>CM067302.1:25171016-25641016 GCA_034231615.1 Meghimatium bilineatum
TCAAGACCTACAATCCATCAGTGTATTGTTTTCTCTCATCTCAAGACCTACAATCCATCAGTAGTCACAGCAGAGAACTGGAGTTTAGCAGAGAACTGGAGTTTAGCAGAGAACTGGAGTTTAGCCAGAAATAGAAACATGAATATCTTGTAGTCAAAGCAGAGACCTGGAGTTTAGCCAGAAATAGAAACATGAATATCTTGTAGTGAAAGCAGAGAACTGGAGTTTAGCCGGAAATAGAAACATGAATATCTTGTAGTCAAAGCAGAGAACTGGAGTTTAGCCAGAAATAGAAACATGAATATCTTGTAGTGAAAGCAGAGAACTGGAGTTTAGCCAGAAATAGAAACATGAATATCTTGTAGTCAAAGCAGAGAACTGGAGTTTAGCCAGAAATAGAAACATGAATATCTTGTAGTGAAAGCAGAGAACTGGAGTTTAGCCGGAAATAGAAACATGAATATCTTGTAGTCAACGCAGAGAACTGGAGTTTAGTCAGAAACAGAAACATGAATATTTTGTAGTGAAAGAAGGAACTGGAGTTTAGTCAGAAATAGAAACATGAATATCTTGCAGTGAAAGAAGAGAGCTGGAGTTTAGCCAGAAACATGAATATTTTGTGTAGATTAGATTTTGTGCTCTTCTCAACGGTCATGCCACATTTGAAAGCTTTATTTTCTTCTAAACTTTAATCAATACACGTTACAAACCACAGTTATTACATTTTCTTCCTATCAACTGAAATTCTTTGTGCATTGAATCTGTACTCCTTGACGGTAGGCGTCTCCAAATGTTAGACATACCCGAGGTTTATAGGTTAATGCGTGCGCTGGATCATGGTACAATCGCTTTTGAAGCTGAAATAGTGGGAGTTCAGTTGAAAATAATCTCTGCTCCAAGAGTAATGATTGTGACAAGTTAGCATGCTCGTTGTTCTTATTTTCTAGAGATATTATGCTATCGAAGGTGCCGACAAGCATTCTAAGTCTATGTTTGTTGTGCGCAACATGTTCAACGTGCGCATCGTCACACAGTCATTACGTCATCTTCTTTTCCGGTTGTTCAACGTTTATCATTGTTATTTATAAACTGGTTGCGAGAATAGCTATTGATATGATCAGGACTGTATCAACAACCGCAGGACTGTATCAACAACCACAGGACTTCTAGCATGTAACAAGGCTAGCATATGGAATATAACACGACTTCTGGCATTCAACAAGGCTAGGATAGAAAATATAACACGACCTCTGGTATATAACAAGGCTAGGATAGGAAATATAGCACGACTTCTAGCATGTAACAATGCTAGGATAGGAAATATAGCACGACTTATGGTATATAAGAAGGCTGACATAAGTGCCATGATTTTCCATGTCAATGTTCTTACACGTGTGTAATGTGTACATTTTCAGTCTTGAAGTCCCTAGCAGACAATCATAGTTTCGTGAGATAATATCAGATCTTTCATGTGTTACATGGCAAGTTCTCTGTTTAGGAGCAACCGGAAAGATGTTTTTTTATTATGAGTTTGGCCAACCACATGTATCACAACTTGATCCACCTAGCAGACACACAGGTAACGAATCAGACGCGTACACGTATTTGTATTTGAATGCAATTTTCAAACTGAATCAATTGACCTGTTGTATTTAGTAAACTCTGCAAGAATCAATTGTTACGCCTTTCATTTCACAGATTCTCACTTTCCATTTATCGCTGTAATAACGTCACATTTGAACCGATTGTTGGGGGACTTGACATTGATTTGTCAATCAATATTTCTTTGATGAGAGTAATACCCCGTGATGTTGGTGGTTATTCAGTCATCATTTATGCCATCAGTATTATTTGGTTAAATGTAAACTGGAAAAAGGGGAAGGGGGGAGGGGGTAATAATTGTGTTGATGATTATCTTCTGACTTAGCACACGTGACAATGTGCAATACTTTGTCTCCATTTTTAAAGTTCATTTCACAGGACGGTTGATTGTTTAGTTTACCTACCAAGAATGAGACTGAATTCCGCGGTCGATTGCCCAGTCTACCTAGCAAAGACGTGAGACTGAATATCGGTGTTGATTGATTGTCTAGTCTACTTACCAAGAATGAGACAGAATGTCGGTAATGATTATCTAGTCTACTTACCAAGAATGAGACAGAATGTCGGTAATGATTATCTAGTCTACTTACCAAGAATGAGACAGAATGTCGGTAATGATTATCTAGTCTACTTACCAAGAATGAGACAGAATGTCGGTAATGATTGTCTAGTCTACTTACCAAGAATGAGACAGAATGTCGGTAATGATTGTCTAGTCTACTTACCAAGAATGAGACAGAATGTCGGTAATGATTGTCTAGTCTACTTACCAAGGATGAGACAGAATGTCGGTAATGATTATCTAGTCTACTTACCAAGAATGAGACAGAATGTCGGTAATGATTGTCTAGTCTACTTACCAAGAATGAGACAGAATGTCGGTAATGATTGTCTAGTCTACTTACCAAGAATGAGACAGAATGTCGGTAATGATTGTCTAGTCTACTTACCAAGAATGAGACAGAATGTCGGTAATGATTGTCTAGTCTACTTACCAAGAATGAGACAGAATGTCGGTAATGATTGTCTAGTCTACTTACCAAGAATGAGACAGAATGTCGGTAATGATTGTCTAGTCTACTTACCAAGGATGAGACAGAATGTCGGTAATGATTATCTAGTCTACTTACCAAGAATGAGACAGAATGTCGGTAATGATTGTCTAGTCTACTTACCAAGAATGAGACAGAATGTCGGTAATGATTGTCTAGTCTACTTACCAAGAATGAGACAGAATGTCGGTAATGATTGTCTAGTCTACTTACCAAGGATGAGACAGAATGTCGGTAATGATTGTCTAGTCTACTTACCAAGAATGAGACAGAATGTCGGTACTGATTGTCTAGTCTACTTACCAAGAATGAGACAGAATGTCGGTAATGATTGTCTAGTCTACTTACCAAGAATGAGACAGAATGTCATCGGTAATGATTGTCTAGTCTACTTACCAAGAATGAGACAGAATGTCATCGGTAATGATTGTCTAGTCTACTTACCAAGAATGAGACAGAATGTCATCGGTAATGATTGTCTAGTCTACTTACCAAGAATGAGACAGAATGTCATCGGTAATGATTGTCTAGTCTACTTACCAAGGATGAGACAGAATGTCGGTAATGATTGTCTAGTCTACTTACCAAGAATGTCGGTACTGATTGTCTAGTCTACTTACCAAGAATGAGACAGAATGTCGGTACTGATTGTCTAGTCTACTTACCAAAGATGGCACATTCGGTTGCACCTGTTGGTCTTACTAATGGTCCACTAGACAAACCACACATGCAACAGAAAACCTTAGTAGATGACATGCTGTTATATTGTGGTTATCTTTGTAGATGACATGCCATTATATTGAGGTTATCTTTGTAGATGACATGCCATTATATTGAGGTTATCTTTGTAGATGACATGCCGTTGTATTGAGGTTATCTTTGTAGATGACATGCCGTTATATTGAGGCTATCTTTGTAGATGACATGCCGTTATATTGAGGTTATCTTTGTAGATGACATGCCGTTATATTGAGGTTATCTTTGTAGATGACATGCCGTTATATAGAGGCTAAGAAGTAACAGAGAAGGGCAAGGGGTAGCTTTCAGGGTAAGAGAATCTGGTTATATGCTGACCAGTAACAGAGAAGGGTAGCTTTCAGGGTAAGAGAATCTGGTTGTATGCTGACCAGTAACAGAGAAGGGTAGCTTTCAGGGTAAGAGAATCTGGTTGTATGCTGACCAGTAACAGAGAAGGGTAGCTTTCAGGGTAAGAGAATCTGGTTGTATGCTGACCAGTAACAGAGAAGGGTAGAAAGAGAATTGTAGAAGTACATTACTGCGAGAAGGAAATACGAGGAAATATACAGAGAAACTTGCTAAATGTTCAACCGGTTGCAGGAGACTATACGGGAACCACACGAATACAGTCTACACATTCAAGATGATATATTTGTTGATAGAAATGAATGACGATGATGATGATGATAAAACCACAAGTTACAGAGTGTTTCTTCTGCATTCTGTGATATTGTTTACCAGAGTTGTAACAAATCAAACATCACTGTGTTACTTAAGAAGGATGTTAGTCTGCAACGCCTCGAGCTAGGCAGTCTTCTGCTTATGATAGAACTTAAATTGGGACTGTATTGTAATCTACAGGGACTATAATATACCTGTAGCATCGTGATATAATCATTGAAAGTGCCGTCCTTTACTTGTCGTCTGCTATGTTGTGCTCTTGATATAGGCCGCTTGATCAAAACGCCTAATGCGTGTGTTTTCATGTGGGTTTCCAGTAATTAGCACAACTTCATTACCTGGTAATTGACTAAAGGATTGATTGTTTCACAAGTAATAGTAGAGATGATAACGTAATGTAGGCAACACGCACGCACGCACACGTACGCACACACGCACTGGATATGTGGATCAATACAAGCACACACACTGTCACCTGTACAAGCTGCCGCAATGCCAACATGATTCCCCCCCCCCTTCCCGACATTGCCGACAAACAACTGAATTATAGATAGCAGTTACACCTTGTCATGTCAAGTGTCATACACAGTTTGTCAGTGTGTAGCCAGCTTCCAATAATTGACTCATAATTGTGCCAACATAATACCTTTCACTCGAATATCCAGTTTTTTCCTTCTTAGTCTGTCAACTTATTTCTATTTGCCTAATTTAATGTTACTACAGGACTTTTGTGTCTGTTATTTCTCCAGGTAGTTCGCTCATTTTCAACTACTTTTACTGATATATGCTTCTGGGTACTTTTCCTGAAAGCAGCCAACTTAATATGTTTGTTTCCCCCTTTGTATCAAAATTACTTTCCGAAATATGTATGTATTTTTCTGGGAAAAGTTGAAAATGTAGATTCAAGTAGGAAGCAAGAGTATACATTAAAAATTCTTGAGACTAACGGGAATTTGAACCAGTCTGTTCTAACGGCACCAGATCGCCTGGCAACTAGAGTAAACGGGTCGTTTTTGGAGATGCGGTTAGTCAAGTACGGAAAAACCCGTTTACTCTAGTTGCCAGGTGATTCGGTGCAGTTAGAACGGACTGGCTCAATTCCCGACGGTCTCAAAAGGTGTAGAGGATTGAATTCATTTTACTCAGGTTACCTCATATCTAGTCACCCTTCTCAACGATGCTGCATGAGACGGCACAAAGCAAACGGCTTCACCACAACCCACGCCTCCTGCCCAGGGCCACATTTTTCTGAAATATCATTTAAATTTATCTCTGTTATGGAAAGAAACATCTCCCATCTTTCGCAGGGGAACCCAATTTCGTTATATCAGATGGTATGAGCATAGCATACATATAAGGTAGTTGCGCTTTCGATAATCCTGCCTCCGTGACATCAGTTTATATGTACAGTATATATATATATTTCTGACTTGTTCATTTCGTCTTTATATATGCATATTGTATATAATATATATATAGTAAAAAAGTCAGTAAAGTAACACAAAGCATTTATTAATGATGTAGGCGTGTTGTGATATGTTTTATTGTTTTTTATTGTCGGAGTTCAATGTATTCCTAGTATTTTATTGTCGGGGTTCAATGTACTTTCTAGTATTTTATTGTCGGGGTTCAATGTATTCCTAGTATTTTATTGTCGGGGTTCAATGTACTTTCTAGTATTTTATTGTCGGGGTTCAATGTATTCCTAGTATTTTATTGTCGGGGTTCAATGTATTCCTAGTATTTTATTGTCGGTTCAATGTATTTTCTAGTATTTTATTGTCGGGGTTCAATGTATTCCTAGTATTTTATTGTCGGGGTTCAATGTATTCCTAGTATTTCATTGTCGGGGTTCAATGTATTCCTAGTATTTTATTGTCGGTTCAATGTATTTTCTAGTATTTTATTGTCGGGGTTCAATGTATTCCTAGTATTTTATTGTCGGGGTTCAATGTATTCCTAGTATTTTATTGTCGGGGTTCAAAGTACTCTCTAGTATTTTATTGTCGGGGTTCAATGTATTCCTAGTATTTTATTGTCGGGGTTCAATGTATTCCTAGTATTTTATTGTCGGGGTTCAATGTACTTTCTAGTATTTTATTGTCGGGGTTCAATGTATTCCTAGTATTTTATTGTCGGGGTTCAATGTATTTTCTAGTATTTTATTGTCGAGATTAAATGCATTTTCTAGTATTTTATTGACGGGGTTCAATGTACTTTCTAGTATTTTATTGTCTGGGTTCAATGTATTCCTAGTATTTTATTGTCGGGGTTCAATGTATTCCTAATATTTTATTGTCCGGGTCCAATGTATTCCTAGTATTTTATTGTCGGGGTTCAATGTACTCTCTAGTATTATATTGTCGAGATTAAATGTACTCTCTAGTATTTTATTTTCGGGTTTCAATGTATTCCTAGTATTTTATTGTCGGGGTTCAATGTATTTTCTAGTATTTTATTATCAAGATTAAATGTACTTTCTAGTATTTTATTGACGGGGTTCAATGTACTTTCTAGTATTTTATTGTCGGGGTTCAATGTACTTTCTAGTATTTTGTTGTCGGGGTTCAGTATACTTTCTAGTATTTTAATGTAGGGGTTCAATGTACTTTCTAGTATTTTATTGTCGGGTTGAATGTACTTTCTAGTAATTTATTGTCGAGATTAATTGTCGTATAGCTGAAACATTAATGCACAACTCATTGTAATTTAAAGCGGTGGATCTTAATGTGGGCCTATTTGCAAAAAAAAATAAAAAATTAGGCATCATTGAGTCCACAGAAGAATATTGATCCTAGAAAGAGGGCCAGGGATAAAAAGAATGTTGAGAATTACTGCACAAGGGAAGAACTTGCACAAAGAAGATCTACATGGCGTTCTAAAATCAATAAGACCGCATCATCTTGTGAAAAGAGGAGAAATGCAGCAGCTCAACAGCGGAGAGCAGCTAGAAAGTCACGGAAAGACCAAGATCCGTCTACTGTCGTCATTCCATGTCCAAACTGTCCAAGGACATTTACAGCTTGAATAGGGCTCATTAGCCATCTACGAACTCATAATCAAGGACATAACTCTAAATTAATTTTCAAAAGTAGATGTAACAAATGGTCATCATCACTTGTGATGGACGAACGAACAGAACAACAGTTTATAGAGAGAGCTTGTCCTGGAATATGTCATGTATATAGATAATGTAGAGGCTGTCCTGGAAAATGTCCGGTTGCCTTGTACCGCATATAATGATGTGCTGGTTACCTGACATGTAACATCATGGACAGAAAATAACGGTTCTAGATAACTGCACAAACATCCCACGCAAACAACAATGGCAATCCGATAGCAAATTATATCCGGTTACGTGTCTTATAGCTGAGAAATATCCTATGTTAAGCGAGAGAGAGAGAGAGAGAGATAGATAGATAGATAGAGATAGAGAGAGATAGAGAGAGAGATAGAGAGTAATACATTAATCAATAAAACTACTGACCACCTGTGAGAAAATGTGGTGAACTCACAACAACCTACAACAAAGGTTTTTATACTTCAACAACAAAGGTTTGTATACTTCAACAACAAAGGTTTGTATACTTCAACAACAAAGGTTTGTATACTTCAACAACAATGGTTTGTATACTTCAACAACACAGGTTTGTATACTTCAACAACAAAGGTTTGTATACTTCAACAACAAAGGTTAGTATACTTCAACAACAAAGGTTTGTATACTTCAACAACAAAGGTTTGATGTAGGTTCCCCACATTATGTTTTACAAGGAAGCTCATGTGCGCCAGACTGCCGTTCTGTGAACAGTGAATCTGTGACATTTCCGTAGCATATGTCCTTGTGGTTTGTGTTACCGTTCCACAGATGCTAGGCCGCAGAGTTTGTGTTACCGTTCCACAGATGCTAGGCCGCAGAGTTTGTGTTACCGTTCCACAGATGCTAGGCCGAAGAGTTTGTGTTACCGTTCCACAGATGCTAGGCCGCAGAGTTTGTGTTACCGTTCCACAGATGCTAGGCCGCAGACATGCCGATTCATTGTAAGTGTCCTTCTAGGCGGCAACGGTCTCTTCTCAATCGGAATTTCGTGACTTGTTCATTTCTGTTCAATTTGTTGATAGTGTCTCGCTCAGGTCTATAGTTTGCGATTGTCTGCATTGAAATCTCATAGATTGCTCTAGTAGAGACTTAACTGCCCTGAATCTTCAGTCGGGGTGCTTAGAACTGAGGGAGGTTTTGTCAATTTATCTGCTTTACCGTTGCCAGGGATTGCAAAGTTGAGTTTGATTGTGATATAGCCTGAGTTTGAATGTGATATAGCCTGAGTTTGAATGTGATATAGCCTGAGTTTGAATGTGATATAGCCTGAGTTTGATTGTGATATAGCCTGAGTTTGATTGTGATATAGCCTGAGTTTGAATGTGATATAGCCTGAGTTTGATTGTGATATAGCCTGAGTTTGAATGTGATATAGCCTGAGTTTGATTGTGATATAGCCTGAGTTTGATTGTGATATAGCCTGAGTTTGATTGTGATATAGCCTGAGTTTGAATGTGATATAGCCTGAGTTTGAATGTGATATAGCCTGAGTTTGATTGTGATATAGCCTGAGTTTGATTGTGATATAGCCTGAGTTTGAATGTGATATAGCCTGAGTTTGATTGTGATATAGCCTGAGTTTGATTGTGATATAGCCTGAGTTTGATTGTGATATAGCCTGAGTTTGATTGTGATATAGCCTGAGTTTGATTGTGATATAGCCTGAGTTTGATTGTGATATAGCCTGAGTTTGATTGTGATATAGCCTGAGTTTGATTGTGATATAGCCTGAATTTGATTGTGATATAGCCTGAGTTTGAATGTGATATAGCCTGAGTTTGATTGTGATATAGCCTGAGTTTGATTGTGATATAGCCTGAGTTTGAATGTGATATAGCCTGAGTTTGAATGTGATATAGCCTGAGTTTGAATGTGATATAGCCTGAGTTTGAATGTGATATAGCCTGAGTTTGAATGTGATATAGCCTGAGTTTGATTGTGATATAGCCTGAGTTTGATTGTGATATAGCCTGAGTTTGAATGTGATATAGCCTGAGTTTGATTGTGATATAGCCTGAGTTTGATTGTGATATAGCCTGAGTTTGAATGTGATATAGCCTGCACATTGAAGTATCATTCACCAGATGAACTATCGACGAGTCTGACAGTATAACCACGGATAACAAATGGTCTAATGTCATTAATCTTACATTAAAAAATATTGGGAACTAAACTTACAAAATTAATCATACTCTACAGAATTGTAACATATTCTATAGCGCGGCAGTTAGAGATGTGATTTGATGGAAGAATGTTGATGACATCATGGACAGATAGAAAGCGTAATGAAGATTTCTAACGAGATACTCACTCGTTTCAGAAGTAGAACGGTTCGCATTTTCTGGGCCCATCATGAGAAGAGGATCGTGGTTTGCTGAATCACAATCTTCAGTATGTTTCTTATCATCAAAAATCTCTGACATAACTACATTGGACGCACGTCCGTGGTTGAGGAGAGCGTACATCACCACAAGGGGCACACATTACATTTGAGTCTTGTCCAGTTTTCAATAGCAATGCATTTTTTTTATCGTTCTCTTCCAACTGGTGCCTTCAGGAGAGTTCAGGGAAACGTGGTACATCACATGAACCATGGACTAGACGAAGGCAGCAGAGAAGCTACATGACATAATAGGTTTCAGTGTGTTGTTGAGTGACGTCAGTGTTCTACTGGACAAGCATATCACAAATACAGGTGTGTCAACTGGCACCTAGACTTTGAGTTCAGGGTGGCAAATAATAGCACTATCTTCTTTCCAGGCATGTCGTAAGAGCTGACTAAGACACATTGGGGGATAGGCCGACAACCTATCACTTGGCGAACATAATTAGTGTCATTGTATGTATTTTTTCATTTTCTTACTTTTGTCCGCTGCTTATCGAGTTAGCACGAGGGCGTCTTCGGCTAAGGGAGTAAATCCCTTCAGATAATCGGGAGGGCAGAGCTTAAGCTAGTAACTGGTGTATTAAACAATCGTCTGTCATCTCCTGCATTTCTGCTGTTTCTAAGCGTTTTGCAGTATCTTTTCTCTTGGAACTAATCAACAGAGCCGATATGGGGCGATTAGGGCAGGGAATGTCAGCATAAAACCTGCCCGGGCTCGTAGCGAAACGTAGTGTTGATGTGTCTCGTCAATTGATACTGGCCTGTTCCCTGACAGACGTACAACTTTCACATCATGACAAACACACCTGATAATCACAACTCTTAAAATTGTTATGTTTTAGTTTTCAAAAATACCAAGAAAATAAAAACGGTTTTTATCCTTCTAGCTGGCATATTTGAGCAACAAGAAGCTGCAATAACATGATTTTCATGTCAAATTTACCTCAGTAATATATTTATGTGTCAGTATCCAAGAACCGCCCGGTAATAGCTGTCATTTGTACACAACCGAAGCTGTCGTCGTGCAACTTACAATCACATCAGTTAGCTGAGAACAGTCACTACAATAGATTCTTAAATACTAGCTGCCAAGTGGCAAGCAATTTTGGCGAACAGGCAAGCGGAACAACGGGTGCAGGCTTCAACCGAGGAATTATCGAATAGTCCAGTGAATTTCAGGCATATTGATCGGGGGGGGGGGGGGGGTTGTGGGGGGGGGGGGGGAGGGGGAGGAATACCAACATTCCTCTTAGCGAAAATTTCTGGAGAATTCCGCGCAGATATTTAAATACACACAGCAAACATACGAAATCTGCAATTTACATTGAAGAATGTACATACATACCCGTGCAATATCTCATGCAAGTGTGTTGTCTGGGACTGGATGTATGATGTACATACATACTCGTGCAATATCTCATGCAAGTGTGTTGTCTGGGACTGGATGTATGATGTACATACATACTCGTGCAATATCTCATGCAAGTGTGTTGTCTGGGACTGGATGTATGATGTACATACATACTCGTGCAATATCTCATGCAAGTGTGTTGTCTGGGACTGGATGTATGTGAAAATATTGATAGTGACTTGAGAATATACAACAAGTTAGAAGTCTAAAGTAAAATATCACATGTATATTCTTCTATGCTGGCATGAGTCAATGCGTTGACTGAAGTGTGCCACGTCAATTTCTATGACATCAACACGGACATGATTACAGGTGTCATCTACTACCTCCGGTTATTGTCTGACATCAACACGGACATGATTATTTTAATTTCATAACATAAATAATGTCACCATATGAATTGTAAGTCTGTAAATAAAACACATCTTTGTGTATTTTCCATCAATCATGATCATGATGATGATGTTCTTCCTTCGCAAGCGAAGATGAAAAAAAAACAATACATGCGATGAAAAAATAAATAATAATAATAAATTGGTAATTAACTAATTTGGTTTGTGAGTTCTATCGCAGTGCATGCAGGAGTGCTGAAGGTTCGGGGTAGAAGAATATTCGGATTTGTCCTTCCGCTTCTTGCGCTTGTGGATTGCTCGCAGTGTTCTTTCTTTTTCAAATTTCATGATTCCAGCAGTGATCTGGGTGTGCCAGGCTGAGAGATCAAGTGCTGTAGTCTCCCAGGAGCTAGGATCGATGCTGCAGATGGTATCATGTGCCGATAGGACACGTGATGATAAGATCCCACCTACCGGTAATTGTCTTCTTATCTGTCGTGTCCTGCCGTCCGTGTATCTTCTTATCTGTCTTGTCCTGCCGTCCGTGTATCTTCTTATCTGTCGTGTCCTGCCGTCCGTGTATCTTCTTATCTGTCTTGTCCTGCCGTCCGTGTATCTTCTTATCTGTCGTGTCCTGCCGTCCGTGTATCTTCTTATCTGTCTTGTCCTGCCGTCCGTGTATCTTCTTATCTGTCTTGTCCTGCCGTCCGTGTATCTTCTTATCTGTCGTGTCCTGCCGTCCGTTATCTTCTTATCTGTCTTGTCCTGCCGTCCGTGTATCTTCTTATCTGTCTTGTCCTGCCGTCCGTGTATCTTCTTATCTGTCGTGTCCTGCCGTCCGTTATCTTCTTATCTGTCTTGTCCTGCCGTCCGTGTATCTTCTTATCTGTCGTGTCCTGCCGTCCGTTATCTTCTTATCTGTCGTGTCCTGCCGTCCGTGTATCTTCTTATCTGTCGTGTCCTGCCGTCCGTTATCTTCTTATCTGTCGTGTCCTGCCGTCCGTGTATCTTCTTATCTGTCGTGTCCTGCCGTCCGTTATCTTCTTATCTGTCGTGTCCTGCCGTCCGTGTATCTTCTTATCGACATCTATTTCTATTTTCAAATGCACATCCAGTGTTACACACAAACACATGCACATCCAGTGTTACACACAAACAACAACACAAATATAAGTACCACGTTAGTCAGGGCAGCGAAAAAACAGGTATGCACGAAGCATGTGTGCGCGAAATAACAAAGACCATATGAACATGAGACTCACAGTAGCAGTAAGATTGACTCAATATCGGCTGAATTTGCGAAAGTCTGTGATGATTACTACACCCTGTCCAGGTTATGGTACCTGTTGATGATAGTCAATCTTGACAGTTGAAAGTCTAGGGACTGGTTGTTTGCTCATTTAATGTACCCGTAGGCGGAATGACTAATTGGAAAGTGTTGGTTGAAGAGTGTAAAGCCGCCATCATGCAGCTCTTAATTCTCTTCTTCTACCTCCGATGTTACTCGTCATCTGATCCTGTAATGTGTCCCTTGTGCGTCTCCAAGTATGGCCTGATTTAATCTGTGCCCTATCAACCTAACAGGGAAATGAGACATTATTAACAGCTGGCCCAGGAATGTAATCCGTGCATCTTTCTCAAAGCGGGTCCATTAAGTCACATCGATAGTTCTTGTTGAAATAATGCTCTTGCTGTTTGGTGCCATCTACCGTGTCTCTAGCTAGATTTGAGAAACACACAAACTCTTACAATGTTGTTCTCATTCTTCCATTATCTGCATATTCTTTCATTCAAAGCGTTCATTCATTCGTAAGTTCATTCATTCTTTTATTCAAAGCTTTCATTCATTCGTACGTTCCTTAGTTAATTCATTCTTTCAGTCATGCATAGGTCCGTCGTTCGATTGTCCGCGTGTATACAATCATCAATTAATGAGTTTATCAGATTGATTGAGTGATTGCGTGATTCGTTCAATCATCCATTATTTGATTTATCTACTGATTAATTCATTCATACAATCATCCTTTAATTAATCGATTGATTAGTTAATTTGGTTAATTCATTCATATAATTATCCACTAATTAATTAATCCATTGATTGATACATACACCCATTCCATTATTAATTAATTATTCAATTGGTTGATTCATTTCCCGAATACAATCATTAATTATTTAATTAATTAATGAATGAATGAAATGGTTGATTTATCATCATTGAATTAACTCATGCAGACAAAAAGTGGACCAAGTGGAACAAAAAGATCACCAATGTAGTCATCCTGAAAGAAATGATTGTAAATGGAAAATGGTTAAATAGCATGGTTCTTTCCTGAAAAACTACAATACTTTGGCCATATTAAACGCAATGACAGCCTAGAGAAAATCATAATGGAGGGGATGATGTCAGGGGGACGAACAAGAGGCAGACCAAGAAGATGATGGGTGCAAGACATCAAAGACCACATGAACATGACAGTAACAGAAGCAGAAATACTAGCACAAGATCATCAAGGCTGGGATGACTGCTACTTCCTGTTCAGGATATGCTACCTGATGATGATGAAATCGTCACAAAAATTTAATTCTTTCATTTGTACATACAATGATTCATATATTTCTACATTTTAATGGCTCACTCATTCCTACATACGATAATTCGTAAATCAATTCCTATATACAATAATTCATTCATTTATTCCTACATACAACGAACCATCATTTATTCAGTAATTCTGTCATAACAATGATACATTCATCCAATTATTCCTACATACAATGATTCATTCATCCAATTATTCCTACATACAATGATTCATTCATCCAATTATTCCTACATACAATGATCCATTCATTCATTCATACATACAAGGAAGCCGCGTGTCGCAGCGGTTAGTGTAATGGTTTCGCATATGAGTGATGCTGGGTTCATTTCCCAATTGAGACCGAAATGTTTTTCAGATCGCAACGGCTTTCGGTTCGATCCAGCCTTAAATGGGTACCAAATTAATCCGGGAAGTAAAGACTGCGAGGGAGAGGAGATGGCTACCGTCCTCATTTGCAGAGCCTCTGAAATGTGAGATAGCTAACATCTCACACCCCTACAGCATTAATACATGTTATGGGTTACTTTAATTTACTTACTACATACAAATGAGATCAGGGTACAAAGTCAGAGGAAGACCATGGAAAAGATGGATAGAAAACGTCAGGGACATCCTGTACAGACACGGTCATAGCACAGCCGAGGCCACACATCTGGCTTTAGAACGCAAGCTCGAGCTCCAATCACCCCTACGCTTAACGGCAAGAGTGGATCACAAACCACCTGGGGAAAGACAATAGACTACATACAACGATTTATACATTTCTACATACAATGATTCATTTATCCATACATTCCTACATACAATGATTCATTTATGTATTTCTACAAGAGACGATTCATGAATTCAGTCAGAGCAGTACAATGGTTCATGAATTGAATGATGTGATTATATCAACACTAGTGATTGCCCACATCTGTTCTCTACGTGTCCGCAGTTCAGAGAGACATCTTCTCGTCAATACATAGAAACATCATGCAAGTATATCTTGTGCAGATGACATTCATGTTTAAATAATATTGAAGTTGGTAGGCGATCGACATTTGAACCACTTTTGATGCATACTCGATCTAATTGAGCTCTCTCTATTTCATTGAATCACACATGACTGCGTTTTTCTCTATTTCATTGAATCACACATGACTGCGTTTTTCTCTATTTCATTGAATCACACATGACTGCGTTTTTCTCTATTTCATTGAATCACACATGACTGAGTTTTTCTCTATTTCATTGAATCACACATGGCTGCGTTTAGTGAATCACTTTTTTCAGTGAATCACTTGTGGAATCTTTCTGCATCACAAATTGTACCATCATTCTGTCATTCCCTCTTATGAAACACAGAAAATCAAAAATTGATGAATCTGCAGAGCTGGTTATGCTAAATTAATAATCGCTGCTCACGAATTCTGACATCGCAGCACGCATATTCGGTTAGTAAATTCCAATTATTTATACACACCCACGATTCTAGCACCGAGTTCATATCCGTTATTATTCCATCACTTTGGTCGTCTGTAGCTATGACGATTGCGACGCAATTTAGCGGCAAACAGGTCAAGCATGTTTGACCATGGCTATCTTTGATCATAGTGACGAAAGTATAAGTGCGAGAAACAGATTTTGTGTGGGTACGTCTGGTGGCTTACTATACTAGGCATGTGGGTACGTCTGGTGGCTTACTATACTAGGCATGTTGGTACGGCTGATGGTTTACTATACTAGGCATGTTGGTACGGCTGGTGGCTTACTATACTAGGCATGTGGGTACGGCTGGTGGCTTACTATTCTAGGCATGTGGTTACAGATGTCCACCGTTCAGTGACGGTGGAAAAACCACTAAACCTATTAGTTGCCACATGCCGAAGTAGGATTTGTCGGGCCATTGGACAAACAAAATGGTGACACGGCTCGTTTTTATTCTCATCATGCTGGAAATCTAGTAGGAGTTTCAGAATTAAATCTAGTAGGATGTTTGTCCTGCTATAAGAGAGATCCGGATGGAAGGTTCAGAATGAAATATAGTAGGATTTTTGTCCTGCTATAAGAGAGATCTTGTGGAAGGTTCAGAATGAAATCTAATAGGATGTTTGTCCTGCTATAAGAGAGATCCGGTGGACGGTTCAGAACGAACCGAAACAAATATGAAAAAGTCGATCACAGAATTAAAAAAAAGGTGTGAACATTGTTGCTTCAACGTTGCATGTCAATTACGTGGTTGCTTGCGGGACCACACAAGAAAGTGTGGACATTGTTGCTTCAATGTCGCATGTCAATTACGTGGTTGCTTGCGGGACCACACAAGAAAGTGTGGATATTGTTGCTTCAACGTCGCATGTCAATTACGTGGTTGCTTGCGGGACCACACAAGAAAGTGTGGAAATTATTGCTTCAACGCCGCATGTCAATTACGTGGTTGCTTGCGGGACCACACAATGCTTGAAATTAGACATATCTATAATTTGATTGTTAGCTAGGGGGATTGTTGAGGGGGGGGGGGGGTGGGTTGTGAAGGGGGGTTGACAAAAATTCACATGAACAATAATATCACCAGTTAAATTGTTATTTTAAATTTAGTTGGTGGGGGGGGGGGGGGAGGTGCTGAATTCCTGACATACAAGGGTAGGGGTGAAAATATACGTGAGCGAACAATTTGTTAATATAATTTATGGAAAGCACCTGGTTGTGAGGTATTGAACCCCTAATCCCCCCTCTGTTGACATTCTATGGACAGCCCCTGGTGTGAGGTATTTAACCCCTAATCCCCATCTGTTGACATTCTATGGACAGCCCCTGGTGTATGAGGAGTTGAACCCCTAATCTCCTCTATTAATGTAATTATGGACAGCTCCTGGTGTGGGGTGTTGAACCCCTAATTCCCCCGTCTGTTGACGTAATTTATGTAAGCCCCTTGTCTGGGGTGTTGAACCCCTAATTCCCCCGTCTATTGACGTAATTTATGTAAAGTCCCTTGTGTGTGGGGTGTTGAACCCCTAATCCCCTCTGCCCTCCCCGCGTTGATGTTTCAGTAGTAGCTGCTTGTACATTTCTACTTGTACATATCTATCCTGTTTTCAGCTGTAAAAAATACCTGTTATAGTGCAGGATGGCCACTTTCAACCGTGGACGTGCGTCCAATGGGGTTATGTTTACAGCATATGACCAAAACATATAATGTGGTGGTCGGCATCAATAGAACCCTGCCACCGCAGCCTCCACAATTAACAATAATTATCAGACCTATGTGCGAACATACCATTAACACCAGCTGGTAGAATGTATTTGTGAAGCGCTGTAGGGAAGATTCGAGTACAGACTGCGACACGTTCAGAGTGTCGGCTAACAGAATTTATCCCGTTGTGTGTGAACGCCTGCTGGTTAATCAATTCAATTAGATGGTAAGATCATCAGGGGAAACCACTTCCTTGTTATATTGCTCACCATCTTCTTACCCTTAGGGATCACTGGGTTACTGGAACACAAGCGTTAATATCATCACAGATAAGTCACCAGCGTCACGAAACAACGCCATGGGAGCGTGCAGGCTGCAGCAACACAAGGCAAATGTGTTAATACCATCGATTAGTTTAAAATCAGCATTCACGTTGACCGGACACAATTATATCTGGTCACGGTTGACCTATCACTTCTCCAGATCTACTATTGTCCCTTATACTATTATTTCAATTCAGGGTCATGTAATTTGTCTAAGGTTTCCATAGATGTCACCTGAAGCGAATCATACAGCTCATTGAAGATATTCGGGCTGTAATCTAATGACTGATGAATAACTGTCAGCATAATTTCATTTGTAGCTCTCACGACGAGGTACGAACCCTTCAACCACATATATCTACCCAGTTTGGTTATATTTTATCAGTGTTCACTCCCAACTCTCGCTGGATCTCTCCTAGAGCAGAATATTTGTGTTCCTAGATTTCCAGCAGGATGTAATCCATGAAACATAGATGCAATGTGTCCACTTCGTATTTGTGACAATGTGTCTACTTTGTATTTGTGACATTGTGTCTACTTTGTATTTGTGACAATGTGTCCACTTTGTATTTGTGACAATGTGTCCACTTTGTATTTGTGACAATGTGTCCACTTTGTATTTGTGACAATGTGTCCACTTTGTATTTGTGACAATGTGTCCAATTTGTTTTTGTGACAATGTGTCCACTTTGTATTTGTGACAATGTGTCTACTTTGTATTTTTGTGACAATGTGTCCACTTTGTATTTGTGACAATGTGTCCACTTTGTATTTGTGTCAGTGTGTCCACTTTGTATTTGTGACAATGTGTCCACTTTGTATTTGTGACAATGTGTCCAATTTGTTTTTGTGACAATGTGTCCACTTTGTATTTGTGACAATGTGTCCAATTTGTATTTGTGACAATGTGTCCACTTTGTATTTGTGACAATGTGTCCACTTTGTATTTTTGTGACAATGTGTCTACCTTGTATTTGTGACAATGTGTCCACTTTGTATTTTGTGACAATATGTCCACTTTGTATTTTGACAATGTGTCCACTTTGTATTTGTGACAATGTGTCCACTTTGTATTTGTGACAATGTGTCTACTTTGTATTTGTGACAATGTGTCTGTCCACTTTGTATTTGTGACAATGTGTCCACTTTGTATTTTGTGACAATATGTCCACTTTGTATTTTGACAATGTGTCCACTTTGTATTTGTGACAATGTGTCCACTTTGTATTTGTGACAATGTGTCTACTTTGTATTTGTGACAATGTGTCTGTCCACTTTGTATTTGTGACAATGTATCAACTTTATATTTGTGACAATGTATCAACTTTATATTTGTGACAATGGTCCCACATAAAAAGGCTAATGTTTACTAAAAAGTAAACAGTAATTTCACTAAAATATGATCACGTTTTTTATCAAAGGGAAGATCTGACATGTGAAAACGCACAAAGACATTTTAAACATTTTTTGTAGGTAAACCCCCACCCACTTAAGGCGAATGTATCTACCGCCTTGTGTACATATTTAGGAACTCAGTAAAGGTCTGTTGGTCGAAACATCGATTTTTATTATGTTAGCAAATCTGTATTACCCAGATCCAAGTTTCACCCGAAGTAAAATGTGTAAGATCGGAAGGCGCAGTTATTGCATCCACGCAGTAAAACACGACGAATAAAATTCTGCTGACTTAGGATTGAGAGGACAAACGTACGTCACATTTGTAATTAACAATGTTTGAAATATGAACATACAGAAGCACAACTAACAGCTACACAATTGCGGAGTTGTGGCTATTTGGATGCGTGCACTGGCTGGTGTCTGAAGATCAAGTGTTTAGTACTTGCAGCTAGTCGTGGTAATTAATGTTCAAGTGTTGTCTTGTATGTCTGCCATGAGTAGAGTGGAGAGTGCTTGGCTACAAGCGGTTAGTGAATAGCTAACAATTATTTCTGGCCTGTTCTATGGGGTGATACGTTCAAGTGTCGAAGGTGAGAGCACATCCACGACTCAAGACGAGATAAAGTACTTGTATGCGCGTGTGCGTGCGTGTGTGTGTGTGTGTGTGGGGGGGGGGGCTAGAGACATGTATATATATATATTAGCTTAGGTGAGATTTCAGTTGTGACAAGTATTGTAATGATCACATGACAATGCTAAATGAAAACACAAATACCTGAAGTCCAGAGTTGAATGAATATTATATGTGTGCATATTCTATCTTTTTTGTTTTTTTGCATACTATGCAAGTATAGTCATTAAGTATTATCTGATGACATCTGACTGTGAGATTTGTCGGTTTTAAGACATCAGACATCTGACTGTGAGACCTGTCGGTTCTGAGAAATTAGACATCTGACTGTGAGATTTGTC
The DNA here is from genome assembly GCA_034231615.1 of Meghimatium bilineatum. Taxonomy (NCBI): domain Eukaryota; kingdom Metazoa; phylum Mollusca; class Gastropoda; order Stylommatophora; family Philomycidae; genus Meghimatium; species Meghimatium bilineatum. Next base: position 25,190,793 of record CM067302.1, read on the forward strand.
GGTTCTGAGAAATTAGACATCTGACTGTGAGACCTGTCGGTTCTGAGAAATTAGACATCTGACTGTGAGATTTGTCGATTCTAAGACATCAGACATCTGACTGTGAGATTTGTCGATTCTAAGACATCAGACATCTGTGAGATTTGTCGATTCTAAGACATCAGACATCTGTGAGATTTGTCGATTTTAAGACAGACATCTGTGAGATTTGTCGATTTTAAGACATATATGTTAAATACGGACTCTAAACCATTTTGGTTATATCATGACATATGACCCTTTACAATAAATGGAGATATCATAACCCGAAGTCCAGCTATGGGGGCTGTCGGTCAATAAATTACGCCAATAATGAATTTTGTCAATTTTTATTCCCCCCCATACCCCTCCCCCCGTCACACCTATCAAGAATTCACGAACCCCCTCCCGATTTTGCTTAATTATATCAAATATTAACCCCCACCCATCCTTTCCTAAAACAATTTTTCAACAGTCAAGGTACACAAATAAAATAATTTTTCAACAGTCAAGGTACACAAATAAAATAATTTTTCAACAGTCAAGGTACACAAATAAAATAATTTTTCAACAGTCAAGGTACACTAATAAAATAATTGTTCAACAGTCAAGCTACACAAATAAAATAATTGTTCAACAGTCAAGGTACACAAATAAAATAATTTTTCAAGTCAAGGTACACAAATAAAATAATTTTTCAACAGTTAAGGTACACAAATAAAATAATTTTTCAACAGTCAAGGTACACGAATAAAATAATTGTTCAACAGTCAAGGTACACAAATAAAATAATTTTTCAAGTCAAGGTACACAAATAAAATAATTGTTCAACAGTCAAGGTACACAAATAAAATAATTTTTCAACAGTCAAGCTACACAAATAAAATAATTGTTCAACAGTCAAGGTACACAAATAAAATAATTTTTCAACAGTCAAGGTACACGAATAAAATAATTTTTCAACAGTCAAGGTACACGAATAAAATAATTTTTCAACAGTCAAGGTACACAAATAAAATAATTTTTCAACAGTCAAGGTACACAAATAAAATAATTGTTCAACAGTCAAGGTACACAAATAAAATAATTGTTCAACAGTCAAGGTACACAAATAAAATAATTGTTCAACAGTCAAGGTACACGAAGAAACTACATGATGTTGTAAACAGATTTCAAGCAAAAAAAAAGATATTTCCCAAACTGTTCAAACATAATAGGTCTAAAAAGACATTGCTGTTGGCGACCACCCTCCTCCTCCTTGTTAACAACTGTCAAACTTACTCAGGCCCCCACACCCTCTTAATTGTTGAGGTAATGAATGCATATTCCAGTTATGTCCTTATGCGTCACTGATAACTGCAGACGGTGGACTTTGAACTGACAAGTGTGTGTGTCCAGTTGTAGATATACCTCAACCAGTGATATCAACTGATCAGCTAAACGCCACCAAGAGCACGGGTATGTCGTGTCAGGCACACTTACCCACATTTCAGCCTTCTCGTCTGTCATTCTCAACAACCTTACCTCACTTCTTCGTGTCTTTATGGAATAGAAATCAGAAATAATTGACATCAAATGTACGTGTATCTCGTCTGATGTCGTGTTCACAAGGATATCAGATTCAAGTAAGTTGCAGATGTTAGACAGATTTAGTATGCGGGTTTGTGGTCATGGAATAGACAGATTTAGTATGCGGGTTTGTGGTCATGGAATAGACAGATTTAGTATGCGGGTTTGTGGTCATGGAATAGACAGATTTAGTATGCGGGTTTGTGGTCATGGAATAGACAGATTTAGTATGCGGGTTTGTGGTCATGGAATAGACAGATTTAGTATGCGGGTTTGTGGTCATGGAATAGACAGATTTAGTATGCGGGTTTGTGGTCATGGAATAGACAGATTTAGTATGCGGGTTTGTGGTCATGGAATAGACAGATTTAGTATGCGGGTTTGTGGTCATGGAATAGACAGATTTAGTATGCGGGTTTGTGGTCATGGAAATCTATTCTTTTTACGGGTAAAACTACATAATAAGTATTCACTGTGCTATAAATAGCACACATTGTTTACGTTTTTAAATAAAAATTCTACTAATCACCCTGCAAATTGTTAGGTAATACCTCGAAACTAGAACAAAGGTCACAGTGAAGACTTATACAGTAGATGTGCCTTTTTACGACACAGATTGTTTGACATGATTCTCTTGTGTTAGATTTTTCCTAGAAACAGCAAATCTAGTCAGTGCGTGTGTGTATGTTTCAGGACATGATTCTCTTGTGTTAGACTTTCCTAGAAACAGCAAATCTAGTCAGTGCGTGTGTGTATGTTTCAGGACATGATTCTCTTGTGTTAGACTTTCCAAGAAACAGCAAATCTAGTCAGTGCGTGTGTGTATGTTTCAGGACATGATTCTCTTGTGTTAGATTTTCCTAGAAACAGCAAATCTATTCAGTGCGTGTGTGTATGTTTCAGGACATGATTCTCTTGTGTTAGATTTTCCTAGAAACAGCAAATCTATTCAGTGCGTCTGTATGCTTCTGCTTATACATTGTCTCGTGTGTATGTCTGTGCCTAAGCTAGGGTATATCTTGTAGATAATCTACCAGACATAAGACAATCTACTGAGACAGTTATGTTGTCTCATCTAGAAATAATATACAAGATATAGACAATCTACTGAGACAGTTATGTTTCCTTATCTAGAAATAATCGACCAGACATAAGACAATCTACTGAGACGTTGTCAGTCTGTCCCCAACTTTCCTTAGCCGCTTATTACAACATGATTTTTAGAGAAAACTAGCCTCAGTGTGTGCACACAGTGCTCGATCATTGTTAGCCACATGATGTTGATATGAAATGTGTGTAGATATGTTTCAATCTATTCAACAGGACAGCTTATCCTACAAGGCCCAAGTGACCGAGCACATATTATTGGAGAAGACGCCGAGTTTCACTGTCAACTAACGGATTCTTCAACAGTGATCAACTCTGCACCAGTTCTCAACTTAGGTAATATTAATATTGTACAAGTTTGCTATATGATTCAATCAATCTCATTTAATTTATGACGTTTTTAATGCATCGAAACATGCTAGTCTGATCTCTAGATAGTAGGCTATACTTGGTGTAAGTGTGTGCTAGTCTGATCTCTCGATAGTAGGCTATACTTGGTGTAAGTGTGTGCTAGTCTGATATCTCGATAGTATACATGGTGTAAAAGTGTGCTAGTCTGATCTGTCGATAGTAGGCTATACTTGGTGTGTGTGCTAGTCTGATCTGTCGATAGTAGGCTATACATGGTGTAAGTGTGTGCTAGTCTGATCTGTCGATAGTAGGCTATAATTGGTGTGTGTGCTAGTCTGATCTGTCGATAGTAGGCTATACTTGGTGAAAGTGTGTGCTAGTCTGATATGTCGATAGTAGGCTATACTTGGTGTAAGTGTGTGCTAGTCTGATCTGTCGATAGTAGGCTATACTTGGTGTAAGTGTGTGCTAGTCTGATATGTCGATAGTAGGCTATACTTGGTGTAAGTGTGTGCTAGTCTGATATGTCGATAGTAGGCTATACTTGGTGTAAGTGTGTGCTAGTCTGATATGTCGATAGTAGGCTATACATGGTGTAAGACGCTCCATATGTTAAACAAGAAATATCTGAAAGATATCAACTTGGTATCCTACCACTAATCTGCAATCCCTAGCAACTGACCGACAGACACGGAGAACTATGCCATCCGCCCAATGTACCAAACTTGGTAAAAGAGGAACTGACTGGCTGACTGGTCCAACCACTATTTTTGGCACAAACCTTGAGGTGCGACCATGACTGTCCACAGTGTAAGACCCACTTGCTAATGGGAAATCCAGCCTTATGAAATGGCTATTTTACTATTCCCTTGATTTTAATTGGCTGGCGCACAAAGTATAATCATACTGACCACAGAGTAATCTCAACCCTATGCTGCTTGAGACCACTGAGTAAATTCAACTCTTTCCTGATGGTCTTCACTGGACATTGAACTGCTACGACTGAAACAATCTACAAATGTATAGTAGTATTGATCTCAACTTGAACAAAGAGATGCTGGTTGTAGTGTGTGTGTGTGATAATGTACACGTTAACCGGCAGAATAAAGATGGTTAAAAAGACATTTTAAAGATGGCATCAACAAGTAATACTGGACAAGATAGACAAATGACGGACAAGATGAGAAATAGGGAATATACAATGTGTGGCATCCATGGTAAAACATCATTAGGGAAGTCACAATGGCTGTGATCTAAGATACTAGGGCAACAAATAAACATATTTGAATAGAAAGATTCTTGATTAGGAACAAGCGTCACAGCACTGGGGGGCTTTCCCATATATGCCCTGCTTGTCGTTCTGTCAGCCATCTAAATGTGTATACGCTCAGTGTCCCAGTCAATTGCTGATTACGCGTTCTTCTGATTTTTCTGGAGAGGGAGCACTTTCTCCCATCACCTCTAGTTACTCACAATTCTACCATTTTCTGAATATGTGCATTGTGTCGTTCGACCTCCTTCTCGTAGGGTATCCATGACTGCTCTAGTCAATTCAATCCTGTCTCTTCTTATCTCGGTGCCGTTCATCAAAGCCCTACCAGCCAACACATCGGCTCCTTCGTTTTCCCTGACCCCAGCATGACCAGGACAGTAAATCCATGTCATGCTCTGTGCATTGTCGAGAAGAGTGACCCATACAGTTCTGATCATACACTTTTCTATCTTGCGCAGCATACTTTGAGAGTCCGATATAATCACTGAGTCTGTTGGTGGTTTCGTCACCAGCCAAATGAGAGCTGCTGTCACCGCTTCTATTTCCATTCTCATACTCGACGTTGTAGTGGGGTAGGCAGCTAATTTCTTGCCATTTTGGTAGAACACGAAGCCCCAACCACACCTGTTTGTTTCTTGCGTTACTGAACCGTCTGTGTAAATTATTGTATCGTGTGGCTTCGAGTGCTGCAGTATGAGTTCTTGGATCATTTCCTCTGTTCTGTTGGCAGCCCAGTCGCGGCACTCACTTCCCATCTGTATCACCTCTGTTGTCAATAATTTTCTCTCTTTTCCAAATGTCACATATTCACAGCCTGTTCCCACTTCTTCCAGCTCACAAACTCTTCTGCTTCTGCCATCCAGAACCTTCCTCTCTTGATTCGCTTTCCTTTTGTGCTGTCTAGAGATTGGTGTAAGACGTGATGATCATTATTGGCGACCTTGAAGTATTCTTTAACCTGGGCTATTGTATGTCTTGATTTGATGCTAGGTAGGTCTAGGAGAACCCTCTTTCAACAGAAAGAGATGTGTAGCTAATTAGCAGATGAGTTGTGACTATTTATTGTGGGACATTTGCCAGAAATATGCCATTAGTTTTATTAATTTTCTACAGAAGCGCTGGATTCAATCACAAATACAAAACAACTTAAATGTTTGTGCTGTCGATCCCTAGTTTACCCAACTTGTAATGGTTATTCGTATTGTCTTATTTTCATAAACAATTCCACATTCACAAAGTAATTCTTCACTGTGTAAAAGCTATGAGTACACATGTTCAGTTAGGTCAACTGGATTCAGTACTATTGTAGAGTCGTAGATTTAAACAAATTTTATCCAGTGGCTGGTTTAATGTGTCTCGTATGTATATATCCCGCATCTTATGTATAAGCTCTTGTGTCGACCAGGGGTTCTTAACATTTGCAGACGGCGAGCACCGCCGATATGTTATACCGAGTGTACGAGCACCATCAATCAATCAATCAACCCGTAACCCTTCAGGGTCGTAGGGGTACAACATTGGATGCTTCAGCACACAGAGTCCTCCAGCGAATTCTATCCTCAGCGATGCTGATGAGTTTGGAAATATCTTGTCCTGTCCATTCCTTGATGTTGTCTGTTATCTTTATGTAATGTACCTATGTACGTGTATGTTCTGTACATCTGACGAGCACCATAACATACACGTATGATAGGCTGACAGGGAAAGTAAAAGTGAATGTGAACACTGATTGACCATGTATCCATCTATTATTGTACTGTACACACTCCCTTCCCTGTTCATTTCTCATAATTGTGGAAACACTAACATGACTTGTTTCACTGTGTACACTGACTTGTTTCACTGTGTACACTGACTTGTTTCACTGTGTACACTGACTTGTTTCACTGTGTACACGGACTTGTTCACTGTGTACACCAAAGTTTCAATTGTAAAGGGAACTCACGACAGTGCTCTCGAGCACCCTCATGGCACGAGCACCACATGATCACCGGGTTGAGAACCACTGGTGTTCTGTTCTGTTATCATTTTTGTGTTCTTTATGTGTCATACATGTAGAAGAGATAATGTACAGTGGTTCTCAAACCACGCGGGTAAATAGGCTTGCTTTTGCCCAGCATGTAAATTCTTATCTGACAACTTATTGGACAGGAGCGTCACTATCTGGTGCACAGTGTGTGAGGATCGCTGCAATTGCTTTAATGGGAGTGTCAGCATCTGGTGCACATTGTGTGAGAATCGCTGTAATTGCTTTGATGGACAATCAGTGGAATGAAGTTGTTTTATGAAGCCCATGAAGATTGCTGTATGCATCACACTTCCAATCGATCTGACAGTTAATCATGACAGCAGTTCTGTACTTCTTGAAAAGGGGGGGGGGGCGGAAACCGGGGTGAAACTTATGCACGGTGTATACGTTGATACTGTGGGAGAATGACGTCTAGAAAAAAAAATATTATTGAATAATATTTCCGTGAATAAGTTTTCAGTCTGAGACGATAAACACGCTACAAGGGTGTAGAGGATTGCCTTCATTATACTCAGATCTCATCAAATGTATTATGTCTATCAACAGAGCAACACGTTGCTTGCCAAGTCTGTGAAATATGTTGTCTGTCGGTTACGTCGCCTCTAGCATACGTTATCTATGGACTAACTAACGGTTTGTACAAGTTCACGTGTACCTCTAGCATACGTTATCTATGGACTAATTAACGGTTTGTACAAGTTGACTTGTACCTCTAGCACACGTTATCTATGGACTAATTAACGGTTTGTACAAGTTGACTTGTACCTCTAGCACACGTTATCTATGGACTAATTAACGGTTTGTACAAGTTGACTTGTACCTCTAGCATACGTTATCTATGGGCTAACTAACGGTTTGTACAAGTTCACGTGTACCTCTAGCATACGTTATCTATGGGCTAACTAACGGTTTGTACAAGTTGACTTGTACCTCTAGCATACGTTATCTATGGGCTAACTAACGGTTTGTACAAGTTCACGTGTACCTCTAGCACACGTTATCTATGAGCTAACTAACGGTTTGTACAAGTTGACTTGTACCTCTAGCACACGTTATCTATGGACTAACTAACGGTTTGTACAAGTTCACGTGTACCTCTAGCATACGTTATCTATGAGCTAACTAACGGTTTGTACAAGTTCACGTGTACCTACAATGTAATCATCTTCAATTGGCATCATCCTCAGTTGACATTGTAGAATCTATGAGGACACTTGTATCTATGTTATAACCTTCAAATGACATTGTTGAATATATATTGAGAAAACTGAATTCTTATCACCAGTTGATCAGCCCTACAGTATAACATGGACATTCAGCCCATTAGATATGGATGCTGTGTCTACTGTGATGACATCTATCCACCATGGCAACCAGAAGTTCACATCAATGACCCCTGCTCCAGAGAAGTACCGGGCTGTGCAGGGTCCTAATCTTCAGGTTCTGGATGTGTCTCTGTCTGATGCAGGACAATATTCCTGTACTAGCAACCTGTCGCGCAGTACATTCGGTGCTCATCTATTCGTTTTTGGTAAGTCTGTCACATTATTTCTTGTTATAAGTCTGTCACATTATTTCTTGTAATAAGTTATTTTTGTTATAAGTCTGTCACATTATTTCTTCTTATATGTCTGTCACATTATTTCTTGTTGTAAATTTGTCACATTATTTCTTGTTATAAGTCTGTCACATTATTTCTTGTTATAAGTCTGTCACATTATTTCTTCTTATATGTCTGTCACATTATTTCTTGTTGTAAATTTGTCACATTATTTCTTGTTATAAGTCTGTCACATTATTTCTTGTTATAAGTCTGTCACATTATTTCTTGTTATAAGTCTGTCACATTATTTCTTGTTATAAGTCTGTCACATTATTTCTTGTTATAAGTCTGTCACATTATTTCTTGTTATAAGTCTGTCACATATTTCTTGTAATAAGTTATTTTTGTTATAAGTCTGTCACATTATTTCTTCTTATATGTCTGTCACATTATTTCTTGTTGTAAATTTGTCACATTATTTCTTGTTATAAGTCTGTCACATTATTTCCTGTTATAAGTCTGTCACATTATTTCTAGTTATAAGTTATTTCTTGTTATGTTTCTCACATTATTTCTTGTTATAAGTCTGTCACATTATTTCTTGTAATAAGTTTTTTATGTTAGAAGTCTGTCACATTATTTCTAGATATAATTTATTTCTTGCTATTTTTGTCACATTATTGTTTGTTATAAATCTGTCACATTATTTCTTATTATATATGTCTTGTCACATTATTTCTTGTTGTAAGTATATGACATTATTTCTTATAAATTTGTCACATTATTCTATTATAAATATGTCACATTATTTCTTGTAAGTCTATGACATTATTTCTTATAAATTTGTCACATTATTCTACTATAAATCTGTCACATTATTTCTTATTATAAATCTGTCACATTATTTCTTGTTGTAAGTCTATGATATTATTTCTCTGTATATGTTATTTCTTTTTATATATTTTTTACATTTTCATGTAAGTTTGTCACATTATTTTTTGCTATTAGTTTTTGTTGGTTTTTTTTCCATCATCATTGATATTGATTATCATACAGACCATACCACCCTTAGTGTGCCATTACCTCTGCTTTTTCCCCTCATGTTTTATGATGTGATACTGAACTGAAGTTTATATACTGTCTGGCACATTCATGAATAAACAACTGCAGCTATTTCATTGGATATGTATATACAGTGAGCTGATTGGTTGAATTGCACTTGTCAAAGCCGCATTAGCACAGTGGTTAGTGCACTGGCTTCACATATGAGTGGTCCTTGGTTCTTTTTCCCAGTTGAGGCGGAAATATTTTTAAGATCGCAACGGCTCCCGGGTCAACCTAGCCTTAAATGGGCACCGGATTAATCCGGGAAGTAAAGACTGCGAGGGAGAGGAGATGGCTACCGCCCTCATTTGCAGAGCCTCTGAAATGTGAGATCGCTAACATCTCACATCCCTACGGCATTAATAAATGCTATGGGTTACTTTACTTTTATTTACTTGTCAAAGTTACTCATTGGCTGACCTTACCAGGATGATATTTAGACTACATTACAGCAGATTGTGTTTTCACAGATTTCTTGTTTTGCTTTCTCTTAGATCATCCCACCTGCCACAATGAGAGACCTGATGTGTACTTCAGAGAAAATATCAGTTTGGAGTGTATTGTTAGATTCAGTGGTGCCAGACAGCCTCTTGTTGACTGGAGGTAGGTTTAATGTTACAAAACAGTCTTTTGTTGATTGGAGATTTAGACTCTCCCAATTCAGTGATACAAAAGATGATCTTGTTCTCTAGTTGACTGCAGGTTCTACAGCATCTTATTCTCTCACTGATTTCAACTTAAATAAAATTGCTTTTAGGTCTTCACTGTGCTATAAATAACACACTTGGGAATCTCCCTAATGTAGTGGTTAAGCTGTTCTCCTTGTGTTCAAGAGGTCATGAGTTTGAATCAGACTCATGTCATCTTGTTTACAAGGTTGATTTTTTCGGAGATACCTGTGGATAATCACTTCAAGCTACGGAGTTACGTGCTATGAGTGGTATTCTCGGCAGGCGGCGTGCCACTTCGTTAAGAGTGACGGAGTACATATGGGAAACCGAGTACAGTGAAGTCAATCCTCTACGACTTTTGAACCCTTTTTTTATAACACTGTTGACATTTTATACTACTTGATGTCATTGATTTCCCTGGAACACCAATCATATTGATAGATGTCGTGACATCACTTCTCTCAAGCAGACAAGAAATTTTACACAATTTAGCATTAAGAGAACAAAACCCTTTTTTTTCCTGCATTTGCAGTAATTCTACTTAATAATTCTAATCCTAACCCTAATTCTAAATATTAATTCCTAAATACTAATTCTAACCCTAACCTTACTTCAATCCCAAGCTGTGACTTGCACATGATCAATCTAACATTACAAAGGTTAGGCAATACCTCGAAACTAGATAAAAGGTCACAGTCAAGACCTAAAAGCAAGATACAACAAAGAAGGGCAAGGAATCATTGTGTACTGCAGACAAACACATCCAGTAAATGCAGATCATGAGTAAATGTAAAATGTATGCAATTATTTGTGTATCATGGTTACATTTTTGACACTTCTCTCATATTACTCTTTAGTCTAAGCACTTCATTGCAAGTCTTTCCCACACTGTTCAATGTATATTGCAGATTTGGCAGTTTGAGGCTCAACTCCACCACAGAAGTGGCAAACTCTACCACACTTAGAGAAAAACTGATTGTGGAAGCTAGTGACGGAATACGTGGTCACATTTACCACTGTCACGTCTTCTATCCTGGTCTCAAGTCTGTCGAGTGCCTAGCATTGCCAGCCATACAAGTGTACAGTGAGTCAGAATTTGCACATTAAATCAGTAAATCATGTCAAGTCAGCCTGTAAGAGGCACCTATGTGTAATAAATTCTTAGTTTTATGTCACCAACTGAAGTTACAGACCTTCTATATTATTCTTAGATTGTATCCTTACCAGACCTAAACATTATGCCAACCTGTACATCACCAGTAGATGACATGCCAACCTGTACATCACCAGTAGATGACATGCCAACATGTACATCACCAGTAGATGACATGCCAACATGTACATCACCAGTAGATGATATGCCAACATGTACATCACCAGTAGATGACATGCCAACCTGTACATCACCAGTAGATGACATGCCAACCTGTACATCACTAGTAGATGACATGCCAATCTGTACATCACTAGTAGATGACATGTCAACCTGTACATCACTAGTAGATGACATGTCAACATAGTTGGATTTTTGCTCTTGCAGAGGGGCATGGCAAAACTTAATTTTTACAATTATGTTTGATGGACAAGTCCATATGTGCCGAGATCTCTACTTGAGTGTATCCGCCATTTCAAATTCAAACTGAAATTCACATATTCATTAACAGTGCTCCATTGAATGAATGTTTCTCATTGTATGAAACATCATACTCTAGAGAAGGTATAACATTGGTTTTCTCACTTCTAAGTTGGTTATCAGAGTACAGAACAGACTCAATTAATCTTGTTTTTCCTTAATGTTATTGCAAACATTGTGTTGATGTTTTAGTTTGCTGTGTAGAACTGTTAGATATATTTCTTCATGTTATTGATTGTAAGCCTGTACAGCTGGGTACTTTGTGTTGTATCTTGTGACAGTTTGACTCTAACTAGTTATCTAAGTTCATTAACTGCTACATGTATTGAAGAATCATTGTACAAATAATGTCCCTTTGTGCAGTCAGAAACAAACACTATTACACAAATGTGTATCACTCTATCAAGGGCAGTAAATATGTTTCCAGTAACAAGTTAGGGGGAGGGGGTGGGGTTATCTTTTGAAAAAAAAGGTAATTTCTCCCTAATCATGGACAATTCTGTCATCATTGTGAGTTTTTTGTAACATCTTTTTTTTGGAAAAACCTTTAAAGGCAGGAGATAACCTACTTTTTGACTAATCAATGCTGTTCTGACAATCAATGCTGTTCTGACAATCAATGCTGTTCTGACAATCAATGCTGTTCTGACAATCAATGCTGTTCTGGCAATCAATGCTGTTCACACAATCAATGCTGTTCTGACAATCAATGCTGTTCTGACAATCAATGCTGTTCTGACAATCAATGCTGTTCACACAATCAATGCTGTTCTGACAATGCTGTTCACACAATCAATGCTGTTCACACAATCAATGCTGTTCACACAATCAATGCTGTTCACACAATCAATGCTGTTCACACAATCAATGCTGTTCTGACAATCAATGCTGTTCTTACAATCAATGCTGTTTACACAATCAATGCTGTTCTGACAATCAATGCTGGTCTGACAATCAATGCTGTTCTGACAATCAATGCTATTCTGACAATCAATGCTGTTCGGACAATCAATGCTATTCAGACAATCAATGCTGTTCTGACAATCAATGCAATTCACACAATAGAAGTGCTTCTAAAGCAAGTCCATCTTCTGACAGAGTGTTTATATGCATCTGTGTGTGGATATCATTAGACTGTTTGAGATAAAATCATAGAGGGACAGAGGAAACTTCCTACATGAACCTGCAAGTAAAAGCTCAGACTTACCACCAACATTATATAACATTAACACTGTATCATTATTTCCACTTATTACATGAACCTGCAAGTAAAAGCTCAGACTTACCACCAACATTATATAACATTAACATTGTATCATTATTTCCACTTATTACATGAACCTGCAAGTAAAAGCTCAGACTTACCACCACCATTATATAACATTAACACTGTATCATTATTTCCACTTCCTACATGAACCTGCAAGTAAAAGCTCAGACTTACCACCAACATTATATAACATTAACACTGTATCATTATTTCCACTTATTACATGAATCCTGCAAGTAAAAGCTCAGACTTACCACCAACATTATATAACATTAACACTGTATCATTATTTCCACTTATTACATGAACCTGCAAGTAAAAGCTCAGACTTACCACCAACATTATATAACATTAACACTGTATCATTATTTCAACTTCCTACATGAACCTGCAAGTAAAAGCTCAGACTTACCACCAACATTATATAACATTAACACTGTATCATTATTTCCACTTATTACATGAACCTGCAAGTAAAAGCTCAGACTTACCACCAACATTATATAACATTAACACTGTATCATTATTTCCACTTATTACATGAACCTGCAAGTATGCTCAGACTTACCACCAACATTATATAACATTAACATTGTATCATTATTTCCACTTATTACATGAACCTGCAAGTAAAAGCTCAGACTTACCACCACCATTATATAACATTAACACTGTATCATTATTTCCACTTCCTACATGAACCTGCAAGTAAAAGCTCAGACTTACCACCAACATTATATAACATTAACACTGTATCATTATTTCCACTTATTACATGAATCCTGCAAGTAAAAGCTCAGACTTACCACCAACATTATATAACATTAACACTGTATCATTATTTCCACTTATTACATGAACCTGCAAGTAAAAGCTCAGACTTACCACCAACATTATATAACATTAACACTGTATCATTATTTCAACTTCCTACATGAACCTGCAAGTAAAAGCTCAGACTTACCACCAACATTATATAACATTAACACTGTATCATTATTTCCACTTATTACATGAACCTGCAAGTAAAAGCTCAGACTTACCACCAACATTATATAACATTAACACTGTATCATTATTTCCACTTATTACATGAACCTGCAAGTAAAAGCTCAGACTTACCACCAACATTATATAACATTAACACTGTATCATTATTTCCACTTATTACATGAATCCTGCAAGTAAAAGCTCAGACTTACCACCAACATTATATAACATTAACACTGTATCATTATTTCCACTTATTACATGAACCTGCAAGTAAAAGCTCAGACTTACCACCAACATTATATAACATTAACACTGTATCATTATTTCCACTTCCTACATGAACCTGCAAGTAAAAGCTCAGACTTACCACCAACATTATATAACATTAACACTGTATCATTATTTCCACTTATTACATGAACCTGCAAGTAAAAGCTCAGACTTACCACCAACATTATATAACATTAACACTGTATCATTATTTCCACTTATTACATGAACCTGCAAGTAAAAGCTCAGACTTACCACCAACATTATATAACATTAACACTGTATCATTATTTCCACTTATTACATGAACCTGCAAGTAAAAGCTCAGACTTACCACCAACATTATATAACATTAACACTGTATCATTATTTCCACTTATTACATGAACCTGCAAGTAAAAGCTCAGACTTACCACCAACATTATATAACATTAACACTGTATCATTATTTCCACTTATTACATGAATCCTGCAAGTAAAAGCTCAGACTTAGAATAATCGTACCATTAACACTGTACAACAACATGAAATCTCTGACTATCTTTACATGTATTTCCCAGCTCCAGCAGAAGTCATGACAGTTCATGTATTCCCTGTCACTCGATTCAATGAGTTTCCATTGGGCTCAGAAATCCTTCTCAAGTGTATCGGTCACGGATATCCAGGTAAGATTCTTGTTAGAAGTGCTGACTGTTGGTCATCTTGGGCTTAGTTATCCTTCTCAAGTGTATCATTTGTGGATATCCAGGCAAGGTTATTGTTGGAATAGCTGACAGCTGGTCCTTATGTAGAAATCAATAGGCTCAACTGGGACCTATGCTAGTGCAAGGACTTATGCACCACCTCCCTAGTCTGGTAGTCAACAGTTTAATTCCTGGATAATATTTTCTGTTTCTACCAGAATTGACCTCTGGTTGACACAGCTATTGAGTACCAACTTGAATCTTGGCAAATAAATGTGACTGACATGATTCTGACCAGATCACCCTGATTGTGCCAATGGTCACAGAAAAAGATTATCAATGAGTTTCGCAGATGTGAATTAACTAGATGTAGCCACAATACAAACTCCCATGTTTGACACAACAAAAGTATGTAATAATGAAGGAACGTATAGCCAGCCAGTCAGCTTAGAAACATTAATGTATTTATATGAAAGTCAAGGGAGAAACCATAACAAGAAATCATGAACTTGTTAATTCTGGCTACACTCAGACATTGATATGTTAGTTATTTAGTCGTTGGATCATCGCTACTGCACTCTGGACACATCCATAGGTGCTGATATCTCTCCTTGAGTGTATCTGCCATTTCAAATCAAACTCCCTTATTCTAGTCATAGTTTCAAACCAAACTCCCTTATTCTAATCATAGTTTCAAACCAAGCTACCTTATTCTAGTCATAGTTTCAAATCAAGCTCCCTTATTCTAATCATAGTTTCAAATCAAGCTCCCTTATTCTAGTCATAGTTTCAAACCAAGTTACCTTATTCTAGTCATAGTTTCAAACCAAGCTCCCTTATTCTAGTCATAGTTTCAAATCAAACTCCCTTATTCTAGTCATAGTTTCAAACCAAACTCCCTTATTCTAGTCATAGTTTCATACCAAGCTACTTTATTCTAGTCATAGTTTCAAACCAAGCTACCTTATTCTAGTCATAGTTTCAAACCAAGCTCCCTTATTCTAGTCATAGTTTCAAATCAAGCTCCCTTATTCTAGTCATAGTTTCAAACCAAGCTACCTTATTCTAGTCATAGTTTCAAACCAAACTCCCTTATTCTAATCATAGTTTCAAACCAAGCTACCTTATTCTAGTCATAGTTTCAAACCAAGCTCCCTTATTCTAGTCATAGTTTCAAACCAAGCTACCTTATTCTAGTCATAGTTTCAAATCAAGCTACCTTATTCTAGTCATAGTTTCAAACCAAGCTACCATATTCTAGTCATAGTTTCAAACCAAGCTACCTTATTCTAGTCATAGTTTCAAACCAAGCTCCCTTATTCTAGTCATAGTTTCAAAATCAAGCTCCCTTATTCTAGTCATAGTTTCAAATCAAGCTCCCTTATTCTAATCATAGTTTCAAATCAAGCTACCTTATTCTAGTCATAGTTTCAAATCAAGCTCCCTTATTCTAGTCATAGTTTCAAATCAAGCTCCCTTATTCTAGTCATGGAACAAGATAGCCTATGTTGAATATATGAAACTAGAAAATAGGTCGAATGTGTACTCACTGTAGTAGTAAAACAGGAGCAACAAAGTTGTACTAATCACACAAGCAGGTTTCTATAATTATATGTTTACCTCCTCTGTCAGTGAAAAGCTTCTCAACGCATTGCACAACAACTCTGAGAGACACTGCTTGCAGTCTTCTGGGTATGAAATAAAGCTCTGGAAAAACATTCCCATTGCAGAAATTGGGTACAAGAGATATGTTGCTCATAATTCCTGGAAATCAAAATAAAAAAATAACTCGTTGATAATACATTAAAATCTAATCTACATAGAGATACCATCTACATGGAAATACCATCTGTGCTGGTAGATCAATAAATTCTTCACTGTTTATAGAGACTTTTATATGGATATTATGGCAGGACAGGTAAACCCTCATGGAGGTGAAGAGTTAATAGGTACTTGTTAATAAGATTGGAGCACAAGTAGCTATTGGCTACAAGTAAGATTGGAGCCCAAGTTGCTATTGGCTACAAGTAAGATTGGAGCACAAGTTGCTATTGGCTACAAGTAAGATTGGAGCCCATGTAGCTATTGGCTACAAGTAAGATTGGAGCCCAAGTTGCTATTGGCTACAAGTAAGATTGGAGCCCATGTAGCTATTGGCTACAAGTAAGATTGGAGCACAAGTTACTATTGGCTACGAGTGTAGTAACGATAGCTCTCAATGTACAAGTTTAATATCACCATCTCTATGTTTTACATCCATAGTGCCTACCTACTCCTGGACCTTCACTGCTATGAAGACGGGCAAGAAAATAGATCAAATCTCCAACAGCAACCAGATCAACATTGAAGATTTCTCAGAGGAACAGGCTGGAATCTATGAGTGTCATGTGACCAATGAAATCATTGAGAAGTCAGATAATTATGCCAAGGACAAGGTGCATGTATTTGACAACATCTACTCCGTCAACATCAGTGTTTCTGGTGAGTTGCTAAACTGATGTCAGCATCAGTGTTTCTGGTGAGTTGCTAAAACTGATGTCAGCATCAGTGTTTCTGGTGAGTTGCTAAACTGATGTCAGCATCAGTGTTTCTGGTGAGTTGCTAAAACTGACAGGGAAAACTTGGAAAAAAGGGATAGGCCGCAGCCACGTGTAACCATTTAACTGCTACACTATTCTGTTACAGATCCCAGATGTGCTCAATTATTTCCCTAATGACTTTCCCCCTGTGCTGCACTCCTTCCCCCCTGTGCTGCACTCCTTCCCCCCTGTGCTGCACTCCTTCCCCCCTGTGCTGCACTCCTTCCCCCCTGTGCTGCACTCCTTCCCCCCTGTGCTGCACTCCTTCCCCCCTGTGCTGCACTCCTTCCCCCCTGTGCTGCACTCCTTCCCCCCTGTGCTGCACTCCTTCCCCCCTGTGCTGCACTCCTTCCCTTGTCCTACAAAAATGGTGTTGTTCTTCCATCATAGTTGACGATGATTCAGCTCAACTGGGATGATGATGATGAAGATGATGATGTCTGCGGTGTATCCAACTGTGACTAATAAGTCCTATGCATGACTGTAGTTCTCTACCGCACTCTGAGTTTGTGTGGGAGGAGTTTGTGGGACATTGAGCAGCTCTTGCTTTTCTTCTAGTGAGTTTTTTTGCGTGGCTGATGTCTGAGGTTCTGTGCAGCTGCTGCACCACTGTTGATTTTTGAGTGGCTGATGTCTGAGGTTCTGTACAGCTGCTGCACAACTGTTGATACTGCATCACCAGCCGGATCTGTCTTATGCATGAATCTCCCATGAAATTGTGTATATCTTGAAGTGAGTCAGTGATGTCTTAAGCGTGTCTTGAAGTGAGTCAGTGATGTCTTAAGCATGTCTTGAAGTGAGTCAGTGATGCCTTAAGCATGTCTTGAAGTGAGTCAGTGATGTCTTAAGCATGTCTTGAAAATGCTTCATCTGTCCTCTGGCAGCCTTGTGGGAGCCAGTCTGGAGTTCTGCATATAATAGATTTGCTGGTGTTCTTCCATGCTGACCATGTGACTTTTTCATCATGCCTGTGACTTCATGCTGACCATGTGACTTGCTCATCATGCCCGTGACTTCATGCTGACCATGTGACTTGCTCATCATGCCTGTGACTTCATGCTGACTTTGTGACTTGCTCATCATGCCTGTGACTTCATGCTGACTTTGTGACTTGCTCATCATGCCCGTGACTTCATGCTGACCATGTGACTTGCTCATCATGCCTGTGACTTCATGCTGACCATGTGACTTGCTCATCATGCCTGTGACTTCATGCTGACTTTGTGACTTGCTCATCATGCCCGTGACTTCATGCTGACCATGTGACTTGCTCATCATGCCTGTGACTTCATGCTGACCATGTGACTTGCTCATCATGCCTGTGACTTCATGCTGACCATGTGACTTGCTCATCATGCCTGTGACTTCATGCTGACCATGTGACTTGCTCATCATGTCTGTGACTTCATGCTGACCATGTGACTTGCTCATCATGCCTGTGACTTCATGCTGACCATGTGACTTGCTCATCATGTCTGTGACTTCATGCTGACCATGTGACTTGCTCATCATGCCTGTGACTTCATGCTGACCTT
Organism: Meghimatium bilineatum; assembly: GCA_034231615.1. Classification (NCBI taxonomy): domain Eukaryota; kingdom Metazoa; phylum Mollusca; class Gastropoda; order Stylommatophora; family Philomycidae; genus Meghimatium; species Meghimatium bilineatum. The sequence goes on from CM067302.1 coordinate 25,209,421, forward strand.
GTGACTTGCTCATCATGTCTGTGACCGCATGCTGACCATATTACTTGTTCATCGTTCCCGTGACTTCAGCAACATTGTGCGGACTGAAATTTCATCAGTACTTCTTGTGGAAAACTTATTTTTGTTGGATAATTTCAACACCCTAAAATTATTGATTCATTTATAAAATGATAATTTGCACAATTCATCAGACCTAAACAATCACTCTTCTTCTTCTTCATATCACTCATTCTCAAACTCCCGCTGGATTTCTCTTGTAGAAAGGTCCCAGTGGTCCTACTAGATTTCCAGCAGGATGTAGTCCAGAGAATGGAAATACATTGTGTCTCCATTTTATTTGTACCATTGGCCCAACACATCCATCTTCAGTGGGCATCAGCACTTCACTGTGTGGTATTATATCCTACCAATGTATGTTGAGTATCATACAATGGCCAGACAAACTGTGTTCTTTATTTTTTCATAGATAATTTTCCTTGGCTATAATTTCCAATCGGTGGTTGGATGTTCACAAATTTAAATTTGTAGGGTTGTATAGAGCACTGTATAGAAAATCTCATTAAGAAAATGACCACAAGGATAAGGCTCATAAAGCACCTCACCTCATGCAAGTGGGGAACTGATTTGCATGCTCTGTGTCAGTTATACACTACTGTTATATCCTCAGCGATGCGGATGAGTGAGGAAATATCTTGTCCTGTCCATTCCTTGATGTTGTCTGTCCATGCCTTTATTTTCCCTCCTCTGCTTCTTCCTCCTTCAACAGTTCCCAGCAGTATTATTTTTGACAAGGAATCATGTCTGTATACATGTACAAACCATGCTAGTGTTCGTCGTTTCACTATTGAAAGCAGTGGTTCTTGTACACCTCATACATCTGTACTTTATTTCTTATGTACAAATTTGTCTTATGTTCCCTATAGGAAATTCGTAGAATTCTTCTGTAGCATTTGTACTCGACAGCCTGTAATCATCTCTCCATGTCCACAGTGAGTGTCCAACTGTCACAACCATGACTTTTACCCCAACACTGATGTTGCTCTATTAATAATTTACAAACTAATCACAATATAGGGTGGCTTGGAGTAAGACGGCGCACTATTTACATGTTAGCGTATTCTGACTGTTAGATGTAGCTATGAGAGACCAAATTGCCATCAGTATATAGCATGTCCATTCCTTGGAGTGTTGGCTGATCATTAAAACCATATATCTGTCTCTCCTAACTTTAGATTGACATCGACATCTTCCTCATGACATCAGAATTTTTTCTTAAATTTTGAACGCGCCATATGTCACTAAATCACATTTTTTTAAGTAACTATCATAAATTCCAATGATAAAACAAAGTAGCCTGACAATATAATGTACTTCATTACTTAACAACACAACATATATTTCAGTTTAAACCTTAAAAAAAAAAAATCACATTATTAACGATAACAGCGGGCAGAGCACCAGAAGTTGCACAAAACATATATCAAACATAGTGAAAAAATATTATTCCTCATTATTGAAAATTGACTCATCCTTGACCTATCAAATTTCGTTGTGTCAAAGATTGGAATATTGCTATCTGACCTAGTCACATATGCTATCAGGAAAACCCATATGCTTGGGGGAAACCTGCTGCGCTGTCTTACCCCAGGCTCCTCGTTCGAAAGGAAATCATCAATATAACATGATAGTTCGATAGTAGGAATGTTACATGTGTGCACAGATCATCAGTGCTGTTTAAATGTGTGCGTACATAGAGTGAAGAGTGGGCATAATTGTGTGTTAGTCTGTGAGCATGCGTATGTGTGCACAAAGATGGAATACAGCTGATGTTAATATTAACATGAGATATATATTTCTGGATGCAGCCGAGACCAACATTGAAGTTCAAGGACAAAATGCAGCATATGTTGTCAGAAACAGCAACTCGGGACAAGCAGTTCCCCAAGTGGCAGATACAAGCATGCATTGTAAGTCTGTTCTTGTAGTGGGCGTTATCTCAGTCAAACATCCATCCCCAAATGACAGTATAATCATCAATATATATGGCCCCCATTTGATTTTTTAGATGATGATTTATTGACCAAATGCACGTTTAGCTAGAGTTTGTTGTAGGTTCAATCAGTCACTCAAAGCAGTAATGATTTTTGCATTATGTGTGTGTTGTAGATTTAATCAGTCATTCAAAGCTGCAATGATCTTTGCACTGTGTGTGTGTTGTTTGTGTTCAAGTTGCTCAGAATGTTTCCAAATATTCTACAGCTTTGTGTAATGTGGCACACTTTTATCAAAAAGCAATGTACTATTCAAATGTTGTAATCATACTTCATCAAGTGTAGAGGACTAACTTCATTACACTCAGGTTTCTCAATATGTACTCTGTATTTATCAAAGCAGTGAGTTGCTACCACTGGTAGCACATAACTCTGTAGCTCTATGAAATAATCTCCAGGTATCTCACAGAAAATACTCTTATAAACAAGAGGTCATAATCAGGGATCAAACTTACCACTTTTGGAGCACAAGGTAAATGGCTTAATCACAATGCTGCTGAAATCCCTAGGGATGATATGGTATACTAACTGCTTTAACTTTCTGTGATATCTGGTACCCTTTTCTTTAGGATGGGTCCATATTGGAATCAGTGTTCTCATAAGAGTGTCACTTCATCTGTCCTCTGTTCTTGCTGGTCAGTTTGGAATTCTCCATATAATATGTTGGAACTTGGATGTATTAGGCCATTGGCAGAAAGAAAACAATGATACACTGTACCTCCATTCATTGAACTACACCCTGATCCTGCTGGAAATCTAGAATGGGATATTGTCCTACTACAAGAGAGATCTCTAGACTAAATCCTGCTGGAAATCTAGTAGGGATATTGTCCTACTACAAGAGAGATCTCTAGACTAAATCCTACTGGAAATCTAGCAGGGATTTTGTCCTACTACAAGAGAGATCTCTAGACTAAATCCTGCTGGAAATCTAGTAGGGATTTTGTCCTACTACAAGAGAGATTTCTAGACTAAATCCTGCTGGAAATCTAGTAGGGATTTTGTCCTACTACAAGAGAGATCACTAGACTAAATCCTGCTGGAAATCTAGTAGGGATATTGTCCTACTACAAGAGAGATTTCTAGACTAAATCCTGCTGGAAATCTAGAATGGGATATTGTCCTACTACAAGAGAGATCTCTAGACTAAATCCTGCTGGAAATCTAGTAGGGATATTGTCCTACTACAAGAGAGATCACTAGACTAAATGCTGCTGGAACATTTAGTATAACCATTGCCCTGCTGCAAGAGATATCTCTAGACTACATCTTGCTGGAAATCTAGTGGGAACATTGTCCTGCTACAAGAGCGATTCAATGGGAGCTTGAGAACGAATGCTAGAAAAGCAAACTGCCCCTCTTGTAGAGATTTATATACACACTGTATGGATAACCAAATGTTATAGTTTATACATGATTTGTAAACTCGATCACATGTTCATGATTTGATATATGCAATGTGCAGTTGGAAATGTGTAGATAGTAAACCATGACATCAAATGCATTCTGTTCCTGCCAATTTGCAAGATTGTGAGAATCAATACAGAAGAATAAGAAGATATGAAGTGATATTATGATTGTAACATGAATCTTATCCTTTCTTGTCATTTCAGTTTCCCCTTATGCCATAGGTGCAGTTGTCTGTGCAAGCCTGGCCGTCCTTCTAATAATAGTCTTTATTTTTATGGCAATGCGGATAAAGGTATACATTTGTTGAATTCATTATTGTCTGTGGTGTGGGTTAGCATAGTTATATATTTCTCACTTCTCAAATATTAAATTCCTATGTCCAACTCCTGCTAAGGAACACAATATATTGATTTGACTTTGTCAACTGTCAGAACAAATTGGCCTTCAAGTCAACACTTCCAAGACTAAGATCATGAATTTTACTAACTGTTATTTGAAAATCACTCTCAACAAATTCAGATAGAGAAACAATTCAAATAATTCATAACTCTTTTAAAAAAAAATAATAGCACAAGATGGAGATACGTCAACAAGATTTCTACCGATTTGCACTAGCATCAAGTGCCGTTTCCACAATGAAGGATCTGCAATACACCTCTGATATTCCATGTCTCGTGCCTTGGTGGTACACTCTGCTAAATTGCCACCTGTTCATCTCATAATGTTTCTTTCCCACTTGTATCTTTGTCTACCTCCTGCTTGCCTCCCCTTGACTTTACCCTCAAGTAAAGTCTTCAAGAAAGTGTCATGTCTTTTAATATGTCCAAAATACATTATTTGTTTGATTTTTATTTCTTTTAATAATTCATTTTTTCATACACAGTATTGTTAGAATCCAGGAATCTCCAAGTTAAGGATTGATGCCACCTCATTCTGTTTGAATCCAGAAATCTCCAAGTTAAGGATTGATGCCACCCTGTTCTGTTAGAATCCAGGAATCTCCAAGTTAAGGATTGATGCCACCCTGTTCTGTTAGAATCCAGGAATCTCCAAGTTAAGGATTGATGCCACCCTGTTCTGTTAGAATCCAGGAATCTCCAAGTTAAGGATTGATGCCACCCCATTCTGTTTGAATCCAGAAATCTCCAAGTTAAGGATTGATGCCACCCTGTTCTGTTAGAATCCAGGAATCTCCAAGTTAAGGATTGATGCCACCCTGTTCTGTTTGAATCCAGGAATCTCCAAGTTAAGGATTGATGCCACCCTGTTCTGTGAACTGTCAGTAAGAGCATGGAGCAATACAGAGTTGACAACAGAACAACAAAGGTTGTCAAAGAATTCCGAGTGAGTTCTGACATAGACCACCCACTGCACAGTGAGCTCCCTCATGTGAAGGCTCAAGAGGCAAATCATGAATGGATCATGACAAGGATACTGTTAAACAGATTGGCACCATAGAAGGCATAACTATTCCTTTGATCTTTCAGGAGGCAATCAAGACCATCATTACACTCAATAGAGATTGCAGGGAACACAGCCCCATGAGCGTGGATGCTGAGGTCAAGGCACTTATATGCAAACATGCTGATGGCACAGATGTTGTGATTTACATGGACGGGTTGGTCATTCATCACCAGCGATGTGCATGGACGTTTTCTGCCAGGTCACAAGGAAGAACAGTGCACAAAGCTAGTGGAGCCTTTATTGCAACAACAAGCAGTCTAATAATGGAAGTATTTACAGCAGCACAGGCACTTAACTGGCTGGAATTGCAAGTCTATTTTCTTGCGTGCATACTAAGTTACTCAATGAATATGATTCAGAAAGTCAAAAACAAGTGATGTGCGTAGAGGATGGGGGATGGGTGTGGTCATTAGAGAGAAGTAAAATATGGTCACACTGTGTAAATTAATGTTTATCTTTGTCCTCGGATATGCGGGTGTGGAAGGAAATGAACGGGTTGACCAATTAGCCGACCTCACCACCATAACAGATGGTCAGCCTATGAGCTGAGCAGACATTCTCATTACTCTTGTGAATCTGCATGATCAGATGATTTTGAGATAAATGAGCATGAGTCAGTATCAAGAATGTGGGAAATTGTGAGTGAGGATAGTTGTTGCCTGTTGAGAATACCAAACAAAGCATTCAGATAGAGCAGTGAACCAACATAGAACAGAAACCATCATGTCCTTTATGCCCTGAGACATCTACTGAAGGATGAAACCACTTCCTTGAAACTGGTATCCATGTTACTGGATGTAATGTTTGCTTGAAACTGGTATCCATGTTACTGGATGTAATGTTTGCTTGAAACTGGTATCCATGTTACTGGATGTAATGTTTGAAACTGGTATCCATGTTACTGGATGTAATATTTGCTTGAAACTGGTATCCATGTTACTGGATGTATGTTTGAAACTGGTATCCATGTTACTGGATGTATGTTTGAAACTGGTATCCATGTTACTGGATGTAATATTTGCTTGAAACTGGTATCCATGTTACTGGATGTATGTTTGAAACTGGTATCCATGTTACTGGATGTAATGTTTGCTTGAAACTGGTATCCATGTTACTGGATGTAATGTTTGAAACTGGTATCCATGTTACTGGATGTAATGTTTGAAACTGGTATCCATGTTACTGGATGTAATGTTTGCTTGAAACTAGTATCCATGTTACTGGATGTATGTTTGAAACTGGTATCCATGTTACTGGATGTATGTTTGAAACTGGTATCCATGTTACTGGATGTATGTTTGAAACTGGTATCCATGTTACTGGATGTATGTTTGAAACTGGTATCCATGTTAATGGATGTATGTTTGAAACTGGTATCCATGTTACTGGATGTAATATTCGCTTGAAACTGGTATCCATCTTACTGGATGTATGTTTGAAACTGGTATCCATCTTACTGGATGTATGTTTTAAACTGGTATACATGTTACTGGATATATATATTTGAAACCACTTCCTTGAAACTGGTATCCATGTTAGTGGATGTAATGTATGTTTTAAACTGGTATCCATGTTAGTGGATGTAATGTATGTTTTAAACTGGTATCCATGTTAGTGGATGTAATTCTAACCTTGTGTGTCATGACATGCTATTTATAATGATGGTGACATGTTTGTGATATATCTGACAGAAAAAAGAGAGGAGGATGAAAGAAAAGATAGCAAGAGTTCATGATGAGAACTTGGACGATCAAGAGGTAGAGTTTTGTTGTATGAGAATACACAAGCAAACACAAGCAAACACAAGCAAACACAAGCAAACACAGCAGACACAGAGTATTTGGTATGTTTCTTGGTGGTAGACATAAGCAGACACAGAGTATTTGGTATGTTTCTTGGTGGTAGACATAAGCAGACACAGAGTATTTGGTATGTTTCTTGGTGGTAGACATAAGCAGACACAGAGTATTTGGTATGTTTCTTGGTGGTAGACATAAGCAGACACAGAGTATTTGGTATGTTTCTTGGTGGTAGACATAAGCAGACACAGAGTATCTGGTATGTTTCTTGGTGGTAGACATAAGCAGACACAGAGTATCTGGTATGTTTCTTGGTGGTAGACACAGAGTATCTGGTATGTTTCTTGGTGGTAGACATAAGCAGACACAGAGTATTTGGTATGTTTCTTGGTGGTAGACATAAGCAGACACAGAGTATTTGGTATGTTTCTTGGTGGTAGACATAAGCAGACACAGAGTATTTGGTATGTTTCTTGGTGGTAGACACAAGAGTATTTGGTATGTTTCTTGGTGGTAGACATAAGCGTGATGATGGTGCTGCTATGGAGATTCATGGCAGGTGATAGAGATAAGACATAGAGAGGGTGATATAGTAGTAGGAGGTATAACTAAATAATGTGGTAGTTGAGGTGTAAGTAGGAGGTATAACTAAATAATGTGGTAGTTGAAGTGTAAGTGGGAGGTATAACTAAATAATGTGGTAGTTGATGTGTGAACAAGTGCTCAATGTAGACAAGCAGTTCATCATGGAAATTCATGTGCAACATATGTTGTTGTAGTATAAATATGCATAAGGCGGTCACTTGGTGGTAGACATTAAGAGAATCTCCATAAATTTTCACCCCTCACCCTGTTAACAAATTGTTAAGAATTCAAGGGATCTCCTCCCCCCCCCCCACACTACATTATGTCAAAGAGTTTAATATATCAAATATGAAATTAGATTGAGCATTATTTAAATCAGAAGCTGACACATTAAAGAAAGATTTAACATAATTGTACAGAATAGATACAATGCCATTGCAAAGATTCAGAGTATTGAAGATCAATGGGACATGCTAAAACATTCAATAAAACAAAGTAGCAAAAGAAAGCTGGCTGAACAAGAAATGCATGGAAATAGAATCACATTACAATCAAGACACAACATTGCTACATAAGCAAAACAATGTAATAACAGGGGAAATAATGCAATTACAGGGTGTCTAAAATCTAAGACAGGGCAGGTATTAATGAGAAACGATCATATAGCACAGAGATGGTCAGGATATATCAAATAACTAAGTATATATATAACTTAATATATATATATATATATATATATATATATATATATATATATATATATATATAACAGGATATAACTTAATAACTATAATAGATCTGAGATAAACATACAAGAAAACGGTGAGGATCCATCAATACTCGCAGCAGAAGTAATGGGGAGGCCCTAAGGCACATGAAATATGGCAACGCCCCAGGTCCAGAAAATATTACATTAGAAGAATTATAGCTTTAGGTGACTTTGGAGTTGAAATACTAACACAATTGCTGAATGATGTATATAATGACACACTTCTGATTGCTAAAAGTGAGGAAGATTGTCAAGAATTAATTAATGTAGTAGTGACAGAAAGTAAAGAGAAAAGCCTCTTCCTAAATTTCGAGAAGTAATGGTTATTTCAAAGAAACAAAATACAAGATCAAAGTACAAGACCTTGCAAGATTAAAGTGAATGATATAGTATTAAAACATGTCCACCAATTCAGATATCTAGGTACAATTGTTACAGCAGATGGAAGAAGTTCAACAGAAATAAGAAGCAGAATAGGACAGGTAAAAACAACATTCAGAAAAATGAAAAATATATTGTGTAATATGACCTTGTCATTAGAGGTGAGAGAGTTCTGCAGTGTTGTAACTCCTATGCTAATATATTGATACAAATCATGGACAATTAAAAAAACAGGAAAGTGGGAAATTAGAGGCAGTAGAGATGTGGTTCAACAGAAGAATGCTGAGAATACCATGGACTATAAAAAAAACAGGAAAGTGGGAAATTAGAGGCAGTAGAGATGTGGTACAACAGAAGAATGCTGAGAATACCATGGACTATAAAAAAAACAACTAATATGGAGGTGTTGAAAAAGTCAAATGTGAGACAGAATTTAATCAATACCGTTAAATTCCGTGTATAACCCGAGAATTTTTGGACAAAAAACAGAGATGACTTCATACTCCTCGGCTTATTTTCGAGAGTAAGATCAAATTTAAAAAAAATTACGTCCAAATCACAGTAAAAAAAGGAGAAAAACACTTTAAAAAAAATTAGTCACATGTCCCGATATATTAAGCCAGGATAAAATGATTAGGGCTCACCAGCAATCTAGAGCGTACTTACCATAATACTAGGCCTCTAATTACATTAATTTCTATATATCATACAATATTTCCTTCAAAATCTCAGATATTTCTTGATAAAAACTCACTTACTAAGTCTATATCGTTATTTCCAACACGCCGCCATTTTTTTAGCAAAATTTCCAGGAAACGCTATTTTTAGCAATGGGTATTAAAGGTTTTTTTACCGTTTATAGTACATATATTTCTATCATAAAGGTTTCAATTGATCATCGAAATTGGTCAGAAAAGTATACCAGTATCTGATGTTATTTATTGACCAATATACGGTAATGGTCTGTGGAAAAAAACAAATGAAATACCATAGCCTAAGCTGATGGGTAGCCTAGTCTTGTTTGTGTAGGGAAACACTAACTACCAGTAATCTAAACACTGTCACACACTTTCTTGTTGCGGTAAAGCAAATGTTACAACAGTTACTGACCGTCTACTAGGCTATAAGACCTGTGTACAGAAAATTTAAAACAACACCTCAAAGGCAGATTTTGAGTATTTCCGTGCATGTTGCTGGTCGGTCTTGCCATTTTTTAACATGGGACTCCAAGTATATAAATATTGACCAAGACAATAATCAGAAACATAGAATGAAGTCCTAATTAATTCTGTACAGAGGTCTTATTCTTCATACTACAGTCTTGCACAAACACTCACATTTTTGACATCCAAAACTTTGCCGCTTAGGCAGTGTTGGAGGGATGGGAATGGGGGAAAGAAATCAATAGTGAAACTGTCTGAGCTGTGCCTCAGTTTATATTACCGTATAAGGTAAACATACAAGTCACACAAAGTTCATACTCTTCTGTATCTTTTAAAAACAAACATGATCTGGCATGTTTTTGTCTGGCCATTCATCCATTCATCTTCCCGTTTCCCGCTTACACTTACGGGAATAAAATCACAATAACAATAAAAATGTATGAACTGAAGCTAAACTACTTGTGCAGTATTCTTGGCTAGCTAAGTCAGCCTTATATTCTGTTAATTAGTCCAGCCCACTGAGGCCACAGATTGACTACTGGCCCTACCCATTTCAATTGGCTCAACCAATCCTAGTTTCCCTCACATTATGTGATGCCATTCAGATAAGTGACTAAATGCAATCTTTCTTTATAGAAGATTTGAAACGAGGTTCCAAATCAAAACACATCTTAGGCATTTTGTAGTAAAATTGCGCCGTAATTGATTCCCTCCCCCAACCACTGTACATTTAGTGGAAGAAGAGATCAATTTCACAATCCTCTGTTATGTTTATTTTATTACCCTATTCTCCCCACACGGTAAACATAACCAGGAACAAAGTTCAAACTCTTCTGTATCTTATAAAAACAAACGTGATCTCGCTGTCTTGCCTTTCATCATTTCCCACTTAAATGTCACTGTCAGAAGCCAGTGACATAATAGTTACATAGTAATTACTATTCACTAGCGCTGTTCTGCGTCATAACGCCCAGGCACCCAACACTTCATTCAGGAAAAACTTTGTTCCCCAAAGTCTTGCCACCTCATAAACCGTCTATAGTCATGGATAGGGAAGTCAGCCTACCGGGTATTCATTATTTTAGGATATATTGATCCAGAATACAGTAGCCACCGGGGTTTCATTCCTTGATTCATTCAAGTTACGTGAGTGAAGCAAATGAAAGGAATGCCATTTTCTTAGAGTTGCAAAAGTTTGTGTTAATTTCCATTTAGCATGTCGGTTCTTTCTTATGATGATGAAGTTCATTATTGCCGGCTTTGTTAAGTTGGGGATGTCGGTCTATAGTCGGACCTTCGACTTTCTCCACTTTTGGGAAGGGATAATTAGGTTCTCGGCCTACAATCGGATGGGTTTATATTCAGAATTTAACGGTAATATAAAGAAAAAACAATTTTCAATTGTTGGCCACATTATGAGACAAGAAGGTTTGGAGAACATAGTCACAACAGGCAAGATTGAAGGCAACATCATGAGAAAATATTGGACAGTTTGACAACCTGGCATGGCATGGAAACAACAATGATCTTGATACATAATACTGGAGGAGACAGAGCTGTGGAGAGCCATGATCACCTACACCAGCTGGCATGGCACTTGATGATGTTGATGAAGTAGAGTCTCTAACTGACCACTAATACAGGGACATAATGTGCACAGTATATACAAGCAAGACATAATTAAAAATAAAAAAAAATAAAGGTAAGTTGAATTATCAACCAGCAACATAACACATGGTTTCCCATAAGTGCTTAGTCAGTTGTTGACCAGAAACTGAATTATGATCTTATGTGATAGAACATTTGTTCAGTAGCGATGGCACCATTTCTCTTCACAGAGCATGGCCATTGGTACCCACTTCCTGGTGACTTGTGAACTGCTGCAGTTATTTAAAACCACTAATAGCCAGTGTACTTGGTCAGTGAGGTCTGTTGGTCAGTGGGGGAGTAACTTAATATCCAATCTGCTGGTCAGTGGGGGAGTAACTTAATATCCAATTTGCTGGTCAGTGGGGGAGTAACTTAATATCCAATCTGCTGGTCAGTGGGGGAGTAACTTAATATCCAATCTGCTGGTCAGTGGGGGAGTGACTAAAACCCAGTCTGCTGGTCAGCTAGGAAGTGACTTAAAACCCAGTCTGTTGGTCAGTGGGGAGTGATTAAAACCCAGTCTGCTGGTCAGCTAGGGAGTAACTTAATATCCAGTCTGTCAATGAGGGAATGACTTAAAAACCCAGTGTACTGGTAGCAGGGGAGTGACTTAAAATCCAGTCTGTTGGTTAGTGGCTGAGAGACTTAAAATGATACTACCACACTGATATGAGGTAATAATAATTATATATTTAATTAGTACTAGAGCAACGGCATACTGTAAGACACAGGTTCATAAATCTTCTACAGCCTACAGAGTATTCCAGGCTGAAGATGAGCTGGGAGATACCTCGCAAAGATGTCAGGCTTCTGGAACAAATTGGACAGGGAGCATTCGTGGAGGTCTGGAAAGGTCGTATGAGGAGATCACCTGGGTCAACCGATGTCATGAGAGTTATCATAAAGAAATTACAAGGTTAATAAAAATATTGTTTGTGTTTGTTTGTGTTTGATTATGTTTGAATGTGCTGACCTAACCACTTTCACATTCTTGTCTGTCCTCTTCTGTCTCATGTAAGCACACATTTTGATCCATACACAAGCATGTTGTTTTTGGTTTCATTAGATCGACTGATCTTACAACTATATTAGCTTGCACTTTCTTCTCTGTCCATGTGTGTCTCACTCAAGTGCATGTATGCAATACATTTCTATAAGTTGTTTCAGAGTTTCTCTGCTAAAGTATCCTGATACTTGAGGCTAATTAGTTGATGTCAAGTCATTCAAGTTGTACAGTATTCGTGAGAGTCAATTAGGTACAAGAAGTACAGTTGTAGAGAGAGTCAATTAGGTACAAGAAGTACAGTTGTAGAGAGAGTCAATTAGGTACAAGAAGTACAGTTGTAGAGAGAGTCAATTAGGTACAAGAAGTACAGTTGTAGAGAGAGTCAATTAGGTACAAGAAGTACAGTTGTAGTGAAGAGTTAACTAGATATTGTAGTGAAGAGTTAACTAGATATTGTAGTGAAGAGTTAACTAGATATTGTAGTGAAGAGTTAACTAGATATTGTAGTGAAGAGTTAACTAGATATTGTAGTGAAGAGTTAACTAGATATTGTAGTGAAGAGTTAACTAGGTGCAGTACAACTGTGTAAGGATGTTGATATGAATGAAGAGAGTGATTAAATAAAACAAAAAATACCCTTTATCGAAGGTCTGTAAAATGTAATGATATAGGATCAAGGAGAAGATGGTACGTAGGGAAAGTGTTGTAGAATATAGGGTCTATTTAGGAGGGGGGGGGGGATTATCATCATGGTGTTGTGGTCAAACGACTTGCTTGTATTGGCAAGTTTGCAGGTGTGATAATGGGGTTATTGTGTGTACAAGCGTATGTTGAGTTGATCATGGTACATGATTTACTCTGTCACACAGGTGAAGCCAGCGAGAAGGAGAGACACTTTTTTACTGCAGAGTTGGAGGTTCTGAAAATGTTGCCTGCTCAGGCAAATGTCATACGGCTTGTTGGCAGCTACACAGCTAATGGTAAGTTGGCAGCTACACAGCTAATGGTAAGTTGTTGGCAGCTACACAGCTAATGGTAAGTGTCAAAATGTTTTTCAAATTAAAGTACCTTTCTAGATGGGATGAATGTTAACAAAATATCACGGCAATCAGAAGACATTCAGTTCTAGATGGGATGAATGTTAACAAAATATCAAAGATAGCAGAAGTAACCCAAGTTTGAGATCAGATGAAAATGAAATAAATTACAAATAATGAAAATAAAATAAGGAATACAACATTAACAATAACAAAATATGTTTTTTGTTTAAAATATTGTTTGAGAAACAACTAATAATAAAACTATAGTTGAGATATTCTGTATCCTTCTAAACACTTTACAGGAAATGGTAGTTTGATGATTGTTAGCTTTGTTTCTCTGGATGACTGTTAGCTTTGTTTCCCTGGATGATTGTTAGCTTTGTTTCTCTGTATGATTGTTAGCTTTGTTTCTCTGTATGATTGTTAGCTTTGTTTCTCTGTATGATTGTTAGCTTTGTTTCTCTGGATAAATTAACCTACATCCAAACACAGTATTTCATTGTTAGAAGAGTGTATAGCAACTGGTGCACAGATATGCCGACTGCTGTTAAGTAATACCCACACTCAGTGTGTGCATGTGCTGATGGCATGTTCAGTTAAAAGTAGCTCTTATAGTGAGTTATGCTTCTATCAACTGTGGATGCTAGTACAATTTGGTTATATCAGAGCTATTTGCCATACAAAAATCACCTCTTATGTTGTGGTAAGTTCCTTTCAACTGTGAACTTTAGTCTAATTATGTTCTATTAGTGCTTTTAATCATCAAAAAGTAGTGATAATTGTTCTGGTAATCTAACCACCATGACCCCCCCCCCCCTGGATGTTTCTTGTCATATATCACAAGTGAAGGTTGTAATTTGGGTCATAGTACCACTACTACAACTGCCTGGTACATGCTGTTGATGAAATGACAATATAAGGAGTAGTTTATTTTTGTAATAGTAAAAATAATAAATTATAATATTCAATGAATTCAATGAGAAAATGACAGATATTTGGATGAAGTGCATGATTATGAGTGTGTGTGAATTGATATAAATAGCATTGTAAATATGCATTCATTCAAACCAGTTCTTGTCTCTTCATGGAATCTCTTATCTCTCTTCATGGAATCTCTTATCTCTCTTCATGGAATCTCTTATCTCTCTTCATGGAATCTCTTATCTCTCTTCATGGAATCTCTTATCTCTCTTCATGGAATCTCTTATCTCTCTTCATGGAATCTCTTATCTCTCTTCATGGAATCTCTTATCTCTCTTCACGGAATCTCTTATTTCTCTTCATGGAATCTCTTATTTCTCTTCACGGAATCTCTTATTTCTCTTCATGGAATCTCTTATTTCTCTTTATGGAATCTCTTATCTCTCTTCATGGAATCTCTTATCTCTGTTCATGGAATCTCTTATCTCTCTTCATTGAATCTATCTCTCTTCATGGAATCTCTTATCTCTCTTCATGGAATCTCTTATTTCTCTTCATGGAATCTCTTATCTCTCTTCACGGAATCTCTTATTTCTCTTCATGGAATCTCTTATCTCTCTTCATGGAATCTCTTATTTCTCTTCATGGAATCTCTTATCTCTCTTCATGGAATCTCTTATCTCTGTTCATGGAATCTCTTATCTCTCTTCATGGAATCTCTTATTTCTCTTCATGGAATCTCTTATCTCTCTTCACGGAATCTCTTATTTCTCTTCATGGAATCTCTTATCTCTCTTCATGGAATCTCTTATTTCTCTTCATGGAATCTCTAATCTCTCTTCATGGAATCTCTTATTTCTCTTTATGGAATCTCTTATTTCTCTATGGAATCTCTTATCTCTCTTCATGGAATCTCTTATTTCTCTTCATCGAATCTATCTCTCTTCATGGAATCTCTTATCTCTCTTCATGGAATCTCTTATTTCTCTTTATGGAATCTCTTATTTCTCTTTATGGAATCTCTTATCTCTCTTCATTGAATCTATCTCTCTTCATGGAATCTCTTATCTCTCTTCATGGAATCTCTTATTTCTCTTCATGGAATCTCTTATCTCTCTTCATGGAATCTCTTATCTCTGTTCATGGAATCTCTTATCTCTCTTCATGGAATCTCTTATTTCTCTTCATGGAATCTCTTATCTCTCTTCACGGAATCTCTTATTTCTCTTCATGGAATCTCTTATCTCTCTTCATGGAATCTCTTATTTCTCTTCATGGAATCTCTAATCTCTCTTCATGGAATCTCTTATTTGTCTTTATGGAATCTCTTATTTCTCTATGGAATCTCTTATCTCTCTTCATGGAATCTCTTATTTCTCTTCATCGAATCTATCTCTCTTCATGGAATCTCTTATCTCTCTTCATGGAATCTCTTATTTCTCTTTATGGAATCTCTTATTTCTCTTTATGGAATCTCTTATCTCTCTTCATTGAATCTATCTCTCTTCATGGAATCTCTTATCTCTCTTCATGGAATCTCTTATTTCTCTTCATGGAATCTCTTATTTCTCTTCATGGAATCTCTTATCTCTCTTCATGGAATCTCTTATTTCTCTTCATGGAATCTCTTATCTCTCTTCATGGAATCTCTTATCTCTCTTCATGGAATCTCTTATTTCTCTTTATGGAATCTCTTATTTCTCTTTATGTAATCTCTTATCTCTCTTCATTGAATCTATCTCTCTTCATGGAATCTCTTATCTCTCTTCATGGAATCTCTTCTCTCTTCATGGAATCTCTTATCTCTTCATGGAATCTCTTATTTCTCTTCATGGAATCTCTTATTTCTCTTCACATAATCTCTTATTTCTCTTCATGTAATCTCTTATCTCTCTTCATGGAATCTCTTATCTCTCTTCAGGGAATCTCTTATTTCTCTTCATGTAATCTCTTATCTCTCTTCATGGAATCTCTTATCTCTTCATGGAATCTCGTATTTCTCTTCATGGAATCTCCTATCTCTCTTCATGGAATCTCCTATCTCTCTTCATGGAATCTCTTATCTCTCTTCATGGAATCTCTTATCTCTCTTCATTGAATCTATCTCTCTTCATGGAATCTCTTATTTCTCTTTATGGAATCTCTTATCTCTCTTCATTGAATCTATCTCTCTTCATGGAATCTCTTATTTCTCTTCATGGAATCTCTTATCTCTCTTCATGGAATCTCTTATTTCTCTTCATGGAATCTCTTATCTCTCTTCATGGAATCTCTTATCTCTCTTCATGGAATCTCTTATTTCTCTTTATGGAATCTCTTATTTCTCTTTATGTAATCTCTTATCTCTCTTCATTGAATCTATCTCTCTTCATGGAATCTCTTATCTCTCTTCATGGAATCTCTTCTCTCTTCATGGAATCTCTTATCTCTTCATGGAATCTCTTATTTCTCTTCATGGAATCTCTTATTTCTCTTCACATAATCTCTTATTTCTCTTCATGTAATCTCTTATCTCTCTTCATGGAATCTCTTATCTCTCTTCAGGGAATCTCTTATTTCTCTTCATGTAATCTCTTATCTCTCTTCATGGAATCTCTTCTCTCTTCATGGAATCTCGTATTTCTCTTCATGGAATCTCCTATCTCTCTTCATGGAATCTCCTATCTCTCTTCATGGAATCTCTTATCTCTCTTCATGGAATCTCTTATTTCTCTTCATGGAATCTTATTTCTCTTCATGGAATCTCTTATCTCTCTTCATGGAATCTCTTATCTCTCTTCATGGAATCTCTTATTTCTCTTCATGGAATCTCTTATTTCTCTTCATGGAATCTCTTATCTCTCTTCATGGAATCTCTTATTTCTCTTCATGGAATCTCTTATCTCTCTTCATGGAATCTCTTATCTCTCTTCATGGAATCTCTTATTTCTCTTCACAGAATCTCTTATCTATCTTCTTGGAATCTCTTATCTCTCTTCATTGAATCTCTTATTTCTCCTCATGGAATCTCTTTTCTCTTCATGGAATTTATTTCTCTTCAATTGAACTCCTTGGCTGTGCATAGCCATAAAATGATCTCTTGTATAAAACTGGTGACACCTATTGTTAAAAATAAGAACTCCTCCTAGGAGTAAGTCAGTGGTAAAGAAGATAACGCCGTTGAGATGGAATGCTACAGAAAGATACTTAGAATATAATGGAAGGAAAAAAAGAGATATTATAAACACATTGAAGATTTCAGAGTGTTGGTTACTAAACACAATAACAAAAAGAAAAACTACACCTGTTTGGTCATATAAAGAGACACAACTGTTTAGATAAATAAATAATGGAGGGCAGAGTACCTGCAAAGAGGAAAAAGGGCAGACCAAGAAGATGATGGCCTGACGATATTAAAAATAAAATTAATGAATCGTTGGAAAATGCAAGCCCAAGACAGAAGGGAGTTCAGAGAGTTCATTGGGAAGACAACGTTCGTTCTGGAAAGAATACGTCAAATGACACACCTCCTAGGATACACATCAAGTTTATGCGATTTGTGTTTGAATGAAGTAAATGTACATATGCAGCCAAAATTAATGTATATTCTATATGTTCAGACAACAAGTAATAGAAATGTGTGCACACAAGCAATGTATATTCTATATGTTCAGACAACAAGTAATAGAAATGTGTGCACACAAGCAATGTATATTCTATATGTACAGACAACAAGTAATAGAAATGTGTGCACACAAGCAATGTATATTCTATATGTACAGACAACAAGTAATAGAAATGTGTGCACACAAGCAATGTATATTCTATATGTACAGACAACAAGTAATAGAAATGTGTGCACACAAGCAATGAATATTAAACTTGTACACATTTGCAATTTATCTCTCAATGACAGAAAAGGTTTTCTAGTTGTTTGAATTATAGGAAAAAATGGTCTTGATTTGATTAACTTGGAATGATTTCTTTGATTGAATTTGTGGTGTTGATTTGATTAACTTGGAATGATTTCTGTGATTGAATTTGTGGAGTCGATTTGATTAACTTGGAATGATTTCTTTGATTGAATTTGTGGAGTCGATTTGATTAACTTGGAATGATTTCTTTGAATTTGTGGTGTTGATTTGATTAACTTGGAATGATTTCTTTGATTGAATTTGTCTAGAACCATGGCTGATGATGATGGAGCTTGCAAGTGAAGGGACCCTACAACAGTTCCTACAACGACACAGCCCTGGACACCAGCAGGTTATGATTGGCAGGGGAGAGAAACCAAGTGTTAGCATGACCAAAAAACAAACATTGACATCGCAAAAGTTGCTGGCTTTGGCAGCTCAAGTGGCTAGTGGTCTTGACCACCTGGAAAAATTCAAGGTTTCATACACAATTCAATTATATTATATATTAAATATACGTTCTTGTATAAATAGTTACTTCAATACAAGAACATTAATCTGTTCTTGTATAAATAGTTACTTCAATACAAGAACATTAATCTGTTCTTGTATAAATAGTTACTTCAATACAAGAACATTAATCTGCTCTTGTATAACTAATTATTAAAAAAGTGAAATTTGTTTGTTGTGAAGCCATGTTGTTATGTAGTTGCATTGCATGATACAATGGTTACTGGTGCACCGTTATCTCCAACTTCAGCAGCATTGATTACTTGGGTAGGACTGTGTTGCTGTTTTATATCAGGGATTATCTGTTATCTCCAACTTCAGCAGCATTGATTACTTGGGTAGGACTGTGTTGCTGTTTTATATCAGGGATTATCTGTTATCTCCAACTTCAGCAGCATTGATTACTTGGGTAGGACTGTGTTGCTGTTTTATATCAGGGATTATCTGTTATCTCCAACTTCAGCAGCATTGATTACTTGGGTAGGACTGTGGTGCTGTTTGATATCAGGGATTATCTGTTATCTCCAACTTCAGCAGCATTGATTACTTGGGTAGGACTGTGTTGCTGTTTTATATCAGGGATTATCTGTTATCTCCAACTTCAGCAGCATTGATTACTTGGGTAGGACTGTGTTGCTGTTTTATATCAGGGATGGCCTGACCAGTCATAGTTTCTAATCTCTGGTTGCTGGACTAAGCCCCATCTCCACTTCAAGGAGTTGGCCCTCGATGGGATATAAGTTGAATAAGAAAGGATATTCAGATAACTTAACTCACAAATACTGCAATATCAGTTAAACTTAGTCAAAGGATCATCCTCACTTTACATCAAACCATTGCTCCATAAGTGCTTGGATATCCTCAAGGTGTATCCCTCAGCGTGCAGCAATTGACAGCATGTACTCTGCATTGGTTTACCAGTCTCCTCTAGTTGCCAGCATAATGCTCTTGTTTAGCCACACCACCTCTTGACACAGTGTTACTGTTGTCTGCTCAGTGTTGCAGATTCACAAGCATTTGTTACATCAGTCGCTCGTCCCATCTCCGTAAGAACTTTTTCAGAACATCAAATTGTCCTGTCCCCATGATCACATACCAGCAAGCATGTGTGTGTGTTCATGTCCTTGGACACCAGCATGTCCAGGCACAAATGTGACATTGATTCTACATGAGTTCAAGACTGTAAGATAACAGTCAAGGAGTTTCTAGTGGTCAACCTCCCCCCCCCTCCAACTTCTACATGAGTTCAAGACTGTAAGCCATCAGTCAATGGGTTTGCAGTGGTTAACATCCCCTCCCCCCATACCCATAGAAAATAAAACATCCTATTTATTACTAAAATAAGTGAAACATGAGGGTTCTCCTCATATCTAGCTAGACAGTCTAGCAATCTCCTTCTAGCTAGACAGTTGAGCAATATCATTCTAGCTATACAGTTGAGCAATCTCCTTCTAGCTAGACAGTTGAGCAATCTCCTTATAGCTAGACAGTTGAGCAATCTCCTTATAGCTGGACAGTTGAGCAATCTCCTTATAGCTAGACAGTTGAGCAATCTCCTTATAGCTAGACAGTTGAGCAATCTCCTTATAGCTAGACAGTTGAGCAATCTCCTTATAGCTAGACAGTTGAGCAATCTCCTTATAGCTAGACAGTTGAGCAATCTCTTTATAGCTAGACAGTTGAGCGAACTGCTTATATAGAACCTACCTTAGAATGCACATATGTTACCAGGAGTAGCAATAATTTGAAATCATGAAATAGGTGACATCAATGATGTAAGGGTTACATAGCTAAATGTGGTTGAAATAGGTGACATCAATGATGTAAGGGTTACATAGCTAAATGTGGCTGAAATAGGTGACATCAATGATGTAAGGGTTACATAGCTAAATGTGGCTGAAATAGGTAACATCAATGATGTAAGGGTTACATAGCTAAATGTGGCTGAAATAGGTAACATCAATGATGTAAGGGTTACATAGCTAAATGTGGCTGAAATAGGTGAGACTATGAAAAAAACACCTTATATTCATACATGTATTGTTCCTCGATAATACTGGGTCAGCTGGAGAGTGACCATCCAAGAACCAGTCAACAATTTCACAGTGTGCTGCTAATCATATTCACATTCAACAATTGCTATTATACTTTATAATTTCAGGGGAAACATTGTCAAATGGTCATAGCTTGTTTGTAGCTGCTGCTGTGCTTGCACTCTCAGAAAACTCTGCAGAAACAAACTTCTAGCATAACCTGAGCACAAACAATTGCTACTGAACAGCTTGACAGTTGGTTATAGTTTTTGTAGTGTCATGTCTCAGCTGGAGATATTTGATAGCAGATTACTAGAGCCACACACTAGATTACTAGAGCTATACACAAACTGTAGTCTTGTAGATTCCTGGTGTAGGTGATGTTGGTAACATTGTGTTCTCTTATCCTAGTTGATCTACTATCGCCTGCGTTCTTGTAAAATACTGGTTGCTAAAGGAGGAATATGCAAGCTTTCAGGATTTGGCTTCACCAGTGAGATCACAGACAGAAACTTGTACGAGTCGGTGAGTATACAACCTCTTCTGTAGGTTCTAATTTTCATTTATTATGTCTGGGAAAATCTGCATGGTTTGTGTGTGGGTTGAGAAAAAAATACCGGTACATGGTTTGTGTGTGGGTTGAGAAAAATGGGCATGGTTTGTGTGTGTGTCGCTCTGTGTGTGTGTGTGTGTGTATGTGTATGGTTTGTGTGTGCATGCCAATGTGTGTGTATACATGATCTGTGTGTGTGTGTGTGCCAATGTGTGTATGTACATGGTTTGTGTCTGTGCCAGTGTTTGTGTGCACCAGTGGGTTTGTGTATAGATGGTTTGTGTGTGTACATGGTTTGTGTGTGCACCAGTAGATGTGTGTGTGTACATAGTTTGTGTGTGCGCCAGTAGATGTGTGTGTACATGGTTTGTGTGTGTGTGTGTGTGCATGGTTTGTATGTGTACATGGTTTGTGTGTGTAGATGGATTGTATGTGTGCCAGTAGATTTATGTGTACATGGTTTGTATGTGCACCAGTGGGTGTGTGTTTGTGTACATGCACTTATATTTGTATTATGCTTATTTAATTCCTAGAGGAAATACACATTTGAAATGTGTGTCCATAAAGAACAAGCACAGTCAGTTATCACATGTTGAAGGAAATACAAGAACAGTCAGTTATCACATGCTGAAGGAAATACAAGCACAGTCAGTTATCACATGATGAAGGAAATACAAGAACAGTCAGTTATCACATGCTGAAGGAAATACAAGAATAAGAGATTGGAGTTTCTATGAGCTTGTCCAGAATGTCATGATGATGATAACATGATGATGATAACATGATGATGATAACATGATGATGATAACATGATGATGATAACATGATGATGATAACATGATGATGATAACATGATGACAAACTAACTAATAAAAACAAACATAATCAACTTTATGTCTGCTATATGACAATTTCTGGATATTTTTCAGAACTCCTTACCAGTTCGCTGGACTGCCCCAGAGAGTCTTCAAAGCCATGTTTACAATGTTAAGACTGACACATGGTCCTATGGTATTGTGACTTGGGAGATTTTTCATTTTGGTAAGTTATTCTAGAACTGCCTGACTCTTTACAAATACTGTAAACTCTGTGAGGACAGAAATATACCCAGGGTTTGAATGTAATTAATTTTAGGCTAAATTTTTGGATCACAACATTATTTAGATGCAAGCATCCTGAAGATTAAGTATTAGCTATGGAAGGTCATATAAGGTATCACAAGAAAGATAATTAATTGTGGAATCCATATACAATATAAAAATATAAGAATTGTAACCATTTTTGTAACAACAAAATACAAAAATTACACCACAAACAGGAATGTTAGATGAACATAAAATTGTTTTACAAATATTTTCTTCTGCTCACCCTGAATTTTACTTGTCTTGAAATGCTGCTATCCAATTTGACTAAGTTAGATGTCTTGACTGTCCATATCCTGATCATAATTAGATTATTTGAAATAAATCTATCAACTGGCTAGTGTTTTATGCCATTTTTGTGTGTTTCATTTCAAATTTAAGAACCGAACAAAATATTCCCAAGTATTGGATTTCCAAAAGTTGAACTTTATTCCACACAATATTATCATTAGATTTAACTCTATTTTCTCTATTACATAGTGCAAGATTGTAATTGCAATCACTAGGTCTATCTAATTCTTCAGAAACAATTTGTAATATGTGTAAACATTTTTAAAACATATATAAACATATTTGAAACATGTATAAACATTTATGAAACACTTATAAACATTTGAAACATATATATATATATATATATATATATATATATATATATATATATATATATATATATATATATATTTGAAACATGTATAAACATTTGAAACGTGTAAATAGCGCCTATATTTGAAACACATATAAACATATTTGAAACACATATAAACATATTTGAAACACATATAAACATATTTGAAACACATATAAACATATTTGAAACACATATAAACATATTTGAAACACATATAAACATATTTGAAACACATATAAACATGTGTGAAACACATATAAACATGTTTGAAACACATATAAACATATGTGAAACACATATAAACATATTTGAAACACATATAAACATATTTGAACATGTATAAAAATATACAACACTGTTCCTGTCTTGTAGGGACCACACCATATCCAACCATGGGTCCACATGAGGTAGTGGAGAGTGTCAAGAATGGCTTTAGGATGCCTAAACCTCAGCATTGCAGTTCAGAGTTGTAAGTCTGTGTAGGCTAGCATGTGATGTAGACTAGGATGTAATGTAGGCTAGGATGTTATGTAGGCTAGCATGTAATGTAGGCTAGCATGTAATGTCTACGTATGTTACTGTAAGATTTCAGAGTTGTAAGTCTGTGTAGGCTAGCATGTGATGTAGGCTAACATGTAATTTAGGCTAGGATGTAATTTAGGCTAGCATGTAATGTAGGCTAGGATGTAATGTAGGCTAGGATGTAATTTAGGCTAGCATGTAATGTAGGCTAGCATGTGATGTAGGCTAGCATGTAATGTAGGCTAGTATGTAATGTCTACGTATGTTACTGTAAGATTTCAGAGTTGTAAGTTTGTGTAGGCTAGCATGTGATGTAGGCTAGAATGTTATGTAGGCTAGCATGTGATGTAGGCTAGAATGTTATGTAGGCTAGCATGTGATGTAGGCTAGCATGTAATCTCTACGTATGTTACTGTAACAGTTTCACAGCTTTATTTGATCATGAAGGCAATTGAACAAATTACTCTGCCAAAGACGGATGTGTCGGGCCATTGGCGCAAATAAAACGGCGACACAACGCATTTCCATTCTCTGGACTGCATCCTCATGGAGATCTAGTAGTACTGCTACATGAGAGATCCAGCAGGAGTTTGAGAATGAACGCTGAAGAAGAAGAACAAATTACAAATCACTCAAACAAGTGTATGTCTACATTCTTCTCTCTGTCTGTATACTGGAGAACAATATTTTATTTACTGAAATGTTTTTGGGTCTATCCTGGAGGTACACAGATCATTTGTGGTTCTCAAGAAATTTACATTCTCTCTCTATCTCTCTCTCTCTCTCTCTCTCTCTGTGTGTGTGTGTGTGTGTGTGTGTGTGTGTGTGCGTGTGTGTGTGCGTGCGTCTCGCATTGAAGGATATTTGTTTTCCATCTTTTATTTTCTATTATTATATAATAGATGTATGATTGTCTGTAAGATTGCTCCTGAGTTGAGTATAGATGTATGATTGTATGATTATTCCTGCGTTGAGTATAGATGTATGATTGTAAGATTGTTCCTGAGTTGGGTAGAGATGAATGATTGTCTGTAAGATTGTTCTTGAGTTGGGTATAGATGAATGATTGTTCCTGAGTTGGGTATAGATGAATGATTGTCTGTAAGATTGTTCCTGAGTTGGGTATAGATGTATGATTGTTCCTGAGTTGGGTATAGATGTATGAATGACATTAATGTACATTTTGTAGGGCACATGATGTTTGTTCTAAAATGATTTCCTTTGACTTGCAGATACGAGCTGTTGCTGAGATGTTGGCACACTATCCCTGAAGAGCGTCCATCTTACCAGGAAATCTTGGAACTTCTTTCCCACATTGTGGTCAATGCAGAAGTTCACATAGACTTCTCTAATTTACCAGACCACCTTTTGTCATTAGACACTGGAGATACTTTCTGAACATAAGAGACCAACGTTCTGCTCCTTGTTCCAACAATATGTATAATTTAATCAGTGATTTGGTCTGAGACAACATCTCAGCCAGACTTACACAAATATTATTTAGTTCATTATTGTACAGGTTTAATATTCTCCACATGAACATTTTTTTGCATGAATTGTGTTATGGAGTTCTTAACACAGTATCAGAAGAAGAAAATACTGAGGTAGGTTAGGGAAACTGGACAGCTCATCACTATGACAGGATGATATTTGATAAGTTTAGGTATAAAAATAATTATAACATACAAATTAATTATTAGATTGGCACAAATGTAAAACGTATAGACGTATTCCAAGTGCATGCCATAATTATGAAAATAGGTCAGTTTTTTTCGTTGACTAGCTGCACAGTTAAGAATGATAATGTTAGCATAATGTCTGCAGACATTACTTTCACAAATATGGTAGCATAATGTCTGCAGACTTTACTTTCACAAATATGGTAGCATAATGTCTGCAGACTTTACTTTCACAAATATGGTAGCCATTGTCTTAGATTGGGTCATCCTAGGAATATATGCTGATCTAAATTATATTTCCAACCGAACTAGAAATCAAGGTACATAACCTGGCAATATTTCCAACCGAACTAGAAATCAAGGTACATAACCTGGCAATATTTCCAACCGAATTAGAAATCAAGGTACATAACCTGGCAATATTTCCAACCGAACTAGAAATCAAGGTACATAACCTGGCAATTGGCAAACACAATTTCACTGTTATATTCCTTTTGCAATCTCTTAACTATTTAATTTGACATGTTTTTGTCCCCTCTAAGTTGTAATAGTTCTGGATACTGTATAGTGATTATGTACATACAACACACATTTATGGCAGATTATGTACATACAACACACATTTATGGAAGATTAAAATTTTGTAGAAAATAGCATCTTAAACAAAAATTAAAACTTGAAACTGATTTAGAGTGTGAAGTGGAAGTAGCAGTTAAATTGATTGATTTGCACCAATTATACAGATAACACTTGAAACAGGGTAATGAAGTTTTGCTAACAACTAGAAACACACATAGGCACACACACAAATTGGTGTTTCTACCAAAAAGCCTTTATCAAGTTTACATACACGTATACATCAAAATCAACAAGTATGGACAACACAACTGGTATTAACATGTCTAGTCAGATGTGAGGGTGGCCGGAAGAATAGAAATTAGGTCAGAGGTGACACAAACAGGAAATGTACAGGAATAGGAAATATACAAAAAACAAAGCAAAATAAATGTGAAAATGAGACAAACAGAGAAATGATGCAACAACCCGATATCATACATATGTCAGGTGCTCATTTTCCCCAAAAGTTTAAGAATGCCAGATTTGTATATATGGTGGTTCTCAAGCACGAGATGGGTCTGGTTTTTGGAGAAGCATGCTTTAATGGCTGTCACGTGAATATCCTGGACCCTCAATTTGTGTGTGTGTCTATGTGTGTTTCTAGTTGTTAGCAAAACTTCATTACCCTGTTTCAAGCTTTACCTGTTGGATTTCAGTTTTGCTGCAGTGAGTACATATTTATGAAGATAAGGGGCTGTCCATAAATTATGTCAACATTTATTTTACATAATTAAGTAGGGGAGGGGCGATGAGGTGTCCCTGAATTCTTGACATTTGTTGACAAGGAGGGAGGGTGTCAAAAATTATTTTTGTAATTTATGCGGTGGAATCAAATTTGCATCCTTTAGCTAGGATGCCAGTGTGCTAACCAGTTAATATGGCTGCATAGTTGGTACATACCAGAAATTCTATTAGCTGTACATAGAAACAGTAGATGCATGTAGGAACAAGATGATGATGATATTGTGGAGATAAACTAGTGGAACATCTCAGACACAGATCTCACAGTTTGTCTGCACATTCATTCACTGTACATATAACATTGTCTTAATCTGTGTGCAGTTTTCTCTCCTAGATTATAAATCTTGATTGTATACATGACAACCTGTACACAGACTCATCTTACTGAAGACAACCTGTACACAGACTTGTACTGAGGACAACCTGTATGCAGACTTGTCATACTGAAGACAACCTGTACACAGACTTGTACTGAGGACAACCTGTACACAGACTTGTCGTACTGAAGACAACCTGTACGCAGACTTGTACTGAGGACAACCTGTACGCAGACTTGTCGTACTGAAGACAACCTGTACGCAGACTTGTCGTACTGAAGACAACCTGTATGCAGACTTGTCGTACTGAAGACAACCTGTACGCAGACTTGTCTTACTGAAGACGTATGTAACGTACAGATACTTGATAGATGCTGATAAAAATAACGTTTTACTATATTAGAAGCACAGTCTCTGATATTGAATAGATGGTTGTCTAATGTTGAATAGATGGTTGTCTAATGTTGAATAGATGGTTGTCTAATGTTGAATAGATTGTTGTCTAATGTTGAATAGATGGTTGTCTAATGTTGAATAGATTGTTGTCTAATGTTGAATAGATTGTTGTCTAATGTTGAATAGATGATTCTCTTATGTTGAATAGATGATTCTCTGATGTATGACAATGCTTTCATTATCTAACCTCAACTTGTTATTGTTGTTTTCTCTCAGCCTGTCCCTGTCCCTGTCTTGATCAAATTTAAGTGATTGATATTCAGTTTTATAGATAATATTCAACTGTTCATGTTCTCAATGACATATTTGCTGTATGTTCATGTTCTCAATGACATATTTGCTGTATGTTCATGTTCTCAATGACATATTTGCTGTATGTTGCACATTTGTACACATGTCCCTGCAAGTCTTGTTTTGTTTATATTATCACTATATTTTAATTTATTTCTATTGCCAACTCATGTTTACATTCGATGGTCATATAGCACATTCAGCTGATCATATGTCTACAGCCATCGAAGACGGATGTATCGGGCCATTGGCGCAAATAAAACGGTGATAGAACACATTTCCATTATCTGGACTACATCTATTATTATTGAAATCTAGTACGATCATTGTCCTGCTATAAGAGAGATCCAGCGGGAGTTTGACAATGAACGCTGAAAAAGAAGAATATGTCTACACTGACTGACCATACGTATACCATATATCTACACTGACTGACCATATATTTACACTAACTAATCATATATCTACACTGACTGATCATTCATTTACTGACCGTACATCTACATTGACTGAGCATATATTTACACTAACTAATCATATATCTACACTGACTGAGCATATATTTACACTAACTAATCATATATCTACACTGACTGATCATTCATTTACTGACCGTACATCTACATTGACTGAGCATATATCTAAATTAGTTTATCATCATCATACTGTCACACACTTTATACATAGTTATTATACAAGAAGTCATGTGACCCTGTTGCATTTTTTTTTCAGTTTGTCAATGTTTGGTTTGAGTGCATATAGAGAATGAAGTAAAAGTAAAATAACCACCTGGCAGCCCCTTAGTGGTTTCCTCCCACCCCACCCCAATATCATCTCAAGACTTCCAGCAAAAGTCAAGTCGAGAACATTATCTAGGGAAGTCTAGGCTTCCCTTAAGTAAGGTGTATAGGGCTATAAGTAAACAAGGGCAATAACTGTTGTGAATCATGTTGTTAACAGTGAATAATGGGGGGAGGGGAATGGAGGTAAAGATCTTATGTGGAATAAATTTCTGCAGAAAAAATAAATACTTAAAGAGGAATAGATACGTGTTGCAACACTAATACTCTCATGCTCCTACTGTAGATTGATAGGAAATATGCAGAGAAATACTGCCTATATTGAGGAGTCACTGAGAAGGAGATCAGAGTCCTTGAAAAATTAACATTGTGTACGAATGTGCCGATGTATATTCTATGTGCTAATAGTTTTCTGTGTGTCCAGCTGAGAATGAATGTTAATGTCAGTACGAGATTGTCTGCATGCAACTATTCAATCATTTTTCATCAACTGTTGATATAATTCTAATACTTTGTTCATTATTCAACTTTCCCATGTCCGGTCA
Organism: Meghimatium bilineatum; assembly: GCA_034231615.1. Classification (NCBI taxonomy): domain Eukaryota; kingdom Metazoa; phylum Mollusca; class Gastropoda; order Stylommatophora; family Philomycidae; genus Meghimatium; species Meghimatium bilineatum. The sequence continues at coordinate 25,238,391 of CM067302.1, forward strand.
TGTTCAAACATGTGTGAAGGTTCAGCCTATTTTCTGCCACTCCTGTTCACAAGCCAGAAGTTTTTAGCCGTTGGTGTGACAATGACCAGAGTTGACCATTACATGAACAAAGACATTATCTTCATATACCAGTGACATATAAAGCTTCAGTCCAACCACTGTTGAGAATTTTAAGATGTTTAGGAATTCATACCCACAGGGAAAAAAATTGTCTCAAAAAATAAATTGAGCCACATTAGATGAAACTTTATATATAAAATAGATGCTAAATATGTTACACATTAATTTTTATATTATAGTAACATTAGTAGGGACATTTTTATATTATAGTAACATTAGTAGGGACATTTTTATATTATAGTAACATTAGTAGGGACATTTTTATATTATAGTAAAATTAGTAGGGACATTTTTATATTATAGTAAAATTAGTAGGGACATTTTTATATTATAGTAACATTAGTAGGGACATTTTTATATTATAGTAACATTAGTAGAGACACTATTATATTATGTTGTTGTTCATCCATCACATGATGATGATGACCATTTGTTACATCCACTTTTGAAAATTCAATTTGAGTTATGTCCTTGATTATGAGTTCGTAGATGGCTAATGAGCCCTATTCGAGCTGTAAATGTCCTTGGACAGTTTGAACATGGAATGACGACTGTAGACGGATCTTGGTCTATCCGTTTCTTTCTAGCTGCTCTCCGCTGTTGAGCTGCTGCATTTCTTTTCTTTTCACAAGATGATGCGCTCTTTTTTATTTTAGAACGCCATGTAGATCTATTTTGTGCAAGTTCTTCCCATGTATCGTGGTCTATTTCAAAGGCTTTCAGTGAGTTCTTTAACGAGTCCTTGTAGCGCAACCTTTGGCCACCTTGAGATCGTATACCCTTCTCTAGCTCACCATAGAGAAGTATCTTTGGCAGACGATGGTCTGGCATACGCACCAAATGACCTTCCCAACGAATCTGTGTCTGCATCAAGATCGTGTCAATGCGTGGGATACCAGCTCTATCAAGGACAGTGGTATCTGAAATCTTGTCTTGCCATCTGATGTTCATAACTTTTCTGAGACAATTTGTATGAAAATGATTGAGTTTTTTCACATGACGTCTATACACAGTCCATGTTTCACTAGCGTAAAGCAGCACTGGAAGTACCACTGCTGTAAACTTTCAGCTTAGTCTGTAGGTTAATGCCATTTCTACGCCAAACATTTGCGTACAATCTGCCGAAAGTACTGCTTGCTTTGGCGATCCTTGTATACACTTCATCATCAATGTTGGCATTTTGTGATAACGTACTGCCTAGATATGTGAATCTATTCACAACTTTCAGTGCTACACCATTTACGTTTATGCAGGGCTCGAGATAGCTTTTGCCAAGTGCTGGTTGTAACATGACTTCTGTTTTCTCTGTGTTAATGGTAAGCCCAAAGTTGGTACAGGCTTTGGAGAATCTGTCTATAATACATTGTAGATCAGCCTCAGAGTTGGCATTTAGGGCACAGTCATCAGCAAATAGAAGATCCCTGATTGTGTGTGATTTAACTTTGGTTTTTGCTCGAAGCCGCTGAAGGTTGAACAATTTTCCGTCTATGCGATAGGTGATGTTTACTCCCAGGTCTAGATCTCTGAAAGTATCATTCAACATAGCAGAGAACATGATGCTAAATAGGGTAGGTGCTAATACACATCCTTGTTTTACTCCATTTGAGGCAGGAAAGGTTTCAGGTAACTCTCCATCATCCTGAACTCTAGCTTGCATTCCATCATGCAATTGCTGCACCATTGAGATAAATTTCTGTGGACATCCATACTTTGCCAGAATCTTCCACAGACCCTCTCTACTTACTGTGTCAAATGATTTTGTTAATCAAGTCTATGAATGCTGTGTACAGGTCACAGTGTTGTTATTTTTCTTGAAGCTGTCTTTCAGCAAAGATATCAGTTGTTCCACGCTCTTTTCTGAAACCACATTGGCTTTCGGGTAGTAGTCCTTCATTTAGATGAGATGTAAGATGGTTCAAAAGGATTCTGGCAAATATCTTTCCAGCAATGGACAGTAGAGAGATACCACGATGGTTGTTACACTTTTATATTATAGCAACATCAGTAGGGACATTTTTATATTATAGTAACAGTAGGCACATTTTTATATAGTAACATTAATAGGGACATTTTTATATTATAGTAACATTAGTAGGGACACTTTTATATTATAGTAACAGTAGGCACATTTTTATATAGTAACATTAATAGGGACATTTTTATATTATAGTAACATTAGTAGGGACATTTTTATATTATAGTAACAGTAGGCACATTTTTATATAGTAACATTAATAGGGACATTTTTATATTATAGTAACATTAGTAGGGACACTTTTATATTATAGTAACATTAGTAGGGACAATTTTATATTATATCAGTAGGGACATTTTTATATAGTAACATTAGTAGGGACAATTTTATATTATAGTAACATTAGTAGGGACAATTTTATATTATAGTAACATTAGTAGGGACAAATTTATATTATAATATCAGTAGGGAATTTTTATATAGTAACATTAGTAGGGACAATTTTATATTATAGTAACATTAGTAGGGACAATTTTATATTATATCAGTAGGTACATTTTTATATAGTAACATTAGTAGGGACAATTTTATATTATAGTAACATTAGTAGGGACAATTTTAGATTATAGTAACAATAGTAGGGACAATTTTATATTATAGTAACATTAGTAGGGACAAATGTATATTATAGTAACATTGGTAGGGACAATTTTATATTATAATATCAGTAGGGACAATTTTATATTATAATATCAGTAGGGACAATTTATATTATAATATCAGTAGGGACATTTTTATATTATAATATCAGTAGGGACATTTTTAAATATGTATATATGGTGTAAACTATTTTAAAATAACAATTTGTCTTTGTTAAACCATAATTTTAATTTGAAAAATTCCTACGTCAAGTATTTACATATTTTTAAAATTGTACATACTCTCATGAATGATTTTCTTGTTAATGTTGGGAAATGATACCGACCTCGTAGGTCTACTTGACATTTTTGAACAATGAGTTCAACAATGAGTATGTAATGTTTAAACCCGAGTAATGAGGTGACTAGACTAAGTAGTCTCTTGAAATGTAATATTTTCTAATTGTCAGGAAATTATATGATTATTTCTACACAGAGGCTAAAAATGGCAATATTTCTTCATAAGAATGCAGACTGAAAGATAATTTTGTTGTTATCTAAATATGATCCACCAGTACAGTAATAAAGATAAGCTTATGCATTGTGGAAACATGCATCTTGAGATTATGTAAAATATGTTACATACATACGGACATGATTTATCAAGCATAGAACAACAGAAATTGATCATTCTGTGATTTACATCATTTAGCCATGCTAACATATTTTTGAATTACAAGACCACATGCAAAAAATGAGCTCGATACATAAACAATGATAGGCCCTATTTGAAAACAGAGTGGCATGAATTGATCAACTGAATATAGCTGAAATGGTACCAGTGACTAAGGATTGAATTCGCATGTTGAGAACTGATCCTCATTGTTCATTTACCCTGTGACACTTTGTTCCAGTGTTAGCAACCAACCTTAACATTTACTTATTGCATATTTATTTTTATTGTGTTTTTTTACATGTTCTCTTGTGACTGTTCTGGTGGCTTTTTTAGTGATTCTGGTATCAAAACACAAACTTCATTTTTACCTGTGACTTTTATCTTGTTACTTGACTGAGAAAATTTCATTTTACTTGTGAATGTTTACTTTTGTGCATTGCTTGACCACATGGTTATAATGATCGTTTCACAAATATGATAACTCCGGTTCAAATCATTGTAAGCATTCATTATACATTTTTTTGGAGGTAAAATTTAAAATCCAACTTGTACTCCTGGTGACCACGACTTGTACACCTGGTGACCTTGATTTGTACACCTGGTGACTGTGACTTGTACACCTGGTGACTGAGAAAGTGATCTTTATTTCCACAACCTATAACATAATCTCTTCAATCATTAACAGGAGAAAAACTACAAGTATCATGGATGTTTTTTTGTCTTTTTCTTATAACTTTAATTATTATCTCTGTGTGGGTTTTACTGTCCTGCTGTACTATAGTTAGTAATATCTACAATAAATGTAGCATTTATAGACTGACTAATATAGTTAGTAATATCTACAATAAATGTAGCATTTATAGACTGACTAATATAGTTAGTAATATATACAATAAATGTAGCATTTATAGACTGACTAATATAGTTAGTAATATCTACAATAAATGTAGCATTTATAGACTGACTAATATAGTTAGTAATATATACAATAAATGTAGCATTTATAGACTGACTAATATAGTTAGTAATATATACAATAAATGTAGCATTTATAGACTGACAGCAAGTTGGAAAAAAGGGCAGTGTTAGTGGTGTTAATAAATTGAGTGCCATGCTGAGTGCGTGGTCGACCATGCTTCTCCACAACTCTCTCTTGTGTTAGTAAGTTCAGTTGGTTGACTTCCTTTTGTGCCACAGTGACAACCCATCCAGAAATTTCTCTCTCTTTCTCTCTCTGTCTTCCTCTGCCTCCTCTCCCCTTGATCTTTCCAGTAGTTACTAAATGTTTAATTTTTACTGTTCTCATCACATGCCCTGAAAATCTGGATTGTTTGTTCCTAATTTTCACTAGAATTTGTCGTTTTATTACAGCATCTCATAGGATTTCTACGTCAGTTTTCCAGTCAACCACGGAATTTTCATCAGTCTTCTTAAAAACCACTTCTCTGTTGTCTCCAGCTTATCTTGGGCACTTTTGTTTACTGTCCATGCTCAACTTCTATAAAGACGGATTGGCTCAATATAACATCCTAGCACTCAAACTCCTGTATGTATTGATATTACTCCATTGCATAGAATGTTTTTCATTTCTATAAATGTTGATTGGTCCTGTGCTATCAAGTTCTTGATCTCACTGGTGCACCTGCAATCCGATGTTAAATTGGTGTCAAGATACTTGACTCTGATTTAATTTTTGCATCGTTGATAGTAATACTGAATTTTGGCGGTATTTCTTTGAAACAACCATTACTTGTGTTTTCTTCTAAGGTCATTTGATCAGTGAATCTAAAACAGTTGTTTTGATCAGTCAGTCAAAAACTAAATTCATTTGACCAGTGTGTCTAAAAATAAGCTCATTTCATCATTGAGTTTTGTGTTTGACTGTTGAGAACTCACCTGGATGTTATGATTGTTATATGATATTGTATCTTTGAGTTGTTATATGCTAGACAGAGATTTCTATTTATTGTTGTTGATATAAATATCATCTATTGATGTGCATTTGATCAATCAGTTCAGTTGTTGTTCTGTTGGGGAAGATCTAGTGTTCTCTGAGAGAATTCCCTTGCAGTTATGTTCAGTTTCGTCTTTGTCTGCATTCATGATCAAGCTCCTACAGATTATCTAGTGGGTATCTGGAGAACAGACTGCATTGTGTCATGGTTTGCAGCTTGGCTACAATATCTGCACTTTTCACATGGCCTGATTAAGACTTGAAGATGCCCTAAGCACTGTCAAGATTTTGGCGTCCTCTGCCCACACACATAAATAAATATATGAAGTGCTTTTTCTATAAATAAAAGGTGGGTGTATGTGTTTACTAAATATTGTATGTATTTTTAACGTGGGACACCCCTCCCCCACACATACTCATATCAAATTTGTTATCAAATATGTGTGTGTGTGTGTGTGTGTGTGTGTGTGTGTGTGTATTATTTCCATGCTAGCGTCACAATTGTCAGACATGCAATCCTTTTACATACATTACATTTACATACATTATATTTACCTACATTACTTTTACATATATTATATTTACCTACATTACTTTTACATACATTATATTTACCTACATTACTTTTCCATACATTATATTTACATACATTACATTTTCATACATTACATTTTCATACATTACTTTTACATACATTACTTTTACATACATTTTATTTACATACATTACTTTTACATACATTACTCCTTACTAAACTTACATCTGAATTTTAGGCTTTCATAAATTTTATCAATAAAGACTTTTTGTGTCTGAGAATTTATAAACTGAAAATTTTATTTGTTGGGAGCACTCACATCTTTTGTGTTGCCCATATCTCCTTGGTGCCCTAAACAAAAATTATTTTTATGCTTATTGGTTAATTCAACCCTGTTTGACTTGACTCGACTCGACTTCATCATGGCAATTCAATTGAGTCACTTTCATCTATGTGGTGGGACAACCAACTCTACCCCAAACCTCCTTAGTAGACTCTTACAACATGCATGTCAAGTTATGGTGTTGATATTCTCTTCTCCCCATTCAGGCTTTGGCAAGACATGGGCAATATTATATGCAAGCAGACAGGTATACATGTAGGCAGGTATACAAGCAGACAGGTATACATGTAGGCAGGTATAAATGTAGGCAGGTATACAAGCAGACAGGTATACATGTAGGCAGGTATACAAGCAGACAGGTATACATGTAGATTATTCTTCTAGTCAATGGAACATTGTGTAATGTTTGAATAACATTCAGCAGAAGTGTGCGTTGTTTGATTGTACATGTCAAGCTATCAGCCTGACCAATGAGAAGTATGTGTTGTTTGATTGTACATGTCAAGGTATCAGCCCCTGACCAATGAGAAGTTGACATTAAGTGACATTTACCATCAACTTTGACAGTATACAGGTAAGTATTCCTACCTGTCAGGTGTAGGACAGGGTTTCCACATCACATCTGGGAGCATTTAAATTGGTTATCATTGTCATTATTTCACATTCTCTCATATGTTTGTATGATGGTGATGTTTTTGTATTAAAAATGTATTGGGTACTTCCTTGATAAATGGATACACATTCTATATTTGTGTGTTTCTGTTTTAGATAAACCTATTTGGATAGGCACATGTCAATGTGACATAATTTTTCATCAACAAAACAATAGCTTCTATGAATGCAATCCTGTGTTTTTTTTCTCATTCACGTTCCACATTGATGACTTTAACCATGGCACTGGTCAACCCCTGGTCATCCTCCTAGCAGTGTCATACAGATTTTCAAGAAAGGAGAGAGAACATGGCCAAGTGCTTCTCCGTTCTTCATCATTGTGCATGTCTGCAGCAAGTGTTAGACTGTCATAGAGCTGGTGAAACAGGTGTGGATATGTCTGTCATGTCAATACTATATTTGTGATATTGGTGGTGACACATTCTGTTATGTCCTGTTTGTCATCAGAAAATGATTACCTGACCTTGTCTGAACAGTTGATGACATGTATCATTTTTTGACCCAACAATATTTGACAGCAATAAATCTGTAGAAAGTGTCATATTTGACAAAAAGAAATCTGTAGAAATTGTCATATTTGACAGCAAGAAATGTGTAGAAAGTGTCATATTTGACAGCAAGAAACCTGTAGAAAGTGTCATATTTAATCTTAGAAAGATTGTTCTTGTCCAGAGACATATATCTGGATTTATGTACACAATATAACTGCGGCAGATACAAGTGAATACATTGTAAGACATTCAGCGGACCACAAGTTACACTTAGAAAGTTATCTAGCTGAATTAATGTGAAAGGTCACCACTAACAACCAAGAAAAATTCATTTGTTGTAATTCTGAATGAAATAAAACAAGTACAGGTCCCAAGCATAGATTGTACTCTCGTTGCATTTTGTATTCTCATTTCAAATAAATGTCTATTTCTGAATTGGTTGCTTCCCCTTGTATTTTGTATTCTAAGATGTTTTCCATTTTGTCCTTGGATATATTTAGTTTCACATTATAATTTGTTTCATTAAATATGTATGCCAGTTAACAGGAAATTCAAGGTTTGTGAAATATTTGTGGCATCAAGAACTTCAGCAGATTTGTGCAGAAAACACAGTCACAACAGAAAATACAAGAACTGCTACAGGTTTGTACAGAAAACAGTCACAACAGAAAATATAAGAACTGCTACAGGTTTGTACAGAAAACAGTCACAACAGAAAATACAAGAACTGCTACAGGTTTGTACAGAAAACACAGTCACAACAGAAAATACAAGAACTGCTACAGGTTTGTACAGAAAACAGTCACAACAGAAAATACAAGAACTGCTACAGGTTTGTACAGAAAACAGTCACAACAGAAAATACAAGAACTGCTACAGGTTTGTACAGAAAACAGTCACAACAGAAAATACAAGAACTGCTACAGGTTTGTACAGAAAACACAGTCACAACAGAAAATACAAGAACTGCTACAGGTTTGTACAGAAAACAGTCACAACAGAAAATACAAGAACTGCTACAGGTTTGTACAGAAAACACAGTCACAACAGAAAATACAAGAACTGCTACAGGTTTGTACAGAAAACAGTCACAACAGAAAATACAAGAACTGCTACAGGTTTGTACAGAAAACAGTCACAACAGAAATATAAGAACTGCTACAGGTTTGTACAGAAAACAGTCACAACAGAAAATATAATACCTGTGGCAGATTTGTGTAGAAAACAGAAACTGCAAGAAATGTAGCAGGTTTGTGTAGAAAACACAGTAGCAATCACTGTAAGTCCTGATGTCATTGTTTTTTTCTTTTGCATATTTGATTTCTTGGAATATTGTTTGTGATTTCCGAAGTGCTAAGAGCTCTGTAATGTATACAGAACCTCATAGAGTGTATTATATATATCTGATAGAACGAGAGTGTATTATACATCTCTTGATAGAACGAGACTGTTTTTTATGATGTCAGATGACTTCACTCAGGAATTCAACTCTGGGGTGAGAGGAAAGTCTCCAAAAAGGGCAAAAATGTGGCAACTAGTTTTCTTATGTTATAGGTAGAACCACAGTCTGAGAAGTCACATGTTCCGAAAGCTGAAGATATGTGAGACAGACCTGTGCAACTGTGGACTGAGCCCAGAGACTGCAGAACACATTCTTCATGCCTGTCAACTCTACCAAGAAGAGAGGGAGAAAATATGGCCTACTGAGACGGCACTGCTTCCAGACTTGAGGGGTTCCATGGATGACCTGAAGTGAATCACACAATTCATTGAAGCTATTGGTGCTGTAACCTGATATCTGACTGAAGAACGATGAAGAAGAAGAACCACAGTTACCAAAGTGATATCTACATCCCTGGTTGTATCAGAAAGTGATATCTACATCCCTGGTTGTATCAGAAAGTGATATCTACATAGAGATGCAACAAGCGTGCGCACGCACGCACACACACACCCACCCACCCACACACCCCCCAGAGAGAGATGCAACAAGCATAAAACACACACACACAAACACCCACCCACAAATAGTTTTTTGTGTGTGCTGTTGTACATACTTGTCACATTGCTGATTTATTTTTGTGCTGCTGTACATTATTGTTACATTGTTGGTTTTTTTGCACAAAAGAAACAAATTTTTGGAGCTTAAAGCATTATGTAGTATGTAGATAAGGGGGGGGGGGTGTTTGGATTGTTCAAACCCCCACTTAGTGAATTTCAATATGACTTTTGGTGCTAGGAACTTAATAACCAATCTCAGCGTGCTTTTTGGTACTAGGAACTTAACCAATCTCAACATGACTTCTGGTACTAGGAACTCAATGACCAACATCAACATCACTTTTGGTACTAGGAACTTAACCGTGAATATCAACATGATATATGGTACTAGAAACTTAACCGTGAATATCAACATGATATATGGTACTAGAAACTTAACCGTGAATATCAACATGATATATGGTACTAGAAACTTAACCGTGAATATCAACATGATATTTGGTACTAGAAACTTAACCGTGAATATCAACATGATATTTGGTACTAGAAACTTAACCGTGAATATCAACATGATATTTGGTACTAGAAACTTAACCGTGAATATCAACATATTTGGTACTAGAAACTTAACCGTGAATATCAACATGATATTTGGTACTAGAAACTTAACCGTGAATATCAACATGATATTTGGTACTAGGAACTTAACCGTGAATATCAACATGATATTTGGTACTAGGAACTTAACCGTGAATATCAACATGATATTTGGTACTAGGAACTTAACCGTGAATATCAACATGATATTTGGTACTAGGAACTTAACCGTGAATATCAACATGATATTTGGTACTAGGAACTTAACCGTGAATATCAACATGATATTTGGTACTAGAAACTTAACCGTGAATATCAACATGATATTTGGTACTAGAAACTTAACCGTGAATATCAACATGATATTTGGTACTAGAAACGTAACCGTGAATATCAACATGATATTTGGTACTAGAAACTTAACCGTGAATATCAACATGATATTTGGTACTAGAAACTTAACCGTGAATATCAACATGATATTTGGTACTAGAAACTTAACCGTGAATATCAACATGATATTTGGTACTAGGAACTTAACCGTGAATATCAACATGATATTTGGTACTAGGAACTTAACCGTGAATATCAACATGATATTTGGTACTAGAAACTTAACCGTGAATATCAACATGATATTTGGTACTAGGAACTTAACCGTGAATATCAACATGATATTTGGTACTAGGAACTTAACCGTGAATATCAACATGATATTTGGTACTAGGAACTTAACCGTGAATATCAACATGATATTTGGTACTAGGAACTTAACCGTGAATATCAACATGATATTTGGTACTAGGAACTTAACCGTGAATATCAACATGATATTTGGTACTAGAAACTTAACCGTGAATATCAACATGATATTTGGTACTAGAAACTTAACCGTGAATATCAACATGATATTTGGTACTAGAAACGTAACCGTGAATATCAACATGATATTTGGTACTAGAAACTTAACCGTGAATATCAACATGATATTTGGTACTAGAAACTTAACCGTGAATATCAACATGATATTTGGTACTAGAAACTTAACCGTGAATATCAACATGATATTTGGTACTAGAAACTTAACCGTGAATATCAACATGATATTTGGTACTAGAAACTTAACCGTGAATATCAACATGATATTTGGTACTAGGAACTTAACCGTGAATATCAACATGATATTTGGTACTAGGAACTTAACCGTGAATATCAACATGATATTTGGTACTAGAAACTTAACCGTGAATATCAACATGATATTTGGTACTAGAAACTTAACCGTGAATATCAACATGATATTTGGTACTAGGAACTTAACCGTGAATATCAACATGATATTTGGTACTAGGAACTTAACCGTGAATATCAACATGATATTTGGTACTAGGAATTTAACAACCAATATCAACATGCCTTTTGGTGTTAGGAACTTAACAACCAATCTCAACATGCCTTTTGGTGTTAGGAACTTAACAACCAATCTCAACATGACTTTTGGTGCTAGGAACTTAACAACCAATATCAACATGACTTTTGGTACTAGGAATTTAACAACCAATATCAACATGCCTTTTGGTACTAGGAATTTAACAACCAATATCAACATGCCTTTTGGTGTTAGGAACTTAACAACCAATCTCAACATGCCTTTTGGTGTTAGGAACTTAACAACCAATCTCAACATGCCTTTTGGTGTTAGGAACTTAACAACCAATCTCAACATGACTTTTGGTGCTAGGAACTTAACAACCAATCTCAACATGACTTTTGGTGTTAGGAACTTAACAACCAATCTCAACATGACTTTTGGTGTTAGGAACTTAACAACCAATCTCAACATGACTTTTGGTGCTAGGAACTTAACAACCAATATCAACATGACTTTTGGTACTAGGAATTTAACAACCAATATCAACATGCCTTTTGGTACTAGGAATTTAACAACCAATATCAACATGCCTTTTGGTGTTAGGAACTTAACAACCAATCTCAACATGCCTTTTGGTGTTAGGAACTTAACAACCAATCTCAACATGACTTTTGGTGTTAGGAACTTAACAACCAATCTCAACATGCCTTTTGGTGCTAGGAACTTAACAACCAATCTCAACATGACTTTTCGTACTAGGAACTTAACCAAAAGGTTATGGTAAACACACTCCGTCACCCCCCCCCCCCCACAGCTATTTTCTCAACCTGATCTTCAAATATCCCGTCAAATAGTGAAAGTTAAATGTGAAAATATGAATAGGTGAATGAGTTTTATAAAGTTACAACCCCCCTCCCCCCCTCACCCTTGTTCACTTCTTAGATGACTGCAAGTTTTCCAGTTCAGGGAAGAAAGAAGGAAATATTATATGAATAAAGAAATATGTTACAGGGAAGAAAGAAGGAATATTATATGAATCTGTGGCATTAAGACTGCCTGAGTCATGTGTCATGTGACATTCTCTCCAGAACCTGTGGTCTTCCCAATGAACTCCTTGAACCCTTTTCTGTATTGGACCACGCGGCTTGCATTTTCTAACAGCGAATTTACATTATCTTTAGTGTTGTCAGTCCATCGTATTCTTGGTCTGCCTTTCCTTCATCGCCCAGGTGCTCTGTCCTCCATTATTTGTCTTGCTATCTAAACAGGTGTATCTCTGTATATGACCAAACAGGTGTAGTTTTCTATTTGTTATTGTATTTAGTAACCAACACTCTGGAATTTTCAGTGTGTTTATAATATCTGAGTTTCTGATTTTTTTCTTCCATGATATTCTAAGTATCTTTCTTGATCATCTTGTGAGGAGAGGAGAAATGCTGCAGCCCAACAGCGGAGAGTAGCTAGAAAGTCACGGATAGACCAAAATCTGTCTACAGTGGTCATTCCATGATTGAACTGTCCAAGAACATTTACAGCTCGAATAGAGCTCATTAGCCATCTACGAACTATTAAGCATGATCATAATTCTAAGTGAATTTTCAAAAGTTGACGTAAAAAAATGGTCATCATCACTTGTGATGAACGAACATAACATACATCTTTCTGTAGCATTTCATCTCAAAGGCGTTGATCTTCTTTGCAGCTGTTTTACTTAATGTCCACGTTTCATAGACGTATGTTGCAACCGAAAAAATAAAAGTTCGTAACATTAGCAATTTTGTTTCTATTTTGTTGTTTTTCAACCGTGTTATTTTACAATATGTCATTGCCAATCTCTTCCTTATCTCTGCCATGCAGTCTCCTGCACCATTGATGTTTGCTTCAAATTTATCCACACATTCTATCTCAGTATTGTCTATTCTGAGTTTTAGTTGCTGTGTTAATATCTGTTGACATGATTTTTGTTTTTTGCGCCTTTAAATATAAGTTTTGTGAATATTTGTATTTCTTTGTGTTCTTGATTAGTTGTTCCAATTCCTTTATATCATTTGAAAGAAACACAGTGTCGTCTGCATAGCATAGTTCAAGGATTTAAAAAACACCGATGTCCACAGCGTGGTAGTCAGCGTTGTGTATGTCTTCTCTCACATTCCTCATTATATTTTCTGCTTAGATGTTATATTAAAAAAACAAAAACTGCCTGAGTTAGGGAAGGTAAACACAGCAAGGAAGGGAAGTGGCTAACCCTAACCCTAATACATCTGTACATTGACCTCTGGTTGAAATACATCTGTACACTGACCTCTGGTTGAAATAGATCTGTACGCTGACCTCTGGTTGAAATCCATCTGTACATTGATTGGATAATCTGATCTGTCACAATAATCATACCATTGTTCTCTCAGCAGCACCCTACTCCTATAGAAATAATCATATCATTGTTCTCTCAGCAGCACCCTACTAGTATAGAAAGTTTCATAGCTTTTATCTAAGGAAGAATCTACAGACACAAGAGGCCTTATGTTATTTGATAAGTTTGCAATAAATAGTATTCAGAGTGAAGCCTATATGCCTAATCACAGACCAGATTTGTCAACACAATCCATTTGAAGAATTGTATCAATATATTTAATTTGTGATCCATGTATTCAATGATAAATGTAGGTGTATAAATACAGGGTTTACAGGTGTACATCCCAACCAATAGGGCCTAAATATAGATCTACAGGTGTACATCCCAACCTATAAATGTAGATTTGCAGGTGTACATCCCAACCTATAAATGTAGATCTGCAGGTGTACATCCCAACCTATAAATGTAGATCTGCAGGTGTACATCCAACCTATAAATGTAGACTACAGGTAGGCCCTGTACATGTCAAAGGCCCTATAGATAGGCCCTCAACCTATAATTGTATAGGGCCTATTGTTCACAAAAATAAAAGCAACATTATTTCAAACATGTACCAAAATGTTATTTTACAAAATTAATATTTCAAGTTTGGCATGAAGAAACTTTCAGACTTAAACTAAACCAAACTCGTCTCCGTCGTTCCCAACAGTCCACTGACAATGCTGGTTCACCACCTGCAGTCAGTTCTAGCGATGCTGATGCATGAGAACAGGAGTTCTGTAGGGTCTTCTAACTCCAAAAGACGAGCGTTGAGCAGCTGGTTCCTGACCATTTGATCTGAATTCGGCGAGCTGATGGCATTGACTGGACTGTGCAGGATGCAGATGAAAATTGATTCCTGAGGAGACAAAGACATTTGAAGCGGTCTTCGGCAGGAGCAGTGATTCTGGGTCATTCACTGTGTGGGCGGTCTGTCACTGAACCAGTTTGTTGAAATCACTTCCCAAGGTGACTAATGGTACTTCTAACCACATTAAATTGTCTGGCCACTACACTTTGTGATTGTCCAGTTTCTAAGCATCCAATGATGATGTGTCATTGTTCTGTAGTGAATGGGCTATACTTGCACATTGAATTTTCAACCGAATTTATTGTAGGACCTTCAATCTTATATAGGAATTCAATAATTTGATCAGAGGTTTGTGTTCACTAGGTTTCATGTGATTCTCATGAACCTGTCACCAGTTATGTCACAAAAATGTTATTTTCACATTCACTTCTTTTATGACCTCATGAATCACAAGGTGAGTACAGTTCAGGTAACCAGGAGAAATTAATGTCCAGGTGGATACAGTCGATAGGTTGAATGATGTTCAATCAGCGAATATCTTTTATGAAAATAACTACAAAAAAGTTGTGTTTCTTTTTTTTTTTGAACAGTAGACCTTATAGATAGGCCCTATATAAATGTAGGAGTACAGTGTGGTGTAGGCCTACATCCCAACTTATAAATGTAGGCCTACATCCCAACTTATAAATGTAGGCCTACATCCCAACTTATAAATGTAGGACTACATCCCAACTTATAAATGTAGGACTACAGGTTAACATATTTCAATCTATAGATTCCTAAATGTAGATGTACAGATGTATTCTTATATCTCAAGCTATAAATCTCAATCAAACAGTTCAATAAATACTAGATGACTTTTGGTTGCATCAAGATGATAACACAATCCAAACTTTTCATCGTATTCTACACAAAAAAACCAGCTTTCAGGTAGTCACATGACAACCAGCTTTCAGGTAGTCACATGACAACCAGCTTTCAGGTAGTCACATGACAACCAGCTTTCAGGTAGTCACATGACAACCAGCTTTCAGGTAGTCACATGACAACCAGCTTTCAGGTAGGTATGATCATGAAAGTCAGAAAATTTTGGCTCACGAGGCACTGAACTTTCAAGAGGGCATTTATGCTACACAAATGAATCCATGCACCATACAGACAGCAGTCCAAATGTTAAAGAGAGCAGATACAAAGTAAACAAATAGCGACTATAAAACCACAACTAAACAAAGCATTCAGAGAAAACAAACACTGACTAGAAATTTTGCAATGGAAAGCAGAGGGAGTCGTTTCAGAATGGGACAGTGTTGTTTCAGTGTCCACTCTTACACAGAATCAGCATGAGTGACTCTGCGGCCTGAACAGCAACACAGATACCAGAACACATACTATAGGGTTGTCCCAGTTTTGTTGTTCACAGAATGAAAATCAAGACCACAGGAGTCTCTCTGCAAAAAAAGTTGTGGGGAAGCCTAGAGGATCTGAAACAAACAGCTTTATACATGACCAATATTGAACTCGATGTTAAACAATTAATCGCAGCGGAAGGACTTCTAGGTCAGGGTGCAAAGAATAAGGTCACTGTCATGTGTAGGAGTCAACTAAGGAAAGTTGAGGGATGGGCTAACAAACTGTTGCTTGTGAAAAAGTCGTCGTCACTGCATGTTTTCCCTTATTTCTGACTTTTGTCTTCTGTCAAATGGTCTACGTGGATGATAGGGAGATGCAGGCCAGTGAACATTGCACCTTTTTTTCTTTTATGTCATTCGACCTTCATTTGTATAATTACTTGTAACACCTGGCAGAAAACCCTTACTGAGACAAAGAGTTTAGAAACGAATGGTTCATGCTACTCAACAATACAGTAATACAAAGTAGTACATACCGGTAGTCCCTGCTCATGCTACTCAACAATACAGTAATACAAAGTATTACATACCTGGTATAATACCTGCTCATGCTACTCAACAATACATTAATACAAAGTATTACATACCTGGTATAATACCTGCCCTTGCAGATGATCAATATATAAATCTATCATCTACTTATCTACTGTCATTTGCACCTTTGCCATTATGCACCGGGGGAGGAGGGAAGTTGGAGTTGCTGTCTTTGGCCATTTGGATTGCATTGGTCATGGTCAGTCCTTGTCTCTTTAATGTTTCTATGATTGTCTCCACCTATTTAGTTCGTGGTCTTCCTCGTGCCTTGTAGCCAGAGATCTTCTGCTGTTGTATACAAGGACTGTTTACATTGGTTTCATTCTCATAATATTTCCAAACCACCTGGTCTGCTACCTTCTGATGCAATCTTGACTTGAAATGGTCTTGATTTATTTCCTGGTATCTTCATTTCTCCATCGGTCTCCTCTGGTGTTATTTATAGCTTTCCTCAAACATCTCATTTCCCATACTGTGATCATTTTTGTTAGTGTCTTAATTGACACTGATAACACAGAGTTGGTGTCACAATACTGTTTATTAATTGTCACTTTGTAACCATGCAGAATGTTGGATGTTTGAGTATTGGTGACAGCTGATAAAATTTAACAATTTTCTTTCTGACATTGATCTCTCTAACAAGATTGCCAACAACACTATAAGTTTGAGCCATATAGGGGTTTGATGTGTTACAGAATATTGTGAAGAATATTTATTCTTGGATAGCAAAAAAAAAACAAAAATAAAAACACATGCAAAATATTTGAAATAATAAATAAAATAATACTATCGGAAATAAGTTCAACATATTTTATAAACTTATATTTTACAGATGTACTACAAGAATTAATGAGGTAAATTAACAATGATGACCTGTTTTGGTGGTCTTGATGAAGGCTTTTTAGTCAAAATATCAATTGACTATGTCACTTTTACTATTGTACTTTAGTGTCGGCTGAAAAACATATGGAAAAACAACAAAATAGAAACGAAAGTGCTATTGTTACGAACATTTATTTTTCCGGTTGCAACATACGGCTGTGAAACATGGACCCTAAGTAAAACAGCGGCAAAGAGGATCAACGCCTTTGAGCTGAAATGCTACAGGAAGATATCATGGAAGGATAAAATCAGAAACTCAGATATTATAAACACATTGAATATTCCAGAGTGTTGGTTACTAAACACAATAACAAAGAGAAAATACGCCTGTTTGGTCATATAAAGAGACATAACTGTTTAGAAAGACAAATAATGGAGGGAAGAGTACCTGGGAGGAGGAGAAAGGGCAGACCAAGAAGACGATGGACTGACGACATTAAAGATAACATGAATACATCGCTAGAAAATGCAAGCCACATCGCCCAAGACAGAGAGAGGTTCAGAGAGTTCATTGGGAAGACAACGTTCTGGAAGGAATACGTCACATGCCACTTTAGTGTAGCATTTTCTGTACATAATCACATGCACACTGAGGGAAACCACATATTTCTGTACATAATCACATGCACACTGAGGGAAACCACATATTTCTGTACATAATCACATGCACACTGAGGGAAACCACATATTTCTGTACATAATCACATGCACACTGAGGGAAACCACATATTTCCAGCTTTCTGGATGATATCTGACATCTGATGATTAAGATCCAATGGAGATTGAGAATCTGACAATTGACAATGATGATAATGTCATCGAGCCGTAACAGATATCCTGCATATGTGGCATGGCAGCGTAACTGACAGAGAATTATGTGAACTTCAGTAACTTGGTGTGGGCCGCATCGAGCATGCTGAGACACGTAGAAAACCGTGGTCATCCACTGCATTGAATTCACTTCCAGTCATTTCAATTCATCTGTAACTGGTATAAAATGAGGTCTGACAAGAGAGTGAGGTCTGACAAGAGTGAGGTCTGACAAGAGAGTGAGGTCTGACAAGAGAGTGAGGTCTGACAAGAGAGTGAGGTCTGACAAGAGAGTGAGGTCTGACAAGAGAGTGAGGTCTGACAAGAAAGTGAGGTCTGACAAGAAAGTGAGGTCTGACAGAGTGAGGTTCGATGCTTTGCACAAACTTCTCCTTACTTATATCAAAATTCTCAGTGCAAGTCATTTTCAATCTGGCTTATTAAGTCATTGTCAATTCTCTCACGGACAAACACAATTCTCTAACAGACATACACACACACATAATTTTCTCACTGACACACACACGCACACAAACATAATTCCCTCACTGACATACACACACACACACACAAACATAATTCTCTCACTAATACACACAAACATATAATTCTCACACTGACACACACACATACATAATTCTCTTATGGACAAACACACACACATATAATTCTCTAACTGACATACACACACATTATTCTCTCACCGACACACACACACACACACACACACACATAATTCTCTCACTGACACACTCACGCACGCACGCACGCATGCACGCACACACACAAACAAATTCTCTCACTGACACACACAAACCATAGTAAACACATAAATGGTGAATCTACAAACTGGAAAATAGAAAACAAATATTAAATTGTATCCCTTGTTTTTGCAAATACATAAACACAAATTACATGTTGGTGTGTTCATTGGTAACTGCATTCAAAGCAATGATGTGTTCTTCATTGCAAGGATATGTGTACACATGATTTGAGAAGACCTTGTCTGTGATAGCAGGCCTAGTTTGTACACTGACTGTGAATACTGGACTGAGAACTGACGATATCTCGCTGAGAAAACTCGCTGAGACAGCAGCAGGTCAAGTTGACAAACTGACTTTGAATACTGAACTGAGAACTGATGATATCTCACTGAGACATCTCACTGAGAAAGTGTGCAAGGAGGAGGTCGAAGGAGGAGCAAGGAGGAGGTCGAATTC
Source organism: Meghimatium bilineatum (assembly GCA_034231615.1). Taxonomy (NCBI): domain Eukaryota; kingdom Metazoa; phylum Mollusca; class Gastropoda; order Stylommatophora; family Philomycidae; genus Meghimatium; species Meghimatium bilineatum. Next base: position 25,257,823 of record CM067302.1, read on the forward strand.
ACATAAAGTCTAACAATAGGCATCCTTGATATAATAAATATAAAGTACTACATAATACTGTTATCTCACAGCTGTAAACTATTATCTCACAGCTATAAATTTTCAACTAAACATACTAGTAAAGCTGACCACTTAATCCCGTAGCTGTGTAGGATACTTAAGGATGTGATGAAAAGCCACTGCTGTTGTGCGGAGATCATCCACTTCTTAGCTTCCCAGGATAAATAATCTGTCTGCATGCTTATAATACCTGGATTTTGCCGATGATCTTGCACTATTGAGTGAAAACCATCAAGATGCACAAACAAAAACTGATAGATTAAAACTCATTGCAGGACAAATAGGTCTCCAAATCGATTCAGCAAAAACAAAAATTATGGACTTCACCAATTCACGTAACGGAATTACTTTAAATGAACAACTTGAAAAAGTACAGAAATTCTCCTATCTAGGAAGAAAATTAACACTCGACGGTGATGTCATGACAGAAATTACAACTCGCATTGCCCTAGCATCAAGTGCATTTAACAGACTGTCTAATATCTGGAAGTCAAAGTCAATCAGCACACGCACGAAAATGCGCTTATTTAATTCCTGCGTTATTCCGGTGCTATCATATGGATGTGAGAGCTGGAAAAGCTCTTTATCTTCAGAAAAGAAATTACTGAGTTTCGAGAACAAATGTCTTCATAGGATAACTAACACCCATTGGAGTCAATTCAAATCGAATGATAAAATCAGAGAAGAGACACATCAAAATTTCATCACAGATGTTATCAGAAAATGCCGTTGGTCCTACATGGGCATGTCCTACACGCAGACACCAACAGAATACACCACCAATCTCTTGAATGGATACCTACAGGCAAAAGAGCAAGGGGTAGACCAAAAGAAACACTCAGAAGAACAATACTTAGAGAAAGCAAAACAACCAATATTCATACTATTCAAGAACTGCACAGAATAGCTTTGAACAGACAGAATTGGAGAGATCTGACCTCTGCCCTATGCGCTAACTTCAGCGCAAAAGGAAAATGAATGAATGAATGCTTATAATAAAGCTTACAGATGAACTCTTTCCCTGGGAAACTAAGAATAAGATCTCAGCAAAATAGCAGCAACCCTCTCATTGTATACATAAGGATACCTCGGCAGCTAAGGGACTAACACAATTGTCAGTTGGTTGATTGTTGACTCCGTGGTCCATGGGCTCATGCCCTTTTACCACACACTTGTTAATTAGTAAAGGTTTCTTTGCAGGATATGAAAACTGATGCCTTCAATATTCCTGAACATTTTAGTGCAAAACTTCATGAGAATAATTTAATAATTACAAATATTATATTATTATAAATAAATGCATGTACTAGGTCAAATATCTTCAGTTCAAAAAAGTGTTTTTTAGATATTTCTGGTCATTTGTACAAGCTTTATCTAGTACACACTTTCATTTGAACACATTAACAACTTCTATTTTAAAATATGATCATTGTACAGGGAGTTGTAAGATGAATACTAGATTGATGAATACAAGATTGGTGAATACAAGATTGATGAATACTAGATTGATGAATACTAGATTGATGAATACTAGATTGATGAATACTAGATTGATGAATACAAGATTGATGAATACAAGATTGATGAATACAAGATTGATGAATACTAGATTGATGAATACAAGATTGATGAATACTAGATTGATGAATACTAGATTGATTAATACTAGATTGATGAATACTAGATTGTTGAATACTAGATTGATGAATACTAGATTGTTGAATACAAGATTGTTGAATACTAGATTGATGAATACTAGATTGTTGAATACAAGATTGATGAATACTAGATTGTTGAATACAAGATTGATGAATACTAGATTGATGAATACTAGATTGATGAATACTAGATTGATGAATACTAGATTGTTGAATACTAGATTGATGAATACTAGATTGATTAATACTAGATTGATGAATACTAGATTGTTGAATACTAGATTGATGAATACTAGACTGATGAATACTAGATTGTTGAATACCGGTACTCACATTTTTTGTATGAAATAAATGCACATACCAAAAACAATTGAACTCTGAATAATGCACATCTCCAAGAACTGGTCGAGCACTGTATACTAATTAACAAAATAACAACAAACCAGTTCTAATCAAACTGTACATAGTTAGAATAACATGAGAAAAATGAAAATAGTCTGAAATGTATTTTTCCTTATACATCTGTAGCCAGTTTGCAATCACTAAGATGCATTGGATTTAAACGGCTCATTGTAGTTGGTGGTGTACTTTCACGACTGCTCCTTCTGAAACTGCTCATACTGTATGCTGTACCTGTATTGTATGAGGAATCCAATCTGAAAATATAAAAATACTGTATGTTGTACCGGTACTATATGAAGAAATCTGAAAATTAAAAAATACTGTATGCTGTACCGGAACTGTATGAGGAATCCAATCTTCTTTATTCTTCTTTTGCATTCATTCTCAAACTCCTGCAGATTTACAGGATATAGTCCAGAGAATGGAATGCGTTGTGTCATGGTTTACAGTTGCTGTGATATCTACTCCTTTCAGCCTGACACATCCGACTTCAACATGGTTTCAGATCACTTTGACCCTATATGGGATGAAACAGCCAACACCATCTCATAACCTCCTTAGTCACCTCTTACAACATGCATTGAAAGCAAACCTTGTTGCTATTCTTTGCTTGCCCCCTCCATCCCTGGAAACACATGGACAGAATCCAATCTGAAAATATGAAATCAACATTATTTCTTCTATATTAAAGTGTTTAAAAAAAAGTCATGGCAAATGTTGCACATACAAAACAAGTCATGGCAAATGTTGCACATACAAAACAAGTCATGGCAAATGTTGCACATACAAAACAAGTCATGGCAAATGTTGCACATACAAAACAAGTCATGGCAAATGTTGCACATACAAAACAAGTCATGGCAAATGTTGCACATACAAAACAAGCCATGGCAAATGTTGCACATGGAAAACAAAACAAGTCATGGCAAATGTTGCACATATAAAACAAGTCATGGCAAATGTTGCACATATAAAACAAGTCATGGCAAATGTTGCACATACAAAACAAATCATGGCAAATGTTGCAGATATAAAACAAAACAAGTCATGGCAAATGTTGCACATATAAAACAAGTCATGACAAATGTTGTACATATAAAACAAGTCATCGTAATTGTTGCACATACAAAACAAGTCATGGTAATTGTTGCACATATAAAACAAAACAAGTCATGGTAAATGTTGCACATATACATTATTGGTATAATCACAGTTAATTTGAGTAGAAGCTGTTATTAAACAAACTAGAAAAATTTGAAGAAAAGTTATAATTTAGCAAATGCAATTTGAACAAATAGGGTTAGGGTCAGATGGCACCTACTCGCCTCGCAACTTGAGACAACACATTCTATGTCTTTGACCACACACATTCCTAAAATAGATGTGATTTAAGTTAAGGCTTTCAAAATGTATATTCCCAAGCTATTACGAATATAGAGCCAGTTGGACAACACACAGACAATATGAATATGGAGCTAGTTAGACGACACACAGACATGGATGGGATGATTGATCTGGATGGGATGATCAATATATACCATATGGATGTGATAATTAACATATCTCACATGGTTGGGAAAATTGACATGGATGGGATGATTGACATATACCACATGGATGGGATGATGGACATAAAGCAGATGTATGTTATGGTTTACATATACTTGTGTCCCTATTGAGGCCAGCACCATGTAGTGGTGATGTGGCTTAGTTCAGCCATCAGGGGCTGGAAACTAAGACTGGTCAGGCAGTCCCACTCGAGCAGGACCATAGTCCTGCCCAAGTAAGCAGAGTGCTGAAGACGGAGGCATCCAGCCAAAAGGCGCACAGATAATCAGGATGCCACGCACACAACACAATGGAAACATGTCTGTATTTATAAATAGTTATGGTGCCTGCCCTGTGGCGGACATTCAGGCAGGGACTGTGCCGGGCCCTATACCTCGAAAAGGCCCAACCTCAGTTACTGGAAGTCCTTCTCAATTGCCCCGAGGAGCTAGGAGGCAAAGGAATAGAGCTACTGGCCAAACAAACAAACGACCAATAAAAATAATGCACTGGAATGCTGAGGGTGTCAGCAGTAAAAGAGATGGATACAGCAATAAATTGAAACTTGAAAATGTCCTCAGTGAAGAACAAGTTAATATATGCTGTATCCAAGAAACACACCTCAGCAGCGACATAGCCTTCAAAATCAGAGGCTACCAGTGCTACCGGTCTGACCGAAAGGACAGGTGAAAGGGTGGAATTCTGACACTTGTTAAAAACAATATCAGCGCATGTCAGCTGGAAGTATATATGGAAGGGGCAGAATACCAGATGCTCCACCTAAAAACAGACAGTGCAGAATTCTATCTCCTGAACTACTACTGCCCAAATGACAAACCATTGGCACTAGACACAATTCCAGACAAAGAGAGACTTATGGTGTGTGGTGACTTCAAAAGCCACTCTCAGAGCTGTGGCTACGATCATATCGACAAGAGAGGTGAGGAACTTGAGAGCTGGCAGGACGAAAATAATCTCATCCTTATTAACCAGCCAGCAGACTCACCAACCTTCTACTCGAGAGCATGGCACACCACCTCTACACCAGACCTGGCATTCCACTCACCAGGCTTGGAATGGAACATCACACATGTCATTGGAAAGCAGCTTGGGGGCAGTGACCACAGACCAGTATTTCTGGAAATCCACAATGAATTTACCAAGGACAGCAGCACGCTCACTAGGTGGAACTATAAAAGGGCAGACTGGAAAATGTACCAGCATTTAACCAGTGTTCTAGCTAAGGACATGAACTTGGATAAAGACATCAATAGAGTAGTGAGTGAATTTAATAGATGTATACTACATGCTGCTAGTAAAACCATACCCTGGGGGGGGACGCAAAAACTACAAACTAAAAGCTGCAAAATGAGATGGAAACATCTAGACAGCAGGCTGAGAACAGACCTAGCCAAGAACATCACAACAAATATCAGAAAACAAAGGCTAAATTTCAAAGAGCCAAGTTACAAGCCAGACGGAGCAGCTAGAAAGAAAATACAGAGTTGCTGAACCTAGAAAGAGATACTAGGAAATTATGGAAACTTGTAAAACAACTAAATGATGAAGGTACAGGGAGAAATACCAGGATCACACTTTATAAAGATAGAAACATTTTAACAGGTAAACATGCAGCTGATTACTTTGCAGATTCCTTTGCAGAAGACAATAAAGTCAAAGTCAGCCCAGACAAACAACAGGAGGTTCGAGAGAACCACAAAACATTGGACAAGGCGAACCTATACCTGAAGTCATGGAGGCACCAATCACAATGAGAGAACTGGAGCATGCAATATCCAAATTGAAAATGAAAAAGTCCCCTGGAGCTGATGGAGTGTCCAATGAAATGATTAGAAACCTGGGAATTGCAGCAAGAGTAAAGCTACTGCAGATCTTTAACACAAGCTGGTCCACAGGTAATGTGCCACAGGCGTGGAGAGAAGCAATAATGATACCACTCCTCAAATCAGGAAAATATGGCAACACAATCTCCAACTACAGGCCCATCAGCCTCACAAGCAGTTTATGCAAAACAATGGAACGCATTATCAATCTTAGGATGCAGTGGTACCTTGAAAGTGAAAACCTTCTGGTATCACAGCAAGCAGGTTTCAGACAGTGCTACTCTACTGAAGATCAGGCAACTTACCTCTCCCAAGAGATTGAGGATGCCTTCCAAGATAAGAAACGAGTACTAGCAGCATGGATAGACCTCAGGAAAGCATTTGATAAGGTCTGGAAAGAAGGGCTCCTAAAGAAATTGCGAAATTGCAGGGTAGCTCAAGAATGTACATATGGGTAAAAGCATACCTGCATAATAGAAGGGCCAGGGTACAATTAGATGGTCGCAAGAGCAAGAAAGTTCTACTGTGTCATGGAGTCCCCCAGGGAGGAGTCCTGTCACCCACACTTTTCTTGGTTTACATCAATGACCTAGTTCCAGAACTACCACACAGGATCAAAGTGGCAATGTATGCTGACGACCTGGTGATCTGGTGCACGGAAGAACATGCAACAGTGCCCACTAAACAAATACAAAGAGCTATCGATGCCCTAACCTTATGGGCAAATAGATGGTGCGTCAGCATTAACACAGATAAGTGCAGCACTACACTCTTTACCCTCTCACCAAAACAAAAAGCCGGTCAATTCAAGATAGATGGAGAGCTCTTGAAAGAAGACAAACAACCCACATACCTCGGAGTTACCTTTGATGATAAGCTGACATGGAAGCAGCACATAAACAAAGCAACAACAAAAGCCAGGAGGAAGTGAGCTATCCTGAGAAAACTAAGTGGAACCACATGGGGAGCCAGTGGAAATATACTCAGTAAAGTTTACCAGCAAGGCATAAGACCACATCTGGAATATGGTTCAGCTGCATGGTGTCCTGCATCAAACACCACATTACAAGATCTAGATAAAGTGCAAAACCAGGCACTTAGAATAATGTTGGGAGCAATGAAATCAACACCCATAGCAGAGATGCAGAAAATGGGAAGAATGCAAACACTTGGCGAACGCAGAGACACAAAAGTACTAATTCAAGCAGAAAAGTTTCAGTGTATGCCAAGTCATCCAATGAAGGAAAGATTCCAAAATCTAGCAATGGGGCGACTGAAAAGAAGCAGTTTTATCCATCAAGCTAAACGACTCCATAGACTACTTACAGACCTACCTGAAGTTGACAGCCCCTTAAGGTCTGTACCAGAACAAACCCCGTGGAATGAAAGGCATGGAATGTCAATATACATTCACATGGGATACATTCACAAGGAATACTAAGCGAGGACGAACAGAACAGTGTGCAGCAATGGACAGTCACCCTCAGTTTCCTGGATGAGGAATATCCACAAGATAAATGGGTCAGAGTATACACAGATGGGTCAGCACAGAATGCTGTGAGGAATGGAGGTGCAGGTGTATATATAGAATATCCAAACAAGCCTAGAGATACAATCAGAACACAGACAGGAAAATTCTGCAATAATTATGATGCAGAAATCCAGGCAATTAGTGTGACAGCTAAAAAACTGCTGAACTCCAACTCTGGCCTACAGCCTGTGGTATTCCTGACAGATGCAAGGTCAGTGCTTCAAGCTCTCCAGTCTGGAAAACTAACAGACTTGAAAAAACTACTTAGCGAATTGTCGTACCAGTATAGGGTAACCATGCAGTGGATACCCTCTCACTGTGGAATACCAGGAAATGAAAAAGCAGATCAACTGGCTAAGGAAGGTGCTGCCGAAGACCAACCACATGTACCAATCACCTTATCATCATCATCAGGTGCCATGCTGGGTGGCGTATCATGGCTCTCCACAGCTCTCTGTCCACAGTATTATGTATCAAAGTCGTTGTTGTTTCTTTGCCGTGCCAGGTTGTGAAACTGTCTAATATTTTCTCACGTTGTCGCCCTCTGTCTCTGGTGCCTTTAATCTTGCCTGTTGTGATTATGTTATCTAAACCTGCCTGTCTCATGAAGTGGCCAAAAAAAGAAGATTGCCTTTTTCTTATATTGTTGATTAAGGTCCGTTTCGCATTTAACTCTTTTAACACCTCTACATTAGTTTTTCTGGCAGTCCATGGTATTCTCAGCATTCTTCTGTAGAACCACATCTCTGTTGCCTCCAATCTCCCACTTTCCAGTTTGTTTATTGTCCAAGACTCGCACCCATATGTTAGTATAGGGGTTATATAGCACTGCAGAACTCTCTTTCTCACCTCTAATGACAAGGTCATATTACACAGTATATTTTTCATTTTCCTGAATGTTGTTTTTGCCTGTCCTATTCTGCATCTTATTTCTGTTAAACTTCTTCCATCTGCTGTAACAATTGTACCTAGATATCTGAATTGGTGGACCTGTTTTAATACTATATCATTCACTATGATCTTGCAAGGTGTGTTATTTTCTTTCTTTGAAATAACCATTACTTCTGTTTTCTTGATATTTAGGAAGAGGCTTTTCTCTTTGCTTTCTGTGACTACTACTTTAATTAAGTTTTGAAGGTCTTCCTCACTTTTTGCAATCAGAACAGTGTCATCCGCATATCTCAAATTATTTATGTTATGTCCTCCCACTGATATTCCTGGGATATCTACTATTGCACGCAATATGTTTTCACTGTATAGAGAGAACAGGTCTGGTGAAAGCACACATCCCTGTCTGACTCCTTGTTTTATTTGTTGAAAAGGGCCAAATTGCTTTCCTACTCTTATTGCTGCTGTTTGTTGCCAGTACATGTTCTTGATTATTCTTAAATCCTTGCTGTCAATGTTCAGATTCTCTAGCATGTGTATAATTTTGCTATGTTTAACTTTGTCAAAAGCTTTAGTGTAGTCTATAAAACAGAGGTAAATATCTGTTTTTACCTCTATAGACCTCTCTATTAGTGTTCTCAATATATAAATCGCATTGTTGGTGCCTTTGCCTTCTACAAATCCACATTGTTCTGGACTTATTTCTGGTTTTATTTTGTTTCTCACTCTCTTCATGATGATTCTGAGAAGTATTTTGGTTATTTAGCTCATGAGGCTGATTGTACTGTGTTCTTCACATTCGGTGGTCCCTGGTTTCTTAGGTAATGCTATGAATATGGATCTCATTAAGTCATCGGGTATGTTTCCGCTGTTATATATGTCATTCAGCAATTTTGTGATTATTTCAACTCCAAAGTCATCTAAAGCTGCTAATTCTTCTAATGTGATATTGTCCGAACCTGGGGCTTTGTCATATTTCATGTGTCTTAGTGCCTCCCTTACTTCTGCTGTGAGTATTGATGGACCCTCGCCGTTATCTTGTATGTTTATTTCTGGTCTATTGTCCTCATAAAGTTCTTTGATATATTCTGACCATCTCTGTACTATGTGATCTATTCCCATTAATACCTGCCCTGTCTTAGATTTTAGACACCCTGTAACTGTTTGCGTTCTCTTTCCTGTTATCATCTCAATTTTCTTATATAGTAATGTTGCATCTTGGTTGTAATGCAATTCTATTTCTGTGCATTTATTGTTCAGCCAGCTTTCTTTTGCTATTTTGCATTTCTCTCGTATCTCCTTATGTATTTTCTGATATTCCACTATCTTGTGTTTATTTTTCCTTCTGGTGCTCATCAATTCTAATATTTCTTCTGTCATCCATTTTTGTTTTGATGTATGTTTTACTTTTGGTATTATCTCTTTAGATGTTTGGTTTATCGACTGTTTTAGCATGTTCCATTGATCTTCAATACTCTGAATCTTTGCAATGACATTGTATCTATTTTGTACAATTATGTTGTATCTTTCTTTAATGTCAGCATCTGATTTCAATAAAGCTAAATCTAATTTCATATTCCTTGGTGCTCTCTTGATCTTCTTTAATCTTATACACAATTTCGCTACCAGTAGTATATGATCACTGTTGCAGTCAGCACCTGGCCTTGTTTTCATAGATCTAATGTTGTTTCTATGTCTTTTAGAGACAAAATGTAATCAATTTGGTTCCGAGTATTATCACCTGGGCTAATCCATGTACACAGCCTTCTTGGATTTTGCTTGAACCATGTATTCCCTATTATTAAATTATGTGCCTGTGCCCACTCTATCAATAAATCACCTCTTTCATTCTTAGTTCCTAAACCAAATCTTCCTGTCACATCTTTTATTTCTGTTTCACCTACTTTTGCGTTAATGTCCCCCATTACTATAGTTACTTCCTGATTTTTACACTGTTTCATTGTGATTTCTAAATCTTCATAGAAAATTTCGATGTCCTCCTCTGAACTGCTTGATGTAGGTGCATATACCTGCGCAATGTTGATATCCAACGGTTTTCCTGTTAGTTTAACTAATATTACCCAATCTGATATTGCCATAAAACCCTTCACCGTTTTTCCTATTTCTGTGTCTAATAATACTCCTACCCCCCCTCTTGTGTTTTTGTCCTCCTGAGTATATGACTTTAAATTTATCTGACTGTATCTCTCCTGCCCCAGTCCACCTCCTACCAATCACCTACCATCAGAAAAAACAGATGATCAAGTCAATAAGAAAGCCACAAACACCAACACAAGATGACTATTACATTATGAACAAATCAGAACAAGTTATAATTCTACGTCTCAGAACAGGACACAACCAACTCAGCAGTCACATGTATACAAAGTTCAAGATTGGCAACACGGCCATGTGTACATATGGACAGGCAGCACAGAGTGCCAAACATATACTTCAAGAGTGTTCTGAGCATGAAATGCTGAGGCAGACATATTGGCCAGAGGAAACAACACTGGAATCAAAGCTCTATGGGGGGTGCAAAGGGAACGCATTGCTCTAGGCGGACCCAGGGTTAGCAGATAACCAAGATCCCAAATGTACCTCCACGCGGTGCACCCTGGAAACAGAAATACAGCAGCTCGAGCTGATTCTGGCCAAATCTTTTGGGGATCGTGTCCGAAAATGTGGAGGTAGCAGATGGAAAGAGATTTGCCTGCACAAGAGACAGACATATCTCTGACACCACCAGCATCACCACATATAGCGACACTGTCGACATACAGTGAAGCTAGTCAGTCCAGTCCGAACATTGGAGGGGCGGCCAATGTAAAATGCATGTAAAGGTAGATGCATGGCGAGAGACATAGATTTCATACCGAGTACAATGAAACAATGAAATGGCAGAACAGCGCTAGAGGGCAGCGCGAACTGCAAATAGAAAGTGAAAAGTCCCTAGGAAAGGGGAACTACAAGCTCCGTCAGCTGGAGGCGAGTTTCTAGTTACTTGTGTGTACCTTACAGGCAGAGACCCAGACCCATTCATTGGCGTTTGGTAAAGCAAGAAGAACTAATCCAACTCTAATGTCGAGCCTTCCTAAACCGGAAATATGCTCGCGAAGAGAAAGGGTTCCGTAATCGATGCGCTCAGGCACAAAATGGACAACGATTTAGCCCTGGCCCAACTCTACTGTCAGGTTTTCCTACACCGGAAATACACTTGAAGAGAGAAAGGGTTCAGTACCTGATGGGCTCAGGCGCTATTGGGACAAGGACGCTCAGCTAAAGAACGCCTTGCTCTCAAACGCGTGGTGTGAGACTCGAACTTGGACAAGGGGTACACGATGTCGGTGAATGACACCTCGGCTAAGAGGGCGAAAGAGCCAGGGTCCAACTCCTCTGTTGAGTTCTTCCCCTTAAGGAACCAGGCTCACGGATGAGAAACGGTTCAGTACCCAATGGGCACAGGCACAGCACGTCCAATTACACGAGGCAAGTTCATAGACAGTGGAACACCTCGTTCGAGTCAGACGAGAGCAAGAAAATCGTCTGGGCGAAGAGTCTCCACTACGCGTGCCTGGAGACAGATATAGAGGCTGTCACAGGCTAAGGGTAGCCCACCCGAATTGTCAAGGCATGCCAAAATAGGATGCGCTAGGCCTACAAGGCGCATAACAGTGGCACAACGTAATCACGCTCCCGGCGGAAATCGCATGGATATCCGTGATGGTTACAATGGAGCGAACGAAAAACAAACAAACAAAGCTCTATGGGACACTGTATGAACTACAAAAGACAGTGAGTTTTATTCAGGAGACAGAATTACAGATATAGACATGTTTCAAGTGAACGAAAGAAGAAGAAGAAGAATATACTTGTGTTTGGTAAATTTAGAGTTAAATCATTTTTTGCAATGAGGCAATAGAATATGAGGCAATAGAATATGAGGCAATAGAATATGAGGCAATAGAATATGAGGCAATAGAATATGAGGCAATAGAATATGAGGCAATAAGGAAATGAGGCAATAGAATATGAGGCAATAGAATATGAGGCAATAGAATATGAGGCAATAGAATATGAGGCAATAGAATATGAGGCAATAAGGAAATGAGGGCTTAGTCAGATAGAGGAACCAGTAGACTCGCTTAGTTGCAGTAAAGGTTTAAAAAGATGTTTAAAAAAATTGAATTATCTCTCTTACAGAAGTGAGTGTTCTCATGAGCACATATTGAATATTTGTTGATATGTCATGTTAGAATCAAACTCATGTCAAGTAACATGTACACACCTGTCAGGAATGAGGTCGTCTCCCCTGTGTACATATTCTCCATCATAGATCTGAGTATCTGTGTAAGCTTCATATGGCTCAATAAAACCATATCCATTGTTGTTTCCCTTTGATTGCTGCTCCTGTATATGAAAAAAAGTATCTGATTTGAAATGAACATCAAGACATAACTATATGAACAAATGTGTCATCAACACTTTGTGCAGACATAACTATATGAACAATGTAGCATTAAGACTGTAGGCAGACATAACTATATGAACATATGATCAATTACAGTAATGGCAATCACCCTAGTGTGTGTGTGTGTATGTGTGTGTGTGCGTGTGTGTGTGTGTTACCCCACCCGATAGAGGAGCAAAGAATAGTGATCACTGTTACTTGCTATGTAAATTGAAGAGGCAACTAAGAAGGTTTTGGAGGTAGTGTTGACTTTCCATCCCACAGAGTGACACAGTGACCCAGAAGCCATGCTGAAATAAAATGTGGTCGTAAATCCAGTAGTCGTAACCTTCGATAACAGTTACCATGTTGTTCCAACAGGCCGACGTTGTGCTTGAACTAGTTATGGGCATGTCGTTGGTGGGCGGAACAACAAAGAAACCTGTCGCAAGGGCCAGAGTTGTGCCCTGATGTTGATGTCTGTTTCGGCAGCATTGGACTCGAAACACCATCGAGTCGAGTGCCTGCTGGAACAGAGGGCGGAGCACTTATGGGAATGCCCCACATGCTGTGAGGCCAGTTTCTAATCAAGAATCAAGAATCAAATGTGACAGGCCAGAAGGTGCAGCTGTTGCTACTAAGTTATAGAAAAGGAAACAACAAATTCTGTTCTTTAGACATCAGGCAAATCTGCAGAAATTTGCTTATATGTAGACAACATCAGGCAAATCGGAAGAAGTTTGAGAACAAACTTTATAGGCATATATAATACATGTGACATATTTTTAGAGTAGTGCCTATATGAAAAATAAAAATAAATAAAAATTTGTAAAAATTGAAAAATAATAATGTGTAATACATCTGTAATACATTGTATGTCATTAATACCATCATAGTCATACTAAAATGTCGACACATTTCTAATACCTTGTATGACATGTCATCATAGTCCGCAGAGAATCTATACACATCCTTATTATTCCCTTGCCTCAGCTGAGCCATTAGAGTATTTGGGGAATCTGTTTTTTCCCTTTTCTTGTCAGACGAGCTGTCTGTCTCAGCATATGAGCCTGGGATAGTAATTAAGGCCGTCAATTTAGTTTTTTAAATGTGCCGAAGAAATTCAGATAAAGACTTGGAATAACAGACGTGTAAACAGGTTATTTGTAACAGAAGTGTAAACAGATTATTTGTAACAGATGTGTTAATCAATTATTTGTAACAGATGTGTAAACAGATTATTTGTAACAGATGTGTGACCATATATCTCATGTCTAGATCTCCAATAAAACATTCACTTAGACCCACCTGCCAAGCTGGCAAGATGATATATCCTCACTTTGTATAGTACATTCTAAATAGCCCCCCTCCCCATATCACGGCAGGACAGAAAACTTATGTAAATAATTAGTTAAGGAGAAAAGACTTTTAAAAAAAGGCACCTCTCCAAAAATAGAATATTAGCAGAACAAATGTTAATGAATTAGTCATTAGTAAAGAAAACCAGTCACTGCTCTATGAAGTACCCATAGCTGCACAATATTCAAATGTTAGTTAGTCATTGAATCATCATCACTGCACTCGGACAAGTCAATAAGTGCTCAGATCTCTCCTTGAGTGTATCTGCCATTACACATTGACTGACTGTCCCAGTACGCCGTTGATTGACCATCATTCTTCCTTGTCCATGAAACCGCTCCTTCCTAGCGACACCACATTTTAAATAAATCTCCCTTATTCTAGTCAGTGTCTCTTTTACAGTCATTTGTACGTGCATTTTCCCATAAGACGTTCAAAATGTCTGCCCAATCCATTGCTCAGCCAACAGCTATAGTAGCTCCATGTACTGCCAAACTATCTGCTCTCTCATTACCCCGGACTCCCGTATGTCCCGACACAAAAATAAAAGTCACTTTCTGCACACAGGAATGTCCAGTCAATGCCCTAGGACAATCTACAATTTTTCAATGTCCAGACTCATTGCGTTATGAAATACTCATAGCTTCTTAATCTCCACTCTTTGCCCTATTACTGCTGCAAGAAATGAATATTACCTTTTACTGCAAACACATATCAGCTTTTACTGCAAGAATATCAGCTTTTACTACAAGACTATTACAGAAATATTTCAACATTGAAATTCTTTAATCATAGCTTGGTATAGTTATGTTTACTTACACTGCTACAGATAACACATCTAGGAATGTGTGGTAAGAATTAGGTGGGGTAAGTGTGGGATGAATAGCCTATGACTGCTATTCTGAAGGACAGAATGAGGAGTGTGTTTAACCAGCAAGCTATGGGAACCATCAGCAAGCTTACATTTGAACATTTGCTAGAATAAACTAAGATGGCTTCTCACTGTGAGAGGACATGACTTAGAGATCATGAAATTGGTATTGTGTACATGAGATTGTGTACATGAGATTGTGTACATGAGATTGTGTACATGAGATTATGTACATGAGATGGCTGGTATAAAACTGAGCTGCTAGATTGTGTACAAGTACATTCTAACAGTAATTCCTGGGAAATTATCAATTGAATGACATGCTTTGAGTGATACCCTGGGAAGATGATGTGCTAATTTTGTTAGAGTGTGGGATAGATGCTGTGAAATATGTGTACAATGAAATCACTTTTATGAGCTATTTGGGAGCAGCTCTGAGTTCCTGTAACTCATTGGTTCATACCTGTCACCCTTAAGTTTTCATTTCTGGATTAACCTTTCATACACAACTACAAAATGTAATATTACATTTCTGGATTAACCTTTCATACACAACTACAAAATGTAATATTTCATTTCTGGATTAACCTTTCATACACAACTACAAAATGTAATATTTCATTTCTGGATTAACCTTTCATACACAACTACAAAATGTAATATTTCATTTCTGGATTAACCTTTCACACACAACTACAAAATGTAATATTTCATTTCTGGATTAACCTTTCACACACAACTACAAAATGTAATATTTCATTTCTGGATTAACCTTTCATACACAACTACAAAATGTAATATTTCATTTCTGGATTAACCTTTCATACACAACTACAAAATGTAATATTTCATTTCTGGATTAACCTTTCATACACAACTACAAAATGTAATATTTCATTTCTGGATTAACCTTTTATACACAACTACAAAATGTAATATTTCATTTCTGGGTTAACCTTTTATACACAACTACAAAATGTAATATTTCATTTCTGGGTAACCTTTTATACACAACTACAAAATGTAATATGCTTATTTGACTTCTACTGTCATATGTTTTTTAAATTTTAAATAAAGTATGCCATACGTCATTGCTACAATGTTGCCATTGTTACAGGGATTAGATGGAAATTTCTTTCTACAACAGAAATACAAGCTTGCATAATTAGTTTCCAGCAATGTCCATTCAGAAAGCAATGACAAATTGCTGAAGTATTTATATTGCCTATAAAAACATTACAAGCAAAAAATGTTGGTTATGTCCTGAAAAGGATTTGATATCAATAAATAAAACAATATTTGTGTATTCTCAGTATGCACTTTATGTCAAGTTTATATTAAGGTGGCAGAGTGGCTCATGCATGTTTTGTCAAGTTTATATTAAGGTGGCAGAGTGGCTCATGCATGTTTTGTCAAGTTTATATTAAGGTGGCAGAGTGGCTCATACATGTTTTGTCAAGTTTATATTAAGGTGGCAGAGTGGCTCATGCATGTTTTGTCAAGTTTATATTAAGGTGGCTGAGTGGCTCATGCATGTTTTGTCAAGTGTATATTAAGGTGGCTGAATGGCTCATGCATGCTTTGTCAAGTTTATATTAAGGTGGCTGAATGGCTCATGCATGTTTTGTCAAGTTTATATTAAGGTGGCTGAGTGGCTCATGCATGTTTTGTCAAGTTTATATTAAGGTGGCTGAATGGCTCATGCATGTTTTGTCAAGTTTATATTAAGGTGGCCGAGTGGCTTATGACATGAACTGTGTGTAACTTATGTCTTAAACTCTAATTTCCAGTTAATTACACCATTTACATAGCATAAACAAATGTTTGATCTCGATGTTTATTCCTAATATCACGGTGAAAATTAAAACACTTGGAAAGAGGTGACAATAGAACAAGAATTCCAACATATTAACTGGCAGGACATATTTAACAAAAACTACAAAAAAACTACAAGAATATTAACAAAATTTGGCTAAAAACTAGAAGAATATTAACAAAATTTGGCTAAAAATCAAATTAATTTTCTGAAATTAAACTGTTTTGGTCAATTTAATGGAATTTTTAAAAGCATAACTAATAACTGGAAGGAGTGGCTTGAGGAATACTTTGTTCCTCGGCACAAAATAGTAACAAAATGTTTAAATTTGACTAAAGTTTGACCAGATAAAATGTTCTGAATGGCATGCTACTTGATGGCACTGATACATGCTGCTTATTTAAAACAAATAGAAAAATATGTACACAAATATGTACACAAATATGTACACACATATGTACACACATATGTACACAAATATGCTCAGAAAGTGGAAATGAAAACATAATTAAATGTTCATGTTGCACATGGTGACAAATATTGTTACTGTGATTACAGAATAATTATTGATGCAATATTCTGGCTAGATTTCAATAACTGAAAACATTTCAATAACAGTTGCAACATTTCAATAACCATTTTAACATTTCAATTACTGCTGTAACATTTCAGTAACTGTTGTAACACTTTAAAAGATAGAGAGACTTCAGAAATTATTGCTGCATTCAAATAACAAGCAATGTTGTACAAAGTTTTAAATATTATTAGTACAAGTTAAATTAGTACAAGAATGGACAACATTGCAATAATTAATTACATCATAGATACTGTGTGCATTCTGAACAATTATTACATTCTAGAAACTATTTACATTCTAGAATCTGTCTATATTCTAGAAACTGTTTATATTCTAGAAACTCTTTATATTCTAGAAACTGTTTATATTCTAGAAACTCTTTATATTCTAGAAACTCTTTATATTCTAGAAACTCTTTATATTCTAGAAACTCTTTACATTCTATAAACTGATTACATTCTATAAACTGTTTACATTCTATAAACTGATTACATTCTAGTTAATGATTATATTCTAAAATCTGGATTCATGCCATTAAGTAGTTCATAATTGAAGTTAGTTACATACCAATAACTGGACGACAGTAATATCTTACTTGTGATATATCAAATGTGAAGGTTGGGAGTGACATGTGATATATACATCTTGAAGGTTGGGAGTGACATGTGATATATACATCTTGAAGGTTGGGAGTGACATGTGATATATACATCTTGAAGGTTGGGAGTGACATGTGATATATCAAATGTGCAGGTTGGGAGTGACATGTGATATATACATCTTGAAGGTTGGGAGTGACATGTGATATATACATCTTGAAGGTTGGGAGTAATATGAGACCTGTATGGTTTGCAGTTTGGAAGTAATATTTTACTTTTTCAATAAATTCCACTGCCCTTTGTCTTACCAGGATTTGAAAGAGTATCATCATGAGTGAAAGATCTGTGTCCCATTTGCATGTCTGCTTGTTTCTCTAAGATAATATGTACATTAAGATAATTATCAGGTCTCAATATCTTGAAGATCTGAGAAAAATATCAATGCAAGTACAAGCTGATTGATTGAGTGTGTTTGCGAGATGTTAATGTTGATTGCTCTTGTCGTCCCATAGCCTCTCTGATAGAAGCACATGTTCACAGTTGAGTAACGTTCTGATGCAAGCACATGTTCACAGTTGAGTGACTGAGATGATATGAGCACATATTCACAGTTGAGTGACTGAGATGATATGAGCACATATTCACAGTTGAGTGACTGAGATGATATGAGCACATATTCACAGTTGAGTAACTGAGATGATATGAGCACATGTTCACAGTTGAGTGACTGAGATGATATGAGCACATGTTCACAGTTGAGTAACTGAGATGATATGAGCACATGTTCACAGTTGAGTAACTGAGATGATATGAGCACATATTCACAGTTGAGTAACTGAGATGATATGAGCACATATTCACAGTTGAGTGACTGAAATGATGTGAGCACATGTTCACAGTTGAGTGACTGAGATGATATGAGCACATATTCACAGTTGAGTGACTGAGATGATATGAGCACATGTTCACAGTTGAGTAACTGAGATGATACTCTGACTCGTATATAGAGACTTCTGTCTCTATGGTTGGGTTGTGTGTGTGGTGGGTGGGGGCATATTATGGATGCATATTTAGTCCCAAGGAGAGGCATTTCAGTGTGTGGCAGTATTCCAAGATCATAAAGTCAAGCCAGGAAAGTAGCATATACTTCGGGGTCAACAAGTTGATCATTCTTCTGTCAGATCTATTGACCCATCTGTAGTAATGGTACATCTAACATACAAGTACAAAGTTGCAATGATCCCTGGTCTGCATAATTTTGTCATCCATGCGGAACCATCCAACAAAAGTCAAGAGTTGGAAATCATCAAGACATGCAGTGACAATCATGATCTTTCACAGGTGATAGATTGTCATCCTTTCCCCCAATTTTGCTTAAGTTGTCTCTACGAGCTGCCTTGAATGAAGACAGTGTACTTATTCTTTGAATCCTGAACTTAGATGTTCAGGTCATGCCACACATTCGGTGAGAGCATAGTCTCTTGTCTATGAGGTTGTCAGTCATGGCATAGTCTCTTTTCTTTACGGTTGTGAGTGTTCATTCAAGGATGAAACTACGACAGGTCCAGCAAATGAGTTGGTGGGTGGGTGGGTGGATGGATAGATAGATAGATAGATAGGCAGGCAACAGACAGACAGACAGGACAGGACAGACAAGATAGACAGGACAGACAGACAAGCAGACAGACAGACAGACAGATAGATATATAGATAGATAGAAATGTGTGTGTTTTAGAGTTTTACTTAAAGGACTGTTAAAATTGACATGCGGTTTTTATAAGTTTGATAATCTGATAAGAAAAGCCTACAAAACTTGCGCAGAAGTAAAAAATTGAGGAACTGAGTGGATCTACTCTGCAAGCTCTCTGCTAGCTCATCCTCTAAACTCTAATCTTCTTATAAGTTTGGTATCTGACACAACATGCAACAACAACAAACAAATCAAACAACATCAAGTTACTGAAGCTGACAGTTTGTTAGAGCCTAGTCACTCTCACCTAAAACACTACCTTGGTCATCTTTCTTACATCTCCTGTATAGCACACATATCAGGGCAGCCACAAAGATCACAGCAATGCCTCCAATGATGGCAATTATGATGTAGGTGATTGGTAGAACATCTGTCAGGAAAAATTGTAGATCATACAATCTGGAGTAGGTCATACAGTAATGGTTACAACTAGTAGACACAATGTACATGCAAGTAATTATGAACTGGAAAAGTATTGAATAAATAAGGCATGGACACATTTACAAGACAGGGCCACATCTACAAGACAGGGTCACATCTACAAGATGGTGTCACATCTATAAGACAGGGACACATCTACAAGACAGGGTCACATCTACAAGACAGGGTCACATCTACAAGACAGGGTCACATCTACAAGACAGGGTCACATCTGCAAGATAGGGCCATATATATAAGACATGGACACATCTACAAGACAGGGTCACATCTACAAGACAGGGTCACATCTATAAGACAGGGTCACATCTACAAGATAGGGCCATACATATAAGACAGGGACACATCTATAAGACAGAAAGATATTTGTACAATAGGACCACATCTACAAGACAGGGACACATCTACAAGACAGGGACATATCTACAAGACAGGGACACATCTACAAGACAGGGACACATCTACAAGACAGGGACACATCTACAAGACAGGGACACATCTACAAGACAGGGACACATCTACAAGACAGGGACACATCTACAAGACAGGGAGACATTTATTTCTTCTAAATCTCTTTCTGCTTATGCAGGACATAGTCCCACACACAATATTGTATTGTAAGTTTACAGATTAGCTGTAATATCTATACTTTTATGCCTCAAATATAAGATGTTCTATCCAGTGTAGAATGTTCTATGCAGTGTGGGATGTTCTATGTAGTGTGGGATGTTCTATGCAGTGTGGGATGTTCTATGCAGTGTAGGATGTTCTATGCAGTGTGGGATGTTCTATGTAGTGTGGGATGTTCTATGTAGTGTGGGATGTTCTATCCAGTGTGGGATGTTCTATCCAGTGTGGGATGTTCTATCCAGTGTGGGATGTTCTATGTAGTGTGGGATGCTAGTGACATAATCTACTATTGCATATTTTCATAACAACTTGAGAATACACAGATTGAGTGACTTAACTAAACAAGCACAACTGTATTAGGGATATGAACTGTATTAGGGATATGAACTGTATTAGGGATATGAACTGTATTAGGGATATGAACTGTATTAGGGATATGAACTGTATTAGGGATATGAACTGTATTAGGGATATGAACTGTATTAGGGATATGAACTGCATTATGGATATGAACTGTATTAGGGATATGAACTGTATTAGGGATATGAACTGTATTAGAGATATGAACTGTATTAGGGATATGAACTGCATTATGGACATGTACTTCTCTCAAATTCAGAAAATATACTGATCCAAGATTCAAGGTGAATCAGCGTAAGTTGAAAATGTATTGGCTGAAGATG
The DNA here is from genome assembly GCA_034231615.1 of Meghimatium bilineatum. Taxonomy (NCBI): domain Eukaryota; kingdom Metazoa; phylum Mollusca; class Gastropoda; order Stylommatophora; family Philomycidae; genus Meghimatium; species Meghimatium bilineatum. The sequence goes on from CM067302.1 coordinate 25,278,927, forward strand.
CATAGTGAATCAGTGTCAGTAGAACATACACTGACTCAAGATGCAAGGTGAATTTGTGTCAGTAGAACATATACTAACTCAAGATGCAAGGTGAATCAGTGTCAGTTGAACATACACTGACTCAAATCTCACCTGCTACCTTTTGATATTTCAACGCTTGTTGTGTTTTAAGTCACTATAGCCTTCTATGGGAAGTTGTAGTAAAATCCACCACAAAACCATCTTAGCCAATTCTTACAACATGCATGCCAGGTTAAAGTGTTGCTATTCTTTGTTTCCCTTTAGGGTCAGGGTAACTGAGGGGTGAGGTCTATAATGTTTTGTGAGCACTGCCAAATTCAAGGTATTGTACTAAGATCAAGCCAATGGTAAACTAGAAGTATTGTACTAAGATCAAGCCAATGGTAAACTAGAAGTATTGTACTAAGATCAAGCCAATGGTAAACTAGATGTATTGTACTAAGATCAAGCCAATGGTAAACTAGATGTATTGTACTAAGATCAAGCCAATGGACAAGTTAAAGTTGTTGTACCAGGATCCTTACTTTCACTAACTTGTTCTGGTAGCCATTTATTAATGTTGAGTTGAACCCTGGGGCTGTTTGTAGTTGAAAGAAATATCTTAAACAGGAAATTAAATAATGACCCACCTGGCAAGGAAACAGCTCACTAAGCTGGCATTATGATTCTACATTGCTGATTCACATAACAAAATAATGTATCACATGCAACAAATAACACACAATAATGTACTGTATTACAAAATAATGAAATACATTATACAAATATATATACTATTACTCAATATTTTATTATTCCTCAAAATAACACATTACACTAGAAAATAACACATTACAATAGAAAATAACACATTACACTAGAAAATAAATGAGTAGGTTATAAATAATTACATAAGAAAATAATAGATTAGAAATCTGATTTTTGTAAGACGTAATGTAACAAGGCTAACTTACATAATGTAACAAGGCTGACTTACATAATGTAACAAGGCTGACTTATGTAATGTAACAAGGCTGACATGTAATGTAACAAGGCTGACTTACGTAATGTAACAAGGCTGACTTACATAATGTAACAAGGCTGATTTATGTAATGTAACAAGGCTGATTTGCGTAATGTAACAAGGATGACTTACGTAATGTAACAAGGCTGACTTACGTTTCTCCACAAGCTCTATTTGATCAAATGCAATTCCATAATCATTTTCTACTGTACAGTTGTACATGCCAAAATCTCCAGACTGCACACTCTGAATGTGAAGGACACTCCTAGCCCCGTATAATAGACTTTTATCTTCTTTAGAAAAACGTCCGGACATGGCATAATTGATCTCCTTGCCTCCCTTTGTCCAGGTGATAGATTTGGGTTTAGGAATCGAGTTTGTGAGACATTCCAATTTTCCTTTCTCACCTTCTGCAGCTGTTTGTTGCTTTTCACTTCTCATATTTGGCCTATCTGTAGATGTACGAGTGACATTTGTTACAAGCAGAATGTATTGGAGGGGGGGGGATTTTATCAGAGTGAGCAGATGAAAAAATCTGCCTTAGTCAAGGGTAACACACGTTACATATGTCAAGCAGTGACACACATTACAGAATTGAAGGGGTAACACGCGTTACAGAAGTCACGGAGTAACACACGTTACAGATGTCAAGAAGTGACACACTAATGAGGAAGAAAAAGTGATTTCAGAAAGAGCGATACAACATAACCAAGTCTTATATCTGTCTTTCGTGGACCAAGAGAAAGTTTTTGAAAGAGTGGATAGAGTACAACTATGGACAACATTACAAACATATGGAGTTTCCCAACATCTGATAAGCCTATGTCAGAGCATATACGTCAACAGTCAATGCCCAGTAAGAACGAGCACAGGTACATCCAATAATTTTCAAATTCACTCAGTGTGAGACAGGGATGTATACTATAACCCCCCCCCTATTGTTCATAACATACATAGATCACATCTGCAATTTAGCAATTAACGGAAGAAAACAATCTCAAGGATAACTTAAACGAACTACTATTTGCAGATGACCAAGAACTAGTGGCATTATCAGAAGAGGAACTACAAAGACAAATAAATAAATTACATCAAACATGCCAAACCTTTAACATGAAGATAAATATAGAAAAAAAACCGAAGTAATGAAGATAGGAAGAACAGAAAGAAACACCAATATATGTATTGGAAGAAACAGACATAACCAGGTGACAGATTTCACATACATAGGAAGTAATATAACAACAGACGGCAAGAGCAGCATAGAAATACACAATAGATGTAGTAAAGCATACCAAGCCCTAGGGCAAATGACACCAATCTTCAGAAACAAAAATGTAGATTTAACACCAAAATAACACAATTCAAAATGATTATTATGTCAGCTCTGTGTTACCAATGCCAAACATGGACAACGACAGCACAAGAGAAACTTAAACTTGTAACAACTGAAATGGCATGCTTACGCAAAATCCTAGGAATATCGCTAGGAGACAAAAGTGAGAAATGAAAACATTCGACAAAAAACAGGCACCACATCCAATCTTGGAATATATTAAGAGAGAACAGATCAAATGGTTTTCACACATCAGCAGACTACCATCAGACAGCACACCACAGCAAGCTATGCTACACAGATACAGTGAAGGCAGACCTAGAGGCCGACCACGAAAGCGATGGACCACTGAAATAAAAGAAACAACAAACTCCACAATATACTCAGCACGCACGAGGGCCATCTCTGGAATACTCTTCTACCCCTGACGCTGAAAAGCAACAAAGGGTTTAGCGAATAGATGGACGAAGAAAAAAGTGATGTATGATTTGTAAACAAAAGATAAGGAGAAATTTCTTGTCATGTCATTCATTTATTAGTACAAACACTCCTCTTTTCACAAGATGCTGCGTTTTCTTTGACTGCAGATCTCGCCATGTAGATCTCATCATGTAGATCTCATCATGTAGATCTCATCATGTAGATCTCATCATGTAGATCTCATCATGTAGATCTCGCCATGTAAATCTCGCTATGTAATTCTCGTCATGTAGATCTCGCCATGTAGATCTATTTTGTGCAAGTTTTTCCCATTTTTCTCGTGTTCTATTTCAAAGGCTTTCAGTCAGGTCTTTGACGAGTAATTGTAGCGCTTCTTTTGGCCACCTTGAGCTCGTGTACCATTCTATAACTCACTGCAGAGAAATATCTGTGGTAGGCGATGATATGGCATATCTACCCCTACATGACCTACCCAACGAATCGGTCTCTGCATTTGAATAGTTTCAATGTCAGTGACACTATATCTGTCAAAGACATTTGTATCCAGAATTTTGTTTAGCCATCTGATATTCATAATAAGATCTTGCTTATTTACATGCTCTCAACATATCTGAAATATAAAACTCACTATCTCAACATATCTGAAATATAAAACTCACCATCTCAACATATCTGAAATATAAAACTCACCATCTCAACATATCTGAAATATAAAACTCACCATCTCAACATATCTAGAATATAAAACTCACCATCTCAACATATCTGAAATATAAAACTCACTATCTCAACATATCTAGAATATAAAACTCACCATCTCAACATATCTAGAATATAAAACTCACCATCTCAACATATCTGAAATATAAAACTCACCATCTCAACATATCTGAAATATAAAACTCACCATCTCAACATATCTGAAATATAAAACTCACCATCTCAACATATCTAGAATATAAAACTCACTATCTCAACATATCTAGAATATAAAACTCACCATCTCAACATATCTAGAATATAAAACTCACCATCTCAACATATCTGAAATATAAAACTCACCATCTCAACATATCTGGAATATAGGGTAGTCGGAAGGAAGACAGGACAATTTTTACGTTTTAACTTATTCTGACAACTAGACGTAACTATGAGATACCAAACTGCCATCAATGTAGGGCCTATAGCTTAAAACATGTGCAAAAAAGCCATCTTGCCTCATTGTATGGGGCAAGATGGAACAGGCAAAACAGGTGATAACAAACCATGATATAATAGAGGAAGATTTCCACTGCGACAGGTCTAGCACACCTGCAGAGTGTAAATGTATGCTAGGAATAGATAGAATAAATAGATAGACCTAGTTTCGTAACACTATGAAAAAAAAATAATGAATAACAAAATTGTTTGAAAGTTGTTTTTGAAAGCTAATAATGTATTTGTACGGTCGGATGATTGTTATAACCCTATACTGTATATCGATCTCCTCCTGCTTTAGATCAGCATCGGCAACTTCCTTATGACATCAGCATTTTCTTCATACATTTTGAATACGCCATCTTACCTCAATAAACGTACACCATATTTCACCAAAACACATTTTTAGCAACTATCATAAATTCTGATGAAAAAAACAAAGTATTCTGAAGATAATGTGCTTAACAACTTAACAAAACAACATATATTCCAGTATAAACATTTTTTTAAAAATCACGATATTAATGATATAACAGCAAACAGTGACAGAAGTTGAAAATAAATAGATGAAACGGAGTGAAAACATTTAATTCCGCATTGTTGGAAATCGACTTTTTCTGACTTATCAAACTTTCTTGTGTTAAATATTGGAATGCTGGCGTCTGACCTACTCACGTGTTCTACCGGAAAAATGTATAGGCTCGAGGAAAACCCGCTTATCCGACTTACCCCGTTCTCTGTCTTACCCTCGGCTACCCTAAAACTCACCATGTCAAAAAATCTAGAATATAAACTCTACACCCCAACAGATTATATCATATTTACCTTCTCAACAGGCCTATAAATTAAAACTCACCATTTTTTAGTAACATGGCTTCTCTGCTTGTGTCAGGAAATCCAATGACAGTTGCTGTGCAGACATACCATCCAAAGTCTTGACTGCTGACTCGGTCTATGTGATAAACTTTCTTTGTTGATAGTGTACGGTGGGCATATGTGGTCCTGTCTTTTCGTCTCCAGATAACACTTGGTTCAGGGTTGCCATCAGCCACACAAGATAACTCGACTGAGTGACCGACGTCAGCACCGACTACTTCTGTGATTTCAGATATCCTGGCACCATCTGAAAAGGTAGAGAAGTTCATCTTAACCTCCACCACCGCTATCTTAACCACCAGTACCACCACCACCAGTAGGGCTTACTACTACCCCAAGTACTTCCATCACTATCACCAGTACTGCCACCATCATAAGTACTGCCGTCACCGCTATGACAGTACTACCACCCTCAATACTGCCATTGTATAAAGGGAGGGGGGTTAAAGAGAAGAGGATTGTGTGTTGTTTACTTCCAAGGTTCAACGTTTCTTTTTTTTAAATTGTGCTTTTTCTCCTTTCCTGTCTATATTTCCTTCTTGTCAGATAACTCACAAATATCTTCTTTAATATCTTCCTTAATTGTTGTTTTTGCTGATTCTAAGGGCCTGTGGTTTATCTTCTTCCTTCTCAGTATAGTGGTTTCCAAATCTGGTATTTCTGTTGGTGTTATAAGTACTTCATCTGATGTTCATTGTGCGACTGTGAACTAGGTGAGTCTAGTGCCATCTGAAACCGTAACTAAATCTTAACTTCTAAAAGAAAGGAAACTGTATTACACGTAAATATCTGTAATAACAACTTTCTGTCATGTACATCTATTATGTGAGAACAATCTGTGTTATGACATATAACACTTTCTTTCAATATTTATACTCACAGGAAAGGAGGAAGTTGATTTCTTGCCTATAGGCCGACCGTCTATTGTTTCTAACATCAAATCAGGTGATCTACCCCAACTATATTGGGTCAAAGGGCATGAGAACATGGGCCGATGGATCAGCAACCAACCAACCACCCCAACTATCTGACCTAACTATCACCAAAAAAAAAGCAGTTAAAAAATTGATTGACAGTCACTATAAAGCTATCCTTCAAGTCAATAATTTGCAGTTGTCAAGGTTAATTGTATGATTAGTCTGGCTATCCAAACAAGATCGAAAACGAAGCTAGTGGTGGCATTGATAACCTTGTGTTCACTGCTCATAAACGTGTCCAATTCACTGGTTAGTGAATGTGTACAATTTAACAAGGGGTGTGACTGTGATAATGTAGTGTTCACTGTTTATTCACTAAGCCATTTCATTGGCTTGAACCGGACATCTACCCCCGAAGGTAATGCTGCAAAGGAAACGATTATTGGCTGGGTCTTCAAGAAACGACAACAAATTCATCCGAAATCAAGGTCTCTGAATGGTTGTATCCCGGAACAGGCTTGAAAATTGAGGAACCTTTCACACACGTTCACTCGGTAAATCAGGCGTAAAAAAATACTGGCACTCTGTTAAGTTTTCAAATCAAAGACTGAAATATCATCTGATGAGGCTTCAGAAATATACATGAGAATTTCAGTCGATAACAGTTTCCAATAATTCCTCTGCAAATTCAACTCCCCTTCTGACTCATGCACAGGCACCAAATGCGCCATTCTATAACATTGTGCGATTAATCTCGTTGGAGAGATCTAACAACCTCTCTGAAACTAACTAATGACTAAACAAACTCCTCAGTGTTGCGTAATACACACTCACAACATTTCCCATGCTCTGCTGAATTGAACATATGACGACGCTTGAAAATGCAACTTCTCAATTTCCTGACCTCTATTCTAAGACTACATTTTCGTAGGAGAGATTCCTCTTTCTCTCAAATTACATCACTCTGTTGACCTTTTCTCTCTCTCTCTCTCTCTGGCCAAACTATCAGACTATCTCATATTCTAGCACAATTATATTCTTTCTGTAATGATTCCATGAAAGTGAACCATACATGGTGTCACATTACACGGTGTCACGTTACATGGTGTCACGTTTTCGATGACCTACACACAGATCTATCTAATTAATGCAATGTCTGTAAAAAGATTAATAACCGTTCTACTGCTATTTTACTTCTAACATGTAAACTTTTATCACAACCTATGTCTACTCATTCCTAATTCTAATATCTTATCTATAAACACTAGAATTCACACAACTTTGCTCTAACACTTTTTACAATAACATAATAACTCCTAATAAAGCCAACAAGCCATAAATTATCCTGACATTTTGTTGTACAGCTTGCATTCCAACATACTTTGACAAGAACGTGTTCGAGGAACCATGTCCTGCTCCATGGATAGCTCCCAGATTAATACTTTGTTACATTTCCGAGATGCTACTTGGTTGCTGCCAAATGAATGACTGATCCCTCAACATTAATTACAATCCATTACATTCACGTTTTTAGACGTATTTTGGATCACAATCTTCCTGAGCACTCATGAGCATTGCTAATTTTGCCACTAATCCAGATTTATCTTATTTGGCGACACTAAAGTTGTTAACAAGCTTTTCAAGAATATTTTACTCTATACACATCCTTTCGTAACTTAACAATTTTATTCTCCCCGTCAATTATCGTATTTCGGTGAAGACTGGTTGAATATTCACAAGCTAACTCTGTCAATAACCTCATCCTGTCAAAATTTGATAGCAGTTATTTTCTTACTGTCTTGTTTTGTTTTAAAAATCTATCTAAGCAAAATAAAGGAAACTGACTTTTATTCTTCGTTAATTTTTCCTTGTCCGCCTCTCGGCTAGCCCCGCAGTCTGTTACACCATCACCACCACCAGTATCACCAGCATAAGTACTGTCGTCACCACGACCACCAGTACCGCCACCACCAGTACTGCCACCACCACCGGTGCTGTCACCACCACCAGTTTTGTCATCACCACTACCAGTACTATCGCCACCACCACCAGTACTGACATCACCACCGCCAACATAAAAACGTTACTAAACACACACTGCAAACATCACAACACACACACAACAACAACACTACTAAATGCACAATGTAAATATAACCACATACAACAACAACAATACTAATCTCACAAATACCACAACCACACATACAACACAAAATCTCTGTACCCACATTCGATATTAATCATCTTGTCTATCCGTGAGCTGCCAACTGAATTTGTGGCTTCACAAGAAATCTTATCTCCGTTGTAATCTGGTGTGATTGCTTGCAAGTTGAGTGTATTCGAATCTGCGTCCTTGATAGGATGATCATTTCTGTACCAGCTGAAGAAATGTTATTTATGAAGTTACTAGTTAATATCAGACTACAAGATATATGGGTGTAAAAATATACAAATAATAGTATACAAGACAGTTTCACACTTAATTCTTTTTCAGGAAAATACAAGTCAAACAGTGGAGACAGTGAAAATAATGGCACTATCACAAACAAGATTAGATGACAGATATCTAACAGTATAAACATCCAATGTAACCATTTCAAATGCTGATATTTTGTTTCAAATGCTGATATTTTGTTTCAAATGTAGAATTTTATTTTCTATTCATGCCTAAGTCTCACAACCATAGTCTATATATAATCCCATAACCTTCAGGATCATAGGGGTACCACACTTGATGCTTCAAAACAATGATGAGTCCTCCAGCGATTTTTATCCTCAGCAATGTGGAGGAGTGAGAGAAAAATCTTGTCTAGTCCTTGATGCTTGTCCATGATTTTATGTGTTCTTTACTGGTTCTTTCACATTCGACGGTTTTCTGTAATACTGTTTTTGACAAGGAATCATGTCAATGTACATGTACAAACCATGCCAGATTTAGTTATTCTACAAACATATATATATTGCCTCATGGTTGGTTGGTTGCTTGTTGATCCAGCTGTCCATGGGCTCATGCCCTTTGACCCAATGTCATTAAATGGCATTATATTGCTGAGAAGTCTGTGGATTTTCTGCCCACCCCAGGCCAGAGCCAGAGAATAACTATCACACCTCCAGGAAGGTAGGTTTCAATCTATGCACTGCTCTGAGCCACTGTAGCCAAGATAGAGTTCGCGGTGCTCATTCCCCGCCACCAATTGACTACTGGTTATGCAAAACTTCTCTATTGCTCCAGGCATGCAACCAAATATTCAAGTCAAAAGGATTGTCACGTCCTGAGTCACTGTGCCTCTATGATGGGTCTCAGAAATAGGAAAAAACAGTGCTGTCAGTTTCCTCCTCTCCAGTGCTGCACAGTACACCTCTGGCTCTCTCCCAAACACAGAGGGTGCATACATATATTCAAGCAAACATGAAACACATTTCAACAACAAAATAAAAGCATAATTGTATAGATGACGTGCCATGTAGCCTCTATAAGAAGATAACCTCAATATAACTGCATGTCATCTACTAAGGTTTTATGTTGCATTGTTGGTTTGTCTAGTGGGCCATTGGTGAGAACCACAGACGAAACCACATGCGTATATATTGCCTCTTGAAAAGTATAGTTTTGCATGTGTTGATAGGCCTATAACTAAAATGCAGAAGTTATACTGAACTTACCAGGAGCACAAGACCCTAGCTGAACTTATAAGTAGCACAAGACCCTAGCTGAACCTATAAGGAGCACAAGACCCTATCTGAACTTATAAGTAGCACAATACCCTAGCTGAACCTATAAGTAGCACAATACCCTAGCTGAACCTATAAGGAGCACAAGACCCTATCTGAAATAGCACCAGGAAAAGAAGATGGAATGCTTTTCAAAGCCTCTTACAGTGGAGGAGGGGAGGGCGGAGGGTTACTTGGGAGAAGATAATTTAACGAAAAGAGAGAATTATGGCAGTACATTGATGTACTTGCACGTCAGTCTTGACATATGATGGTAGTACATTGATGTAATTACATGTCAGTCTTGATATATGATGGTAGTACATTGATGTAATTGCATGTCAGTCTTGACATATGATGGTAGTACATTGATGTAATTGCATGTCAGTCTTGACATATGATGGTAGTACATTGATGTAATTAAAAGTCAGTCTTGACATATGATGGTAGTACATTGATGTAATTACAAGTCAGTCTTGACATATGATGGTAGTACATTGATGTACTTACATGCCAGTCTTGATATATGATGGTAGTACATTGATGTACTTGCACGTCAGTCTTGACATATGATGGTAGTACATTGATGTAATTGTATGTCAGTCTTGACATATGATGGTAGTACATTGATGTAATTGCATGTCAGTCTTGACATATGATGGTAGTACATTGATGTAATTGTATGTCAGTCTTGACATATGATGGTAGTACATTGATGTAATTGCATGTCAGTCTTGACATATGATGGTAGTACATTGATGTAATTACATGCCAGTCTTGACATATGATGGTAGTACATTGATGTAATTACATGCCAGTCTTGATATATGATGGTAGTACATTGATGTACTTGCACGTCAGTCTTGACATATGAATGTCACATTATCATAAGCTATTACAGCAGATTACAGAAGAATGATATATCCCAGAAATATGGATGTAGTTGGAAGAAATGAAATATCCCAGAAATATGGATGTAACTGGAAGATGTGGTCAGATGTATTCTATGTTCATTCTCAAACTTCTGCCTGATAGCAAGATGTGGTATTTTATAGATAAGATATGGTATTTTATAGATCAAATGTGGTACTTTATAGATCAGATGTGTTGTTCTGATGTCATGCGACTGCAGCAATATCTGTACCATCATTACATTTTCTAGTGACTTTGACCTTTAACCTGATAGCGTAGCAAACATCGTGCATACAAATGTTGTTCTCGTTACGACGTGCATACCAATGTTGTTCTTTTTACATCGTGCATGCCAATGTTGTTAATGTTACAGCGTGCATGCCAATGTTGTTCTTATTACATTGTACATGCCAATGTTGTTCTTGTGTGTGGAGTGTGTGGTCAGACAAAATATGGAGTGTGTGGTCAAAAGTGAATGTAATGAAATCTGTGCCATTCTCTGGACTACATCATGCTGAAAGTTTAGTGGGATAATCTCCTGCTACAAGAGAGATCTAGCGGGAGTTTGAGATTTAAATCTACTAGGAGCATTGTTCTGCTACAAGAGAGATCTAGCAGGAGTTTGAGAACATTGTCCTGCTACAAGAGAGATCTAGCGGGAGTTTGAGAACATTGTCCTGCTACAAGAGAGATCTAGCGGGAGTTTGAGATTTAAATCTACTAGGAGCATTGTCCTGCTACAAATGAGATGCAGTGGGAGTTTGAGAATGAAAGCTGGAGAAGAAGATAGATACCCTGATATAAATACAAGTGCTACAGACATTTGTTAATTTACCTAAATGCAACTGCGTAACCAAGTAACTTACCTCCATTTACCGTGTAACCAAATAAATTACCTCCATATAACTGTGTAAATTACCTCCAATTAACCATTTAACTGTGCAATTAACCAAGTAATGTACCTCTATATAACTGTGTAACCAAGTAACTTACCTCTATATAACTGTGCAACGTACCTCCATTTAACTGTATAACTATGTAAACTACCTCCATGTAACCGTGTAACTTATCTCTGTATAACTGTATAAGCAAGTAGGTTACCTCCATATAATTGTTTGACTAAGTAACTTATTCCATTGAACTGTGTAACCAAATAACTTGCCTACATATAACTGCTTAACAAAGTAATGTATCTCCATATATCTCTGTAACAAACTAACCTATCTCGAAATAACTGTATAACCAAGTAAATTACCTCCATATAACTGTGTAACCACATAATTTACCTGCATGTAAATGTGTAATAAAGCAAATTACCACCATATAACTGTGCAAAGAAGTAAAGTACCTCCATATAACTTTGTAACCAAGTAAATTACCTCAATATAACTGCGTAAACAACTAACTTGCCCCCATATAACTGTGTAACTAAGGAATGTACCTCCATATTACTGTGCAACCAAATATCTTACCTCCAAGTAACTGTTCTCCAATATAATTTTGTAACTACGTAACTGATCTCCAAATAACTGTGTAGCCAAGCAATTTACCTCAATATAACTGTGTAACCAAATAATTTACCTCCATATAACTGTGTAACCTAATAACTTACCTCCATATAACTGTGTAACGAACCAAGTAACTTACCTCCATATAACTGTGGCAGGGTTTGCATGGCCTACACACTGGAACCGAACATAATCATGTTCCTTGATGTTTCTGCTAGTCACATTAACCATCATCCTGAGATCTGGAGCAACTGTCACAAGAAACAAACGTATCTCAATCACTTACATCTATTGATTGATTACTGGTTAGCAGTAACCTGGTTAACCAGTTATTGATTGGCTAATGGTTAGCAGTTACCTTGTTAACTGGTTATTGATTGGCTACTGGTTAGCAGTTACTTGCTTAACTGGTTATTGATTGGCTACTGGTTAGCAATTACCTGGTTAACCGGTTAGTGATTGGCTACTGGTTAGCAATTACCTGGTTAACCGGTTAGTGATTGGCTACTGGTTAGCAATTACCTGGTTAACCAGTTATTGATTAGCTACTGGTTAGCAGTTACCTGGTTAACTGGTTATTGATTGGCTACTGGTTAGCAATTACCTGGTTAACTGGTTATTGATTGGCTACTAGTTAGCAGTTACTTGGTTAACTGGTTATTGATTGGCTACTAGTTAGCAGTTACCTAGTTAATTGGTTATTGATTGGCTACTGGTTAGCAGTTATCTGGTTAACTGGTTATTGATTGGCTACTAGTTAGCAGTTACTTGGTTAACTGGTTATTGATTGGCTACTGGTTAGCAGTTACCTGGTTAACCAGTTATTGATTGGTTACTGGTTAGTAACCTGGTTAACCGGTTATAAAGCAACTTCTAATTTTCTTAACAAGGGCATTCATGCTAATGGATCCCACAACTCGCTGGTTAAATATACAGTAACTTTACTATACAGGATACCAGGACTTACTACAGGCTACCAGTCTTACTACAGGCTGCCAGTCTTACTACAGGCTGCCAGTCTTACTACAGGCTACCAGTCTTACTACAGGCTACCAGTCTTACTACTGGCTACCAGTCTGACTACAGGCTACCAGTCTGACTACAGGCTACCAGTCTTACTAGAGGCGACCAGACTTACTACAGGCTACAAGTTTTACTAAAGGCTGTCAGTCTTATTTGCATGCCAATGGTTCCCATGACTCACTGGATTAAACACACAATAACTCTGCTCTACAGGCTGCCAGTCTTCCTTGCATCACACCCAATACATAAGTATGGGGGATCTCCTGTAATTGTGTTTAAGTCATTCGTTGTTTTAGATCCATGGAGATTATAATGTAAAGCTATGGAGTTACGTGCTCTGTGTGGTACTCTCAACAGATGGTAGTTCTTTCGTTGAGAGGAATAGAGTACATGTGGGGGTAATCGGTGGAGTACTTGTAGGGTAACCTGTGTAGAATGAAGTCAATTGGTCCTCCCACATTAAAAACAAAGGTTGCTAAATCCCTCTGTTAGTGGTCTCTTCCTTTTCGTAGTGGACCCATCCGGGGTGCACTGATGATAACTTTCTTAACTGAACTCGTACATACACGGCATGTACCGATGACACATGGGTACTTGTAGCAAATCATACATACACGGCAGATACCGATGACACATGGGTACTTGTAGCAAATCATACATACACGGCAGGTACCGATGACACATGGGTACTTGTAGCCAATAGTACATACACGGCAGGTACCGGTGACACATGGGTACTTGTAGCAAATAGTACATACACGGCATGTACCGATGACACATGGGTACTTGTAGCAAATCATACATACACGGCAGATACCGATGACACATGGGTACTTGTAGCAAATCATACATACACGGCAGGTACCGATGACACATGGGTACTTGTAGCCAATAGTACATACACGGCAGGTACCGGTGACACATGGGTACTTGTAGCAAATAGTACATACACAGCAGGTACCGATGACACATGGGTACTTGTAGCAAATAGTACATACACGGCAGGTACCGATGACACATGGGTACTTGTAGCAAATAGTACATACACGGCAGGTACCGATGACACATGGGTACTTGTAGCAAATAGTACATACACGGCAGGTACCGATGACACATGGGTACTTGTAGCAAATAGTACATACACGGCAGGTACCGATGACACATGGGTACTTGTAGCAAATAGTACATACACGGCAGGTACCGATGACACATGGGTACTTGTAGCAAATAGTACATACACGGCAGGTACCGATGACACATGGGTACTTGTAGCAAATCATACATGATGATGATGTTCGTCCGTCGTGATCGACGATGACCAAAAACTCAACCATAATAATAATAACAATAAATAATAAAATAATAAAGTTAATAGTGCGTTTTTAAATGACTAGCAAGTCCAATGCGCGCACAAAATGTTCTTTTACAGAATTGACAACAATAGAAGGTATCTGTGTGAGGTTGAGATGTTTTTTCTTTTCTACGTGTCCGCTTCTGTCTTGCAGTTTCTTGTCTGAATTCTTCCGCCGCTAGTGCTCCCGTTCTAATGCTGTAACGCCATGCTGTTCTATCCTGAGCGAGGCTCTCCCAAGCGCCTACGTCAATGTTAAGATGTTTCAAGGATGACTTGAGCGTGTCTTTGAAACGCTTTTTCTGTCCACCAGCTTTTCGAAATCCTGCCTTGAGTTCTCCATAATATATTTGTTTTGGCAAACGCGAGTTCTCCATACGCACAAGATGGCCTGCCCAGCGTGCCTGCGCCTTCATAAGTATTGTGTGGATGCTTATTGATGTTGATTTTTCCAACACCTCGTAGTCTGGTACTTTGTCCCACCAATGGATGTTTAGTAATTTACGTAGGCAGGTAAGATGGAAATGATTTAACTTTCTTGCATGTCTAGCATACACTGTCCACGTTTCGCAGGCGTATAGTAAGGTTGGTATAACAGCAGCATGATATACTTGTAGTTTGGTGGTTGTTCTTATACCTCTTCTGTCCCATACATTTTTGCGTAATCTGCCAAATACAGCACTAGCTTTTGCCAGTCTATTGTTAATTTCCACGTCAATGTTGACATCGCGAGAGAGAGAGAGTGCTCCCAAGGTAAGTAAAATTGTCGACTACCTGCAGTTTTTCCTGATTGACGATGATGGAAGTAGCAGTATGTTGGCTATTTGATGTTGCTTGGTGCATGACTTCTGTTTTTTTGGTGTTAATAGTGAGACCAAAGTTGTTGCAGGCCTTTGAGAAGCGGTCTATGGTGCTCTGCATGTTTACGACAGAGTCAGCATACAATGCACAGTCGTCAGCATAAAGTAATTCTCTAACAGTACTAGATTTAGTTTTCGTGTTTGCTTTTAGACGACGTAAATTGAAAAGACCACCATCCGTTCTGTAATTGATCATTATGCCTGCTGTTTCATTACTATGGTGTGTTTCCGTTAACATGGCTGTAAATAACAGGCTGAAAAGAGTAGGGGCCAGCACACATCCCATACAAATCATACATACACGGCAGGTATCGATGACACATGGGTACTTGTAGCAAATAGTAATGGTATAAAAAACATCCTTCTTTAGATTTATGATAAAATCTTGCTGACACACAGCGTCACTCATGGCGAATAATCCGACATCTCATTGGTCACTGTGCCTATACGTTGTGTCGCCAGCCAATGAAAAATATGGATCAGTCGAATCAAACTCGATTTAAGTGACTACGTGTGTGTGTCGGCACTAGTCTTATATCTGATGAAGGATAACGTATGTACAATGAACATGATTAAATTACCAACATACATTGAACGTCTAGAGTTGCAAACGTCCTGAATGGCGACTCCATGAACTCGGTGATTGCCTGACATTCGATTCTCTTAGCTGCATCCGCCAAGGTTGCGTTAAAGGTGAGCACGCCGATAGTGTCCACATACTTTCCTCTTGGTTGTGTGTAGGTACTGACACCGTGAGTTAACCTTTGACCGTCCAGGTGCCACGTGATCAGAGCACCAGGTTTACCTGTACAGTAAGTATAAATAGGCTGAACACGTGATAGACAGGTATGATCATGTGATAGACTGAACACGTGATAGACAAGTATGATCCTAATGATTGACATTTTATGGGGTCTTTGTTACCTCTAATATTTTATGGTAGTGTGTCCTGATATAACCTAATTTTACTTTGTTGTACGCTGGTTGAAAGGGACGCGTCTCTCCAAAAGAGAGGTAAACACATTAACAACAAGACAGGTATGAAATATCATTTAGACAAATGTAAACTCTGACATGTCTTTCTGATAGGGCAGCATGAACATCGGACTGACGTATTTTCTTAATGGGTTATACGCCCTGATATAACCACACTGGACTCTTATCCGTAGTTAAAATAATACAAGGGACACACAAAAATTGTGTAGTGGCAGTTTTACGTTGAAGAAATGCGTGGATTTTACATTTCGAACAAAAGGTCCTAATCGAGAACAAGACCACGCCCCCCCCCTTTTAAAACTATAGAAATGAACCGAAACACATGTAATATAAGTACAGATAAACTTGCACCTTCTATTCGTGTGGATAGTCGAATGACGCCCTGATATGACCAGGTTGAACTAATAGAGGCTGGTTCGCAATGCTGATTCTTTAATCCTTTTTCTTCTGCGTTCGTTCTCAAACTCCTGCAGATCAGTAGGATGTAGTCCGGAGAACGGCATGCGTTGTGTCATAGTTTACATCATTGCTGCGATATCTGCGCCTTTCGTCCGGACACATCCGACTTCAGCATGGCTTTGGGTCACTGACCCTATATGAGATGGGACAGTCAACTCCATCCCATAACCTCCTTAGTCGCCTCGTACGACATGCATGGAAGGTAAACAGTGTTGCTATTCTTTGGCCCCCCTTTCGGGCCCCGACAACCCACGGGCGATTCTTTAATCCGTGAACTACAAAACTAGAATTTCAGGCGGAAAGTTCTGGATAAATTCAAACTCCAGAAGAAGACACAGAGACCCCCACCATCATCGTATGCACTGTTACCACAACAGTGTTGCTGTACCACCCTTTCGGGCCCAGCAACCCACGGGAGAGTTGAGTTTTAGAATTCAAATCCGATTTGGAATTTTCTTTTCTGTCATATTCATAGGAAACATGAGTCAAATATGAGCAGGCTGGCATAGGAAACATGAGTCAAATATGAGCAGGCTGACATTGGAAACATGAGTCAAATATGAGCAGGCTGGCATAGGAAACATGAGTCAAATATGAGCAGGCAGATATAGGAAACATGAGTCAAATATTTGAATTTGTCAGGCAGTCTCCGAGATAATTGAATTTGTGAAGAGATATTATAATTTGTAAGGTGGTCCATGAGATTTTATTTGTGAACGGATCCCTGATTTATTTTCATTTGCGAGGGGGCCCATGAGATATACCTTGTGAGGGGGCCCATGAGATATACCTTGTGAGGGGGCCCATGAGATATACTTTGTGAGGGGGCCCATGAGATATACCTTGTGAGGGGGTCCATGAGATATTTGAGTTTGTGAAGAGATAACAATTGTGAAGGGTCCATGAGATATAATAATTTATAAGCAGTCCATGAGATATTCTCTTTTTGAGGTGGTCCATAAGATATTTGATTTGTGAAGAGATATCATTTTTGAGGTGGTCCATAAGATATTTGATTTGTGAAGAGATATCATTTTTGAGGTGGTCCATAAGATATTTGATTTGTGAAGAGATATCATTTTTGAGATGGTCCATGAGATATATCTTGTGAGGGGGGTCCCTGATATAATATTGTAAGGGGCCCCTGATATAATATTGTAAGGGGCCCCTGATATAATATTGCATAGAAGACACATGTTTAGTCCGGCACTGCTGACTCAACCGTGTTTTCACTTTCAGAAATCTGGTGATGGAGTTCAGCAGAAACAAAACAAAATGCAAGTGAGATAGCAAGTCCTATTCTGAATGACATAACACAGGTAATAGTTAAACGCACAAACAAACTTACCTTTGTCTGCTCTGCAGGTGATGTTTGTTGGCGTATGTAGGACAACAGGTATGGTCGGGGCGTGAATAATTGAAGGGCGCTCTGGATGAACTGAAAACACAAATACAATCATACATCAGAGAGAGAGAGAGATAGAGATAAATTTGAGGGAGAGATAGATTTGGGTAGTGAGACATTTGGGGAGAGAGACTTGGAGAGAGAGGTTTGTAGAGAAAGGTTTCGAAAGTGAGAGAAATTTGGAGAGAATACATAAAGTAGCTATATAAATGAGCATATATGAAAAATAAGAAGAATGTATATTTGTAATTATTATCAGCTAAATAATCGATCACCTGAGATATTTTCAGCTAAATAATTTATCACATGCGATATTATCAGCTAAATAATTTATCACATGCGATATTATCAGCGAAATACACACACACACACACCCACACACCCACCCACCTACCCAAACCCACCCACCCACCCACCCACCCACGCACGCACACACACACACACACACACAGAGAGAGAGAGAGAGAAAACTATGATAATGAGTAAAATCACAGAAGAACAAGCGTTAAACAAAATAAAAATACACAGAGATGAGATAGTACAAGCAGATTAGACCTGAGGGCATATAATGTACACATGATGGAACACAACTAACACATTTAATCGGACAATAGGAACGGCTAAAAGTACTTTCAATAGGAACGGCTAAAAGTACTTTCAATAAACGGCTAAAAGTACTTTCAATAGGAACGGCTGAAAGTACTTTCAATGTAATGGCATGAGGACAATTTCTAATCAAATGACAAACTAAAATGACAATTATAAAACAATCTGTTCTACATTAATGTGTGTCTCAGAAACTAGATTGATTGATTGAGGACCCCAGGAATTGCGAGCGATTAGCTCTTACTTCCTATGTGCAGTTCGGTGTTTTCTGAACTTTCTTTCATACCCAGGATACGTCATCTTTCGGCTTAGTGCAATGCCTATTGAAGGAGCATTCTACTTAAAGGGGGTAAGAAACATGGACAATGAAGAAACAACTAGAAGACAGAATTGATATCTTTGAGATGTGGATGCACAGAAGAGTAAGAACTTCATGGAAAGAGGAGAAAATGAACAAAGAGGTTCTAACAACGCTTGGTATGACGAATGAGTGATCAAGGAACTACAGATCTAACATATACTTCAGACCTTACTTGAGACCTTACTTAGTCGAGGGCAGACGAGCAAGAGGTAGGCAGAGATAAAAATAGGAAACATCACGAGATGGACAGGTTGAAGTCTAGCAGAGTGCATCATCAAGGCGAGAGACAGAGGCAGTTGGAGAACTATTGCAGCCAACCTTCAATGCGGAGACGGCATCTGATCATGATCAACGAGCAACAAAATAATACAGGAAATAGTTGAAACATTTCACGCAGAGGGATCTTCATGAGAGGTGTTACCTTGAGAGGGAACTCCCTGAGAGGTATCTCCATGACAGGTATCTCTCTGAATTTCCGTGAGAAATATCTCTATGAGAGGAATCACCCCTGAGAGGAATCTCTGTAAGAGGTATTTCTATGAGAGAAATCTCCTTGAGAGGGATGTCCCTGAGAGGCGTAGTGTTAACCGTTTCTTTATACTCAAAATGTAGTGGGTTAAAATTTTGATCGCGACGTTTTTTTTTTACAGTTCCATTTTTTTTTAAATCTGTTTTTTAATCACTTGTAGCTACGGTGTTACGTGCGCTGTGAGTAGTGTTCTCGGAATGTAGAGTGCCGCTTCCTTGAGATGGACGGAGTACATGTGGAGTAACACGAGTACAATCCAGTCAATCCTCTGCGTCTTTTGAACATTTCATGGTGAGATAAAGAAACAATATGGGAGGTTCTGTCCAAATAGGGAATGAAAATAGAACCTTTAAGAGAAAACAAAAAATAAAATATTGTGCTTTTTCAGAGTGTACTACCAAGGCAAGAGATAGAAAGTGTTGATTTGTTTCACTGGGTTTTTGTTGAGAGATAGAAAATTAATTGATGTGATTTGAGATCAAGAAAAAAAAAGGTTGAAAAGGCGTAGAGAATTGACTGCACTGTACACGAATTATTACACATGTACTCACACTCTCACAACGATGCGGCAGGCCGCCTGCATAGAGTACCCGAAATCCTGCTAGACACATACTGATATATAAATTTGAATGCGTACTCATGTACTCACCAACAACAGATAAGAAGGCCTTCTGACTTCTAAGTCCTCTTGGGTAAGATCTGGAGGTCAGGACCTGACACTCATACCAGTCCTCGTCATCGATTGTTATGTCCTGAATCTGCAAGTTGAATTCCCCTGAAAGCAATCACAGACGAGTTTTTTTTTCCTGTCACATGCTTAATACATCAAACTATCTAATCTTTGGTACATCAAACTATCTAATCTTTGGTACATCAAACTAACTAATCTTTGGTACATCAAACTATCTAATCTTTGGTACATCAAACTATCTAATCTTTGGTACATCAAACTATCTAATCTTTGGTACATCAAACTATCTAATCTTTGGTACATCAAACTATCTAATCTTTGGTACATCAAACTATCTAATCTGTAGTGCTCCATACTATCTAATCTTTAGTATATCAAAGTATCTAATCTTTAGTACTTCATACTATCTAATATTTATTACTTCAAACAATGAATACTTAGTACATGAAACTAATCTTGAGTACTTCAAACTAAGTAATACTTAGTACTTCAAACTAAGTAATACTTAGTACTTCAAACTAAGTAATACTTAGTACTTCAAACTATGTAATACTCAGTACCTCAAACTATGTAATACTTAGTACTTCAAACTATGTAATACTCAGTACCTCAAACTATTTAATACTTAGTACTTCAAACTATGTAATACTCAGTACCTCAAACTATGTAATACTTAGTACCTCAAACTATGTAATACTTAGTACTTCCAATTTTCTATCAATAAATATATTTGTAAAATGTGTTTAACAAAATAGCTGGTGAGTGCAGCTAGATAAATTACTAGAGGTTTGGCTTGTCATTCAAAATTCATGTGTTCAGTTCCAATAACGACTACTCTCTATTCAACCGAGCTGTACATATGGAAACCCAACTGGCAGCACAGTTTGAGAATGTTCACTTTAAATTCTCTGATGACGTTATGCTAACCCTGCTGCTACTTCTTCACCCTACTCTCTGCCTCTTAGTCTCCCCTCTCTGCCTCTCAGTCTCTCATGTCTGCCTCTCAGTCTCCCATGTCTGCCTCTCAGTCTCCCCTGTCTGCCTCTCAGTCTCCCATGTCTGCCTCTCAGTCTCCCATGTCTGCCTCTCAGTCTCCCCTGTCTGCCTCTCAGTCTCCCCTGTCTGCCTGCAGTGACTTCTTTCCTTAGTTTTTCTTGTCCTTTCATTTTCTCTGTGTTACTAATCATACCGTATGTATTTTCCAGTGCACGTTTGTTGATGTTAGTACAATGTTTCGTAACTGATGAACGTGTTTAGTCGAAACGTCGACGTGGTTATGATTCTATCAAAGTGTATCATATGATATATTCATAAAATTATACATTATACCTTGACGTTCAATACTGCTTCTTTCTCGTGCTATTGCAGCACTTGACAGTTCAGACAGTTGAGACAGTTGACAGTTCAGACAGTTGACACTTGACAGTTCAGACAGTTGAGACAGTTGACACTTGACAGTTGAGACAGTTGACACTTGACAGTTCAGACAGTTGACACTTGATAGTTGAGGGTGAAAGAAATAGAAGGAATAAAGAAAAGTATGCATTAAAAATATTCAGAACTGGACCGGGTTAAAATTCTTAACTCTTTAAACAAATATCTCCCACCAAAGACGGATGTGTCGGGCAATTGGCGCACATAAAACGACGGCGAACGCAATTCCATTCTCTGTACTACATCCTGCTGGAAATCTTGTAGGACTATTGTCCTGCTATAAGAGAGAACCAGCGGAAGTTTGAGAATGAACGCCGAAGAAGAAGAAAACAAAAAACTGAAAACAGAATATATATATATATATATATATATATATATATATATATATATATATATATATATATATATATATATATATATATATATATATATATATAATATGTATATAGAGGCGTGACCTGATGATTGTTTGGATGTTTGCAGAGAGGCACCTCTATGACTGAATTATTATGGATTTATTGATGACTGCAACACCCGTTTTCTTCAATTGTGGGTTACTTCCGTGATTTGATCTCCGGGTAACACACAAACAACGGAAAGAAAACTTTCCCCACCCTTCTCAAAGAAAGCTGAAGTTTGGTCTTGTAAAGTAACATATAACAATCGCCGTTATCTGCTGATATGTTCTAGAATTGCGTTTTCCTGTCTCTCTCAACGTTATATATCTATAACAAAGTTATACATTACTTAAGTACCTATAACAAAGTTATCTATATTTATCTCGCGAGACAGGAACACGAGCAAACACAAGAGTATCAATGTCTTCTGAACCTTCAACATGCACATGGATATTGACATAAATCTGACATGACATACAATTTGGTGGCTGACTGGTCTGAGATTGTCTTCAAGTCGATATCAACAGATGTATACGTTGAGAATACACTGTTTGAACAAAGATGCCAAGTACCTTGACATTTACAAATGTCTGAATCACTCCAGCAAATGTTGTAACTTTGGGACTGGTTTTCTGACTGGCAGGATACATCAATGTTGAGCTATGCGTGGCAACAGATTGTAACATCAATATTGAACTATGCGTGGCAATAGAGTGTAACATCAATGTTGAGCTATTCTTGGCAACAGAGTGTAACATCAATGTTGAACTATGCGTGGTAATAGAGTGTAACATCAATGTTGAGCTATACGTAGTACATCAATCTCTATTTGCAAACCAATAAACCCAGCAGGATTTTATGGATACTAATTTGGATGCATCCACACAAGTCATTCTGCGATATATGACTTCAGTGATGTATTTATGGATACTAATTTGGATGCATCCACACAAGTCATTCTGAGATATAACACTTCAGTGATGTATTTATGGATACTAATTTGGATGCATCCACACAAGTCATTCTGAGATATAACACTTCAGTGATGTATTTATGGATACTAATTTGGATGCATCCACACAAGTCATTCTGAGATATATGACTTCAGTGATGTATTTATGGATACTAATTTGGATGCATCCACACAAGTCATTCTGAGATATAACACTTCAGTGATGTGGATGAGTGTGAGAAAAACCTTACAAGGTCCAGTCTTTGATATTGTCCTCCCATGTTTTTCTTTTGCCTTCATATGTTTCTTTCACCCTGGCTATCTCCTGCAGTCATCATCATTAAGCGCCGTTCTGCAATGAAGGTTGCATGTAACAGATCTCCAACATCCACTGTCTTGGTGGTGCACTCCGCTAGACTGTAACCTGTCCATCTCGCGAAGGTGAACTTTTCGAGAGAAAAATGACACGGCCGGTGGCTAGAAGAAACACTTCAATGACTCTCAAAGCTCTCTCAAAGTAACCTCCTCTCCATATAGGAAACGTATCTACGGCCCTGGTACCGTTCAAATCTCTCCCAAAGTGTCTTTAAAGAGTTTCAACATCGATGCTCCGCCTTTGGAGTGTGTCACTCAGAATCGTCAGAGTGGCGCAGCATTACCAGCAAAAGTACTTGCATAGCCGAGAAACATCAAATCTCAGAGGCACAAAGAAAAAGTTCTGCCCGAATAGACAGAACAACAAACACACAGACTCTCAATTCTCAAGTCATACACGGTATCCCAAATATGTCATGGTTTGAATTTTCAGCCATCTCCCCACACACCGTTGCAGGAACACTAATCTGAACATCCATCTCCCCACACACCGGGGCAGAAACACTAATCTGAACAGGTTGCGTCGTCTGCGGTGCACGGGTATCATCGTGAGAGATTGATATCAAAATGAAGAGACTAATCAGCGTCAGAAAGAAACAATCCACACATTAAGGTTGATCACATTAAAACATTTAAGCGTTAGGAACACACAGAAAGAAACAATCCACACATTAAGGTTGATCACATTAAAACATGTAGGCGTTCGGAACACACTGAAACAATAGTAAACACTAGGGGAAAACGAGAAAGTGGAAGGGGAAAACGAGAAAGTGGAAGGCAAAAAGAGAAGATATTGGATAGACATCGTGGCATGGTAGAAAATCAACAAAGAAATAGATATACAGTACTGGAAATAGTTGGATATCGTGGCATGATATACAGTACTGGAGATAGTTGAATATCGTGGCATGATATACAGTACTGGCGATAGTTGAATATCGTGGCATGGTAGAAAGTCAAAAATAGTACTTATATACAGTACTGCAGATATAATGTTGTGGAAAAACTCACGCTACCTGACACATGCTTATGTTGTTGTGTTTTCTTATATATTAATGCCATTTGTTGCTATGGTAATAATTTTGGTTGAAACAACGGTTCTGTGTATTTGTTACTATGTTGATAAAGACCTTTTGGTTGAAACAACGGTTCTGTGTATTTGTTACTATGTTGATAAAGACCTTTTGGTTGAAACAACGGTTCTGTGTATTTGTTACTATGTTGATAAAGACCTTTTGGTTGAAACAACGGTTCTGTGTATTTGTTACTATGTTGATAAGACCTTTTGGTTAAAACATAGGTTCTGTGTATTTGTTCCTATGTTGATAAGACCTTTTGGGTGAAAGGTCGGTTTTGTGTATTTATTCCACGCAAAACAGCTAATTAACATATTGAATATTTGTTCTCTGATAGTAACGGCGTACATATTTACTACAACCTCCTACTCATTCAACTTCTTCGGGTAAGTGGAAAGTGTTCTATCTCAGATCGAGTGGCTACTTCTTCGGGTAAGAGGAAAGTGTTCTATCTCAGATCGAGTGGCTACTTCTTCGGGTAAGTGAAAAGTGTTCTATTTCAGATCGAGTGGCTACTTCTTTTGTTATTTGCCGTGGCCATGTTTACCAGACAGCGAGTATTTATTTATTTATTTACATATTAATTTATTTAGGGCTAGAGTTAGGCGAGTTGTGTGGGTGTAATATTCATTCATTCATTTTCCTTTTGCGCTGAAGAGGTCAGATCTCTCCAATTCTGTCTGTTCAAAACTATTCTGTGCAGTTCTTGAAAAGTATGAATATAGCCAAGGGAAATAATCAAAAGAGGTAGAAATACGATCTGCGACAGAACCGTCGTTGAAAGATAATAGAAACACGATATCTTTCTTCTGCATTAGTTCTCACACTCCCACAGGTTAACAGGATGAAATTAAGAGAAAGGAATGAGTTGTATTATAGTTTATGATGTGGGTAATATATCTGAGTTTTTGACCTGAACATCCGACTTCAGCATGGTTTTCAGGTCACTGTAACGTATAGGATGGGACAGTCAATTTCACTACAAACCTCGTTAGTCTCCTCCTGGGACATGTATGACAGATTAGAGTGTTGCTATCATTTTCTCCATTTCGAGATCGGGCAACTCACACGCGACCAAACAGAACCAAAGGATCAAAGATGTGGAGATACAGAACAAAGGATCAAAGATGTGAAGATACAGATCAAAACCTACATTTAAATACCATTAGAGGAAATATGAAAACTTACATTTAAATACGATTAGATGTATGTAACAACTACTTTTTGACTAAGTAAAAACATTTCTAGAATTCCACCAAAAATAATATGAAATGTCTATATAATTTCGTCCTATAAACACTTAGCGTCCTTGGTTACATAACCAAGGACGCTAAGAATCATACATATCATACATAACCAAGAATCATGAGGAGATTACTGAGGTTACGACACAGATACGCCGTGGCAGCAATCTAGGGACCTACACGAACTTTCAAACGATATTTTGAAGATAAATTTGTAAATTGAATCTGAGGATGAAATAGAAGATAAATGTAAACATCTAAAATTATGTCTCAAAATAGAAAGTATTGCGATAATTGTGTTTGTGCGTGTTCAGTATTTACAATATGGTGGTTTGACAAAGTAGCAGCTTCAGGGACGAGAAGAGGTGGAGCACGAATTCAAATGTAGCAAAGAAACATCTATATTATTTTTATTTCCCATCATTTCATGTATCGGTCTGTTTATCAGTTTGTATGTAGACGAAGTCGCCTGATCTTCTGATCTCGCCTCCCAACTTCCATTACGGTTACACGACAAAATATACCAGACAAAATATACCAGACAAAATATCACTAAGACAAGATATCCCCAAACAAAATATTCCCAAGACAAAATATCCCCAAGACTTATCTCATATATCCATTTATTATATCCGTATGTATCCATTTCTTCTATATATCCAATTTTGTTAATTTCTATAGGCCTATGTCTATATGTATCCACTTCTATATATCCACATATGTATCCACTTCTATATATCCACATGTGTATGCACTTCTATATATCCACATATGTATCCACTTATATATATCCATATATGCTATGCTTATCTAACACAAGAAATATATATGTGTTATTTATTTGTCTGCAAATCTTATTTTTCAATTCTGTCTAAACAACCATTGTTACTTGAAACATTACAGTGTCTTCTTCTTCTTTCTGTCCTTATGTACTTTTCGGTGTTGAGAGGAGAGTTAGTGTACGGTCTTTTGCTCTTCTATTTGCCTCTTCTGCTGTTTATTTCAAGAGTCTAATCTGTCTAAATAACCTCTATTGCTTGAAACATTAGTGTCTAGTCTGTCTAAATAACCTCTATTGCTTGAAACATTAGTGTCTAGTCTGTCTAAATATCCTCCATTGCTTGAAACATTACAACGTCTAGTCTGTCTAAATAACCTGTTACATGAAACATTACAGTGTGTAGTCTGTCTAAATAACCTCTGTTACTTGAAACATTACAGTGTCTAGTCTGCCTAAATAACATATTACATAAAACATTACAGCAGTGTCTAGTCTGTCTAAATAACCTGTTACTTAAAACATTACAGCAGTCTAGTCTGTCTAAATAACCTGTTACTTAAAACATTACAGTGTCTAGTCTGTCTAAATAATCTCTGTTACTTAAAACATTACAGTGTCTAGTCTGTCTAAATAATCTCTGTTACTTAAAACATTACAGTAGTGTCTAGTCTGTCTAAATAATCTCTGTTACTTAAAACATTACAGTGTCTAGTCTGTCTAAATAATATCTGTTACTTAAAACATTACAGTAGTGTCTAGTCTGTCTAAATAATCTCTGTTACTTAAAATATTACCGTGTCTAGTCTGTCTAAATAATCTCTGTTACTTAAAACATTACAGCAGTCTAGTCTGTCTAAATAATCTCTGTTACTTGAAAGATTACAGTGTCTAGTCTTTCTTTTAAGATCCCCACAGAGCACATGACAAAATCTATCATCACATAATTAGGCCGCCATCTTGACCTCATTATTTTTACCTTACGTCTCGACACAACACCTGTCCCCAACCCCTATGATGTGTGGCATCATGTGGCCTTTCAAGCCTCACATTTTTTGTCAGTGTATTTCTCTCAGATAAAATCTCCCCTCTTTACCTGGCTCCCTATTCTTAATTCTCTCCCCCTGATTGCAGCTGACAATGAGAGTTTCGTGCTGTCTAGACACGAGTTTCAAAGAATGTGTCAATCATTTGTCATATTTGACTTGTTATCCTAAGTCCTACTTATTCTCTTCTTTCTACCGGCGGTGTCTTATTCTGCGTGATGCTGCACTTCTGCCGTACTCGAATCAGAGAATGGCGCCAACACTACAACATGACGTGAAGATTGCGACAAAGCAGGATGTTCTCTAGCAGTGCTATTTGCTGCAGTAATTACTTGTACAAGGTTATCAGGTTACTGAAACTATTAACATAGTTCCATAGAAGATCTTCGCGATATTAACCATCTGGCAGAGAATGCAACAGACAACCTGGCAGAGAATGCAACAGACAACCTGGCAGAGAATGCAACAGACAACCTGGCAGAGAATGCAACAGACAACCTGGCAGAGAAGGGCAAAAATATTGCATGTAATCATTGACGATACGTTGATAGAAAAATACAATCTTCGTTCAAGCAATAAATGACTAACAGAAGGGAGGAGGAAAAGTTAGTCATTCGCGTTCATTGTTACAGAAAACCAAATGGAAAGCTTTAGTTTCAAATCGTTGTTTTGAAAGGGAAAGCAGAGCAGTGCTAGTGACAGAAATTTTTTTTGTAAAAAACTTATAAATTTGTGGCGTATGTTAGCACCCGCACGTTAGATGCTTTATTATGAAAATCTGGCTGACATTACACTATCGACCAACTCAAATGGAAATCTAGCGTGTTTTTGTGTTGGGATTACACTACCGACCAACTCAACTGGAAATATAGCGTGTTTTTGTGTTGGGATTACACTACCAACCAACTCAACTGGAAATATAGCGTGTTTTTGTGTTGGGATTACACTACCGACCAAGTCAACTGGAAATCTAGCGTGATTTTGTGTTGGGATTACACTACCAACCAACTCAACTGGAAATATAGCGTGTTTTTGTGTTGGGATTACACTACCAACCAACTCAACTGGAAATATAGCGTGTTTTTGTGTTGGGATTACACTACCAACCAACTCAACTGGAAATATAGCGTGTTTATGTGTTGGGATTACACTACCAACCAACTCAACTGGAAATATAGCGTGTTTTTGTGTTGGGATTACACTACTGACCAACTCAACTGGACATATAGCGTGTTTTTGTGGTTTATATCGTGCTATGAAATCATAAATTGATATCTGGAAGTGAATTTTTACTTAGTTTAGGAGAGTTCCTTGTTTAGCTAGTGTGCAAATACATGAATAAGAGAAACATCCACGCCTGTCTTTCTTGGACACGACGTTCCACGGAGGGTTTAAACTGTTACATCAAGGATTCTCAAACTGGTCGATACGATACTTTCAATGCGATCAAAGGTACCAGAAGATATATAATGCAGTGGCGACTAAGTTATAATAAGATATAAGGCGGTGGCAATCAAGTTACAACAATATATAAGGCAGTGGAGATCAAGTTACAATAAGATAAAAGGCGGTGGTCATAATGTTATAAGATTCAAATTTTGACCCATTATTTCTTTGTCTACAGCTGTAAAACTGTTTAAGATCGTCCCCTTTCCCTTAAATTGTTGATAAATTTACGAATAGCTTCTAACGTAAGGAAGAAACTAAAAGAAAAAGAACATCTCTATTTGTTACTTTTTAAGTGCAGGAATAAAGCTATTTGTTACTTTTTAAGTGCAGGAATAAAGCTATTTGTTACTTTTTAAGTGCAGGAATAAAGCTATTTGTTACTTTTTAAGTGCAGGGATGAAGCTATTTATTTACTTATTAAGCGCATAAATGAAACTATTTGTTATTTTTAAGTGCAGGAATTAAGCTATTTGTTAATTTTTAAGTGCAGGGATGACACTATTTGTTATTTTGTGCGTGCGGTGATGAAGCTATTTGTTACTTTTTAAGTGCAGGGATGAAGCTATTTGTTACTTTTTAAGTGCAGGAATAAAGCTATTTGTTACTTTTTACGTGCAGGGATGAAGCTATTTATTTACTTATTAAGCGCATAAATGAAACTATTTGTTATTTTTAAGTGCAGGAATTAAGCTATTTGTTAATTTTTAAGTGCAGGGATGAAACTATTTGTTATTTTGTGCGTGCGGTGATGAAGCTATTTGTTACTTTTTAAGTGCAGTGATGAAGCTATTTGTTACTTATTAAGTGCATAAATGAAACTATTTGTTATTTTTAAGTGCAGGAATTAAGCTATTTGTTAATTTTTAAGTGCAGGGATGAAACTATTTGTTACTTTTTAAGTGCAGGGATGTACGTAGGAAGTACAAGAATAAAACTAATTATGACACTATAAATGCTACAATAAATCTAATTATGACACTGTAAATGCTACAATAAAGCTAATTATGACACTGTAAATGCTACAATAAAACTAATTATGACACTATAAATGCTACAATAAAGCTAATTATGACACTGTAAATGCTACAATAAAACTAATTATGACACTATAAATGCTACAATAAAGCTAATTATGACACTATAAATGCTACAATAAAGCTAATTATGACACTGTAAATGCTACAATAAAACTAATTATGACACTATAAATGCTACAATAAAACTAATTATGACACTATAAATGCTACAATAAAACTAATTATGACACTATAAATGCTACAATACTGTACAAACCAGCAACACTCGAAACAAGACAAATCGAAACAGACATATCTCTGCAAAATAATTAGTGGAGGGACCTACAACGACCTAATGCAAACCTGCAACGACCTAATGAAAACCTGCGACGAACTTATACACATGTACAACAACCTAATGCAAACTTACAATGATCTAACGCAAAATTATAATAACCTAATGTAAACCTTCAGCGACCTAATATTTTGTTTGTTTGCTTGTTTTGCGTTCGCTCCATTGTAACCAGCATGGATATCCGTGCGGTTTCCGCCGGGAGCGTGTTTACTTTGTGCTACCGTTATGCACCTTGTAGGCCTAGCACATCCGATTTCGGCATACCTTGACAATTCGGGTGGGCTACCCTAGCATGTGACAGCGTCCCTATCTGTCGCCAGGCACGCGTGTGTGGTGACTCTTCGCCCAGACAATTTTTGCTCACGTCTGTCTCGCACGAGGTGTTACACTGTCTGTGAACTTGCCTCGTGTAATTGGACGTACTGTGCCTGTGCCCATCAGGTACTGAACCGTTTCTCATCCGTAAGTCTGATTCCTTAGGAGGAAGAACTCACCAGAAGAGTTGGACCCTGGCTCTTTCGCCTTCTTAACCGAGGTGTCGTTCACTGACATTGTGAACATTGTGAACCCCTCGTCCAAGTTCAAATCTCACACCACGCGTTTGAGAGCAAGGCGTTCTCGAGCTGAACGACTTTGTCCCAATAGCGCCTGAGCCCATCAGGTACTGAACCCTGTCTCTCTGCAAGTGTATTTCCGGTATAGGAAATCTTGACAGTAGAATTGGGCCAGGACTGTCATCATTGTCCCCTTCTTGCCTAAGCCCATCGGGTTCAGAACCCTTTCTCTTCGCGAGCATATTTCCGGTATCGGAAGACTCGACATTAGAGTTGGTTTAGGCCTTCTTGCTTTTCCGAACGCCCACGATTGGGTCTGGGTCTCTGCTTATAAGGATCACAGATAACTAGAAGCTCGTCTCGAGCTAACAGAGCTTATAGTTCCCCTTTCCTAGGAACTTTTCACTTTTCATTTGCAGTTCGCGCTGCCCTCTGGCGCTGTTCTGCCCTTTCATTGTGTCATTGTACTCATTATGACATATATTTGTTTCTCTCCATGCAACCACCTTTACGTACCTTTTACATTGGCCGCCCCTCCAATGTTCTGACTGGACTAACAGGCGTCACTGTATGTCGACAGTGTCGCTGTATGTGGTGATGCAAATGGTGTCGGAGATATTGTCTGTCTCTTTAGCAGTCAAATCTATTTCCATCTGCTTCCTCCACATTCTCGGACACGATCCCCAAATGATTTGGCCAGAATCAGCTTGAGCTGCTGTTTTTTGTTTCCAGGGTGCACCGCGAGGAGGTACATTTGGGATCTTGGTTATTTGCTAACCCTGGGTCCGCCTAGAGCATTGCGTTCCCTTTGCACCCCGACCTAATGCAAACCGTTTTATACTTAAGCAAAATCGGGCTAGATCCAAGACATGTAGATATACGCATATCCATCCAAGATATGTAGATATACAAACATTTATCCAAGATATGTAGATATACAAACATTTATCCAAGATATGTAGATATACAAACATTTATCCAAGATATGTAGATATACAAACATTTATCCAAGATATGTAGATATACAAACATTTATCCAAGACATGTAGATATACAAACATTTATCCAAGATATGTAGATATACAAACATTTATCCAAGATATGTAGATATACAAACATTTATCAAATCTCATAGACAGTAACCTCCTGGGAATGCAAATCTAACAATTCCATCTTTTGATTTCGCACCCACTACTTACAGACAAACCACAAAACAGCACAACACAAACACAACACAAGCACAACACAAACACAACACAAACATATGCATTTATTCCTCAGCGGCATTGGGTCAAACGGCATGGATATATAGAAGAATAGGGGGGGGGGGAACTTCGTTGAAAGAGAACAAAACAAAGATGTTCTAAGAAAACTGTGTGTGAAAACTAGAAGTTTTAAAGAAAATAAATATCAAAGCAATAAAGTATTGTGGAAACAATGTTGAAGACCTTACTTGAGGGTATAGTCGAGATGATGAGAGCAAAAGCTAGGCAGAGATACGAGCGAGAGTTCAATATCACGAGATGGACAGTTTACAATCTAGAAGACGGAACCACCAAGACAGGAGACAGGGAATGTTGGAGGTATGTTACAGCCAAACGTCGTTGTGGAGATGGCACTTGATGTTGATGCAGATTTATATTTACAATAAACAAAATAACATATATCCTCCTTAGTAAATTCTTACAACATGCATGGGAAGTAAATAGTGGTGATATTCTTTGCTCTCCTTTTTCTACTGCTGTTCTAGGCAATAGAATGTAGCGTTGAGCAATTCCAAAGGGAAAGCATCAAAACATGTAACAAAACTGCTCTTGTCCGTCATGTCTAATTCTCTCCCTTGGCACCATGTAATCTCTACTAAAGGGAAATAAACCTTATGAAACACAACAGCAAACATTGCTGGTCCATGTCGCTGCTAGCTAAATATAAACCGGCAGAAACTGTGTTTTCTTGAACTCTCTGCCACTATTATTCTTCCTCTCATTCCAGAACTCGTACTCACTGACCTTTAGTTAGTCTGATACATTTTCTTACCCCCCCCCCCTGTTGCTTTACATTCTAATGTAAGAGTCAGATGTGATGACGTCTCCTTAAAGAAAGATTGGATGCATTGACTTTTCAGTACTTACTGATTCTCATTTTCTGTCACATCATTGCAGACTGTTGTCATTGCTGTCTGTTGCTTCTACTACACTATTGCATAGTTTTCACTACTGTATGTTGCTTCTACTACACTATTGCATAGTTTTCACTACTGTATGTTGCTTCTGTTGCACTATTGAATAGTTTTCACTACTGTATGTTGCTTCTGTTGCACTATTTAATAGTTTTCACTACTGTATGTTGCTTCTGTTACACTATTGCATAGTTTTCACTACTGTATGTTGCTTCCGTTGCACTATTGCATAGTTTTCACTACTGTATGTTGCTTCTGTTGCACTATTGAATAGTTTTCACTACTGTATGTTGCTTCTACTACACTATTGCATAGTTTTCACTACTGTATGTTGCTTCTACTACACTATTGCATAGTTTTCACTACTGTATGTTGCTTCCGTTGCACTATTGCATAGTTTTCACTACTGTATGTTGCTTCTACTACACTATTGCATAGTTTTCACTACTGTATGTTGCTTCTGTTGCACTATTGCATAGTTTTCACTAGTGCCTATGCTCACCCATCTGTTTCATTATTGCAGATTGTCCAGGCGAGGTTTATGTATTCTATAGTAAGTCTATCTCAGACGACGAGCTGAGCAGTGGGCAGTTGAGTACTGAACCCAATTCTCTGTGTATGAGCCGTAGTGGGCAATGGCGGCGGCCGAGTTGGGCTAGGTTTGCAGTGTCGTTAGTTAGTGACTTGCGACTCTTCTACGTTGCCCACATCATCCAGAGTCTGAGTCTAAACACTGTTTCGGTCAGACATTTG
The DNA here is from genome assembly GCA_034231615.1 of Meghimatium bilineatum. NCBI lineage: Eukaryota > Metazoa > Mollusca > Gastropoda > Stylommatophora > Philomycidae > Meghimatium > Meghimatium bilineatum. The sequence continues at coordinate 25,312,742 of CM067302.1, forward strand.
AACAATGCCCTCCCGACATTTGTTCACTGCTTGTCCTGTGTGCAATGGAGAGAATGGCGTCTACTATGAATGGTGTCTACTATGAATGGTGTCTACTATGAATGGTGTCTACTATGAATGGCGTCTACTATGAATGGTGTCTACTATGAATGGCGTCTACTATGAATGGTGTCTACTATGAATAGCGTCTACTATGAATGGTGTCTACTATGAATGGTGTCTACTATGAATGGTATCTACTATGAATAGTGTCTACTATGAATGGTGTCTACTATGAATGGTGTCTACTATGAATGGTGTCTACTATGAATGGTGTCTACTATGAATGGTGTCTACTATGAATGGTGTCTACTATGAATGGCGTCTACTATGAATGGTGTCTACTATGAATGGTGTCTACTATGAATGGTGTCTACTATGAATGGTGTCTACTATGAATAGCGTCTACTATGAATGGCGTCTACTATGAATGGTGTCTACTATGAATGGTGTATACTATGAATGGTGTCTACTATGAATGGTGTATACTATGAATGGTGTCTACTATGAATGGCGGCTATTATGAATGGTGTATACTATGAATGGTGTCTACTATGAATGGTGTATACTATGAATGGTGTATACTATGAATGGTGTCTACTATGAATGGCGGCTATTATGAATGGTGTCTACTATGAATGGTGTCGACTATGAATAGCGTCTACTATGAATGGTGTCTACTATGAATGGTGTCTACTATGAATGGTGTCTACTATGAATGGTGTATACTATGAATGGTGTCTACTATGAATGGTGTAAACTATGAATAGCGTCTACTATGAATGATGTCTACTATGAATGGTGTCTACTATGAATGGCGGCTATTATGAATGGTGTCTACTATGAATGGTGTCTACTATGAATAGCGTCTACTATGAATGGTGTCTACTATGAATGACGTCTACTATGAATGACGTCTACTATGAATGGTGTCTACTATGAATGGTGTCTACTATGAATGGTGTCTACTATGAATGGCGTCTACTATGAATGGTGTCTACTATGAATGGTGTCTACTATGAGTGGCGGCTATTATGAATGGTGTCTACTATGAATGGTGTCTACTATGAATGGTGTCTACTATGAATGACGTCTACTATGAATGGTGTCGACTATGAATAGCGTCTACTATGAATGGTGTCTACTATGAATGGTGTATACTATGAATGGCGTCTACTATGAATGGTGTCTACTATGAATGGTGTCTACTATGAATGGCGGCTATTATGAATGGTGTCTACTATGAATGGTGTCGACTATGAATAGCGTCTACTATGAATGGTGTCTACTATGAATGGTGTCTACTATGAATGGTGTCTACTATGAATGGTGTCTACTATGAATGGTGTCTACTATGAATGGTGTCTACTATGAATGGTGTCTACTATGAATGACGTCTACTATGAATGGTGTCGACTATGAATAGCGTCTACTATGAATGGTGTCTACTATGAATGGTGTCTAATATGAATGGTGTCTACTATGAATGGTGTCTACTATGAATGGTGTATACTATGAATGGCGGCTATTATGAATGGTGTATACTATGAATGGTGTCTACTATGAATGGTGTCTACTATGAATGGTGTATACTATGAATGGCGGCTATTATGAATGGTGTATACTATGAATGGTGTCTACTATGAATAGCGTCTACTATGAATGGTGTATACTATGAATGGTGTCTACTATGAATGGTGTCTACTATGAATGGTGTCTACTATGAATAGATTCTACTATGAATGGTGTCTATTATGAATGGTGTCTACTATGAATAGCGTCTACTATGAATAACGTCTACTATGAATGGTGTCTACTATGAATAGATTCTACTATGAATGGTGTCTACTATGAATGGTGTCTACTATGAATAGCGTCTACTATGAATAACGTCTACTATGAATGGTGTCTACTATGAATAGATTCTACTATGAATGTTGTCTACTATGAATAGAGTCTACTATGAATGGTGTCAATTGTAGCTGGACATGTGTGCTTCTGTGTCTACTCGAGCATGAACAGCACCTCCATGTGTCAGTATCGTATTGAACAACTGTGGTTTCCTTGTCCTTATATCGGTTCACGTATACAACGATGTTCTCTAGCGCGTTACCTTTTCCAAATTCAGTGTGTACTCATAGTGTCACCATATGTTAGCGGGATCTAACAATATTGGGACATCGACCGCTCTTCCGATGTTTTTGCTTTTTTTGCTGACTAAGACGAAATGCCCAGAAGTCTTACATCATTATGTGCCGAAATGTGGTAGCGTAGAGGTCTCGGAGATATTGCCTGTCTCTTTGCAAACTATTTTCATTCCATCTACAGCCTCCACAGCTACGGGCACAAGCCTAAAAGTGCATAACAAGAGCAGCTGTATTCCGTTTCCAGGGTGCACCACGAGGAGGTACTTTTAGGATCTTGGTTATCTATTAACCCTGGGTCAGCACGTGAGCAATACGAGACCCTTTATAGCCCTCTAGTTAAACTCACATTAGCAATATGAGACCCTTTGTAGCCCTCTAGTTACATTCATATTAGCAATATGAGACCCTTTGTAGCCCTCTAGTTACATTCACATTAGCAATATGAGACCTTTTGTAGCCCTCTAGTTACATTCACATTAGCAATATGAGACCCTTTGTAGCCCTTTAGTTACATTCACATTAGCAATACACATGGAATAATCGAAGGGTAATAAAGTACTAGATAAATGGAACAACGGAAGGATAATAAAGTACTAGATAAATAGCAAGTTTCATGGACATATTTGAGTTGTACATATTTGAGTTGTACATATTTGAGTTGTACATATTTGAGTTGTACATATTTGAGTTGTACATATTTGAGTTGGATATATTTGAGTTGTACATATTTGAGTTGTACATATTTGAGTTGTACATATTTGAGTTGTACATATTTGAGTTGTACATATCTGAGTTGGACATATTTGAGTTGTACATATTTGAGTTGTACATATTTGAGCTGTACATATTTGCCAGTAAAATAAATGAAAGGGAGATTGTTGTCAGAAAGAGACAAATGTCGGAAGATATCGCGAATATCGTTTAATTTTTCATGATAGTCTCTTTCTGACAACAAATCACAGCTAATGTTGTCGTGGTGATGACATGTTTACATAATCCAATCGCTACAACTGTCAGATGATGTATGGCATGCAGAGAACATTTATCAACTTCCCGTAGGCTTATGTCGAAATGTGGATGTGAAACAATATGGAGAATTAATTTGAAATACATCAATATTTAAAGATAAAATCCCACCATCAAATGTGTGCATATCAAAGCAGGTTATAGGGTGTGTATCAAATATGTGCATATCAAAGCAGGTTATAGGGTATGTATCAAATATGTGCATATCAAAGCAGGTTATAGGGTATGTATCAAATATGTGCATATCACAGCAGGTTATAGGGTATGTATCAAATGTGTGCATATCAAAGCAGGTTATAGGGTGTGTATCAAATGTGTGCATATCAAAGCATGTTATAGGGTGTGTATCAAATGTGTGCATATCAAAGCAAGTTATATGGTGTGTCACGTAACTGTTCTCACGCCTGCATAATTAGTGGCACAGTAAACACGATCCGCAAAATTAAAGCGGGAGTTGTCCGCCGACAGTGAGAGAGGAATTAGTGACACACAAAGTTGAAGCGGGAGTTGTCCGCCGACAGTGAGAGGAATTAGTGAGACACAAAGTTGAAGTAGGAGTTGTCCGCCGACAGTGAGAGAGGAATTAGTGACACACAAAGTTGAAGCGGGAGTTGTCCGCCGACAGTGAGAGAGGAATTAGTGACACACAAAGTTGAAGCGGGAGTTGTCCGCCGACAGTGAGTGACACAATCTATGACTCGAAAGACTATCTATGTATTCGTACCAGGACACGCGGGGGCTGAGGGCAAAATACTAGTCGATACACTGACAAGCATGGCAACAGTGTTAATATGTGTATGATTGGGTCAATCTGACATAGCTAATGTGTTAAGTGAACTCGTCCGATCAGAAGATTTCAATCCCTGGTTTCTCTCAAGACAATGAGAGATTGGTGTCCCGATCTGAACTTGGTTGCTCTCAAGACAATGAGAGATTGGTGTCCCGATCTGAACTTGGTCGCTCTCAAGACAATGAGAGATTGGTGTCCCGATCTGAACTTGGTTGCTCTCAAGACAATGAGAGATTGGTGTCCCGATCTGAACTTGGTCGCTCTCAAGACAATGAGAGATTGGTGTCCCGATCTGAACTTTGTTGCTCTCAAGACAATGAGAGATTGGTGTCCCGATCTGAACTTGGTTGCTCTCAAGACAATGAGAGATTGGTGTACCGATCTGAACTTGGTTGCTCTCAAGACAATGAGAGATTGGTGTCCCGATCTGAACTTGGTTGCTCTCAAGACAATGAGAGATTGGTGTCCCGATATGAACTTGGTCGCTCTCAAGACAATGAGAGATTGGTGTCCCGATCTGAACTTGGTTGCTCTCAAGACAATGAGAGATTGGTGTCTCGTTCTGAACAAGAGAAATATAACAGATACACGAAGATAGACCATCAAACTGATATTGTCGCTCGCTACACTCAGACGGACTTACTGAGACGGTTGGACCACCTATGGACTGATCCGGTGCCATACATCAGCACACAAATTCCCTCCAAATGAATCTATCCTCAGTCATTCGGAGAATTGTAGAAGAGTCAAGCCACGACCATTCCTCGATGTTATCAATCTAGGATGTTCTCTATTCCCATGTTCTCCTTCAATGCTCGACTGTTCCTTGTAGAATTATTTAAGAAAATGAGCCGTGTCTCGTGACATGTCTAAACCAAACACGTTTATGCCGTTTCACCACTGTCAAAAGTAGTTCTTGATAACCTGCAATTTTTTTTATTTGCTGCCAAACAAATATATTTTGTATGTGTTCAATATAGCTAATTCTAAACAAACGTCTTTAGCACTTGTTTTCAAAAGCCTGAATCATTCTTTCTGTGTCAGCACTGAGAGCCCAATTTTCGCATCATTAACTTATCACTAGCGAGTCTGAATAGATTGATCCTTAACTTATCACTAGCGAGTCTGAATAGATTGATCCTTAACTTATCACTAGCGAGTCTGAATAGATTGATCCTTAACTTATCACTAGCGGGTCTGAATAGATTGATCCTTAACTTATCACTAGCGGGTCTGAATAGATTGATCCTTAACTTAACACTAGCGGGTCTGAATAGATTGATCCTTAACTTATCACTAGCGAGTCTGAATAGATTGATCCTTAACTTATCACTAGCGAGTCTGAATAGATTGATCCTTAACTTATCACTAGCGGGTCTGAATAGATTGATCCTTAACTTATCACTAGCGGGTCTGAATAGATTGATCCTTAACTTAACACTAGCGGGTCTGAATAGATTGATCCTTAACTTATCACTAGCGAGTCTGAATAGATTGATCCTTAACTTATCACTAGCGAGTCTGAATAGATTGATCCTTAACTTATCACTAGCGGGTCTGAATAGATTGATCCTTAACTTATCACTAGCGGGTCTGAATAGATTGATTCTTAACTTATCACTAGCAAGTCTGAATAGATTGATCCTTAACTTATCACTAGCGAGTCTGAATAGATTGATCCTTAACTTATCACTAGCGAGTCTGAATAGATTGATCCTTAACTTATCACTAGCGGGTCTGAATAGATTGATCCTTAACTTATCACTAGCGGGTCTGAATAGATTGATCCATAACTTATCACTAGCGGGTCTGAATAGATTGATCCTTAACTTATCACTAGCGAGTCTGAATAGATTGATCCTTAACTTATCACTAGCGGGTCTGAATAGATTGATCCTTAACTTATCACTAGCGGGTCTGAATAGATTGATCCTTAACTTATCACTAGCGGGTCTGAATAGATTGATCCTTAACTTATCACTAGCGGGTCTGAATAGATTGATCCTTAACTTATCACTAGCGGGTCTGAATAGATTGATCCTTAACTTATCACTAGCGAGTCGGAATAGATTGATCCTTAACTTATCACTAGCGAGTCTGAATAGATTGATCCTTAACTTATCACTAGCGAGTCTGAATAGATTGATCCTTAACTTATCACTAGCGGGTCTGAATAGATTGATCCTTAACTTATCACTAGCGGGTCTGAATAGATTGATCCTTAACTTATCACTAGCGGGTCTGAATAGATTGATCCTTAACTTATCACTAGCGGGTCTGAATAGATTGATCCTTAACTTATCACTAGCGAGTCTGAATAGATTGATCCTTAACTTATCACTAGCGAGTCTGAATAGATTGATCCTTAACTTATCACTAGCGAGTCTGAATAGATTGATCCTTAACTTATCACTAGCGGGTCTGAATAGATTGATCCTTAACTTATCACTAGCGGGTCTGAATAGATTGATCCTTAACTTATCACTAGCGAGTCTGAATAGATTGATCCTTAACTTATCACTAGCGAGTCTGAATAGATTGATCCTTAACTTATCACTAGCGAGTCTGAATAGATTAATCCTTAACTTATCACTAACGAGTCTGAATAGATTGATCCTTAACTTATCACTAGCGAGTCTGAATAGATTGATCCTTAACTTATCACTAGCGAGTCTGAATAGATTGATCCTTAACTTATCACTAGCGAGTCTGAATAGATTGATCCTTAACTTATCACTAGCGAGTCTGAATAGATTGATCCTTAACTTATCACTAGCGAGTCTGAATAGATTGATCCTTAACTTATCACTAGCGAGTCTGAATAGATTGATCCTTAACTTATCACTAGCGAGTCTGAATAGATTGATCCTTAACTTATCACTAGCGAGTCTGAATAGATTGATCCTTAACTTATCACTAGCGAGTCTGAATAGATTGATCCTTAACTTATCACTAGCGGGATTGATCTTGATTGTAATACTGATCCTACTTTTCCAAATCACATTCAACCTTGCCATGTCAGTCATCACCATCATGAGTCTTAGCTTAATCTCATTTTCTTAGTTGCTATCATGACATTTTCGGTACACCAGATATTTGATGGTGTAAGCGCTGGTTAACAAGATATTTGATGGTGTAAGCGCTGGTTAACAAGATATTTGATGGTGTAAGCGCTGGTTAACAAGATATTTGATGGTGTAAGCGCTGGTTAACCAGATATTTGATGGTGACAGCGCTGGTTAAACAGATATTTGATGGTGATAGCGCTGGTTAACCAGATATTTGATGGTGTAAGCGCTGGTTAACAAGATATTTGATGGTGATAGCGCTGGTTAACCAGATATTTGATGGTGTAAGCGCTGGTTAACAAGATATTTGATGGTGTAAGCGCTGGTTAACCAGATATTTGATGGTGTAAGCGCTGGTTAACCAGATATTTGATGGTGTAAGCGCTGGTTAACCAGATATTTGATGGTGTAAGCGCTGGTTAACCAGATATTTGATGGTGTAAGCGCTGTTTAAACAGATATTTGATGGTGATAGCGCTGGTTAACCAGATATTTGATGGTGATAGTGCTGGTTAACAAGATATTTTGGTACACCAGATATGTGATGGTGATAGCGCTGGTTAACCAGATATTTTGGTACACCAGATATGTGATGGTGATAGCGCTGGTTAACCAGATATTCCTGAGATATCACCGAATAATACACATACCTGTGCAATAATACACATACATGTACAATAATACACATACATGTACAACAATACGCCTACCTATGCAATAATACACATACATGTACAATAATACACATAAATGTACAATAATGCACATACATGTACAATAATACACATACATGTACAATAATACACATACATGTACAATAATACACATACATGTACAATAATACACATACCTGTACAATAATACGCCTACCTATGCAATAATACACATACATGTACAATAATACACATACATGTACAATAATACACATACATGTACAATAATACGCCTACCTATGCAATAATACACATACATGTACAATAATACACATACATGTACAATAATACACATACATGTACAATAATACACATACATGTACAATAATACACATACATGTACAATAATACACATACATGTACAATAATACGCCTACCTATGCAATAATACACATACATGTACAATAATACACATACATGTACAATAATACGCCTACCTATGCAATAATACACATACATGTACAATAATACACATACATGTACAATAATACACATACATGTACAATAATACACATACCTGTACAATAATACACATACCTGAACATTAATATACACACACCTGTACAATATTAAATATCCCTTGAAAATGATACAAACACCTGTACAATATTAAATATTCCTATAAAATGATACACACACCTGTATAAAACACACACACTCCTATAGAATAATACACACACTTGTACAATGGTATACACGCCTGTACAATAATACATACACACCTGTACAATAATAACACCTGCACATTAATACACATACCTACACATACCTACACAATAATACATACCTATAGTTCCATCTTGCTCCAAACCTATAACTGAATACCGGTCAAATCCAGGCAATGATCGATCAACTCCCAGTCCGAAGCCACCTTTAGTCCACTGCACCATACCTTCCTTCTGTAGCACTGTGCAGTTTAAAACTGTTGTCCATCCTTCTACTACAGATCTATTGGTCGGTTGGACTGCGAACCGCATTGCACTGTGCACTGGAGTCAAGAGAATATCAAGATTGGTGCAGTCTATAACGACATGTATGAACACAGGTAATGATGGTGTATGTAGCGATGAGGGGTTGGTGATGGTTGTAGTAGATTGTGACGAGTTAATGATGGTTGTAGTAGATTGTGACGAGTTAATGATGGTTGTAGTAGATTGTGACGAGTTAATGATGGTTGTAGTAGATTGTGACGAGTTAATGATGGTTGTAGTAGCTAATGACAGGTTGCTGATTCTAACATTAATTGTATTAAAACTGTATTAAAAGAACCTGTGTATTCTAGGTCGAGCAATATCGATTAGTAATAAATATACGATTGTTGCAACGATATGCTCCACTGGGAACAAGCGTTCAGTAGAAGGAGATCCAGTGACAACATTTACCAGTTGGAATACGTCAGGTAAATTCCTTGGGAGTATGAAAATTATGGAATGCAGTGTTTAGATTTTTCAATACTCCTGTGGCGATAACTATAGAAGAAAAAAAAATACACACGAGCAAAAAACAAAGTGATTACAGTAAAACTGAGGCGTCAGGTAACGCAGTCGGTAAACGGACATGATAGAAGGTAAACATATGCAAAACTTAACCTTGCCAAAATAAACATACACAAGAAAACAGAAGATAGAAGAACATGTCGGATTCGTTGAGAAGTTCTAGTTAGTTGTGAACACAAAACACATGTGTAAATATATTCACATAAATACAAAAACTAGTCTAGTGAATTTTATATTCTATGATATATAACTCATATATATATATATATATATAAATATATAAAATGGGACGGCTGTCTGTGAGTATAAAGTACATCATTGAACTGCTTCCATGCTTCATAGAGGCATTCATGCTTCCTACCAAGGCATTCATGCTTCCTACCAAGGCATTCATGCTTCCTACCAAGGCATTCATGCTTCCTACCAAGGCATTCGACTGTGTGAATCACCATCAATTGTTGGCAGTCATGAACGACATGGGTTTCCCAGAACACATTACACGTCTAACAGCAGTGTTGTACAAACACAAATAGCAGAGTTGTACAAACACGACTAATAAGAGAACTTTACAAACACGACTAATAACAGAGCTGTACAAACACGAATAATAGAAGAGCTGTACAAACACGACTAATCTGTACAAACACGACTAATCTGTACAAACACAACTAATCTGTACAAACATGACTAATAGAAGAATTGTGCAAACACGACTAATAGCAGAGCTGTAAAAAAACCAAGAAGCAGCGGGAAAAGTGGATGGTGCAAGATCGGAGTAGTTTAATGCACAAAATGGGGTAAGACAAGGCTGTATCTTTTCATTGACCAGACTACATGTCCCACTGAATCTATTCATTTCTTGTTGACCAGACTGACCAATCTCATCAACCTTTTGACTAGACCATCCAAAATCCTCTTGTTTTCCATGTCTCTCTTACAGTTCTTGTTTTCCATGTCTCTCTTACAGTTGACTTGACCTAATGTTGCGATAATATATATCTACCGTCTCATCGCATAACACGACCCCCCCCCACTACTTCAAGCACATACATGATACTTCAAGCACAGACACATAGTCTTATTTATGTCAAATTGTTTAGGAATATGTGCATGTGTAACCCATGCCTCTTACAGTGTGACCCTCTTGTTATTTATTAGCCATCAACGTGACAGGCACAATTCTTGTGCAGATCAAACAGCGGAGAAAAGAAAGACGTTTGACTTGATTACATTTGGAGATCAAACAGTGGAGAAAAGAAAGACGTCTGGCTTGATTACATTTGGAGATGAAACAGTGGAGAAAAGAAAGACGTTTGATTTGATTACATTTGGAGATCAAACAGTGGAGAAAAGAAAGACGTCTTGCTTGATTACATTTGGAGATCAAACAGTGGAGAAAAGAAAGACGTTTGACTTGATTACATTTGGATATCAAACAGTGGAGAAAAGAAAGACGTCTGGCTTGATTACATTTGGAGATCAAATAGTGGAGAAAAGAAAGACGCCTGGCTTGATTACATTTGGAGATCAAACAGTGGAGAAAAGAAAGACGTTTGACTTGATTACATTTGGAGATGAAACAGTGGAGAAAAGAAAGACGTCTAGCTTGATTACATTTGGAGATCAAATAGTGGAGAAAAGAAAGACGCCTGGCTTGATTACATTTGGAGATCAAACAGTGGAGAAAAGAAAGACGTCTGGCTTGATTACATTTGGAGATCAAACAGTGGAGAAAAGAAAGACGTCTGGCTTGATTACATTTGGAGATGAAACAGTGGAGAAAAGAAAGACGTTTGATTTGATTACATTTGGAGATAAAATAGTGGAGAAAAGAAAGACGTCTGGCTTGATTACATTTGGAGATCAAACAGTGGAGAAAAGAAAGACGTCTGGCTTGATTACATTTGGAGATCAAACAGTGGAGAAAAGAAAGACGTCTGGCTTTGAATACATTTAAATTTCAGTTAATAATTCAAGAAGTGAGATACATTTGGAGTGAATATTTTCTCTCTCCTACCGCTCGGTTTAATACATTCATCTCTCCCTCATTTCCCACCCTGATTTAATTAATGATAAATTTCTAGTATTTTCCATGAACGGGTACATACTTGCATAATTAACTTTTATTGTTAAGAATCTTAATATAAAAATGTTAGTTTAATTTGTATTCCATTATTGTATTTATTTTGTCTGAAAAGGGGAAAATTAAGCCAAACAATTTAATAGAAACGCACATTAGGCAAGCACTTTACACGGACAAAGTAGTACATCAGCCAGATTTCAGAACCGCATGTAGCCAGACATGTAGAAAGGACAGCCAAAATACGTTTTACATAACATTATATAAAAATACAATATATTCTGGCACAGATGCATTATCACATAAAATCTATGGACTCTGCAATGGGAAAATATCATGTATGAAGTGAAACGTGTGTTTATTTTTACAGATCGAGGCATATTGATTGTTTTGAATATTTATTACACAAGTTCACATATCAGGACGTTTCTCGAGTCGGGTGCTTATCAAAACATGCAATACATTTGAGAGTTAACATTGTCTCCACGTTATTATAACCATTTTAACAAGATATCTCCAGTATAGCTCAAAATTGCGTTAGAAAACGGCATCGTACTCAGTGGCGTATCCTCATGCATGCACAGCATGATTTATAATTTTGACATGAAAAAATGTAATGCAAATAATTTAGCAGTTAATAGCAAAATACGTATATTTAGCACTAGTTATAGTATAGTATAACAATTTATCGCTAGTTATATTAGGCGTATAGTATAACTATTTACTACTAATTATACGCATACCGTTGCATCTGTGGGTCTCACCAATGACCCACTAAACAAACCACTCATGCAGCAGAAAACCTTAGTAGATGACATGCCGTTATATTGAGGCTCCTTTATAGAAGCTTTGTAGCATGCCATCTATACACTTATAGACCATCTATGTAGAACGCTCCTTCAATAGGCATTGCACTAAGCCGAAAGCTGATGTCTCCTGGGAATGAAATAAAGCTCTGAAATACTACCCCACTGCGCATAGGAAGTAAGAGCTAATCGCTTGCAAGTAATAGGGTTCTCAAATAAACAAAATCAACATCACTAGTTATAGTATAAAATAAAAATTTATCACTAGTTATAGTATAACAATTTATCACTAGTTATAATATAACAATTTATTACTAGTTATAGTATGACAATTTATCACTAGTTATAATATAACAATGTATCACTAGTTATAATATAACAATGTATCTCTAGTTATAGTATAACAATGTATCACTAGTTATAATATAACAGTTTATCGCTCGTTATAGACAGTAATTCTGCAATAATGAAAAAGTGATGGTTTCTCTCTTCTTGATTGTTGTTTATGGTATTACACCAATCAGTCACATGAATCAGAGATTGTTGTTTATGGTATTACACCAATCAGTCACATGAATCAGAGATTGTTGTTTATGGTATTACACCAATCATTCACATGAATCAGAGATTGTTGTTTATGGTATTACACCAATCAGTCACATGAATCAGAGATTGTTGTTTATGGTATTACACCAATCAGTCACATGAATCAGAGATTGTTGTTTATGGTATTACACCAATCAGTCACATGAATCAGAGATTGTTGTTTATGGTATTACAAAAATCAGTCACATGAATCAGAGATTGTTGTTTATGGTATTACACCAATCATTCACATGAATCAGAGATTGTTGTTTATGGTATTACACCAATCAGTCACATGAATCAGAGATTGTTGTTTATGGTATTACACCAATCAGTCACATGAATCAGAGATTGTTGTTTATGGTATTACACCAATCAGTCACATGAATCAGAGATTGTTGTTTATGGTATTACACCAATCAGTCACATGAATAAGTGATTGTTGTTTATGGTATTACACCAATCAGTCACATGAATCAGTGATTGTTGTTTATGGTATTACACCAATCAGTCACACGAATAAGTGATTGTTGTTTATGGTATTTACAACAGTCAGTCACATGAATCAGTGATTGATCGTTTCACAGATTTGCAAGATATGGCCAAAGGAAAGTTCTGTAAAAGCATAAAGCATGCACCTCCAAACAGAAATGCCTCAACGACCGAGTGTTCACTTTAGTAGGGCTACATAGAAATAGATGTCTGGTCATCTGTACATCTAATTTAACCTTGGAACAAAATATTGTATTGCAAGTCACAAAATGACGATATTAGTTATTGTTGTTCAACACTGCTCTACGAAAATTGTGATTTACAACACACCCGCTTGTATTGATAGTTGAAGTTGTTGTGATTTACAACACAACCGGCTATATTGATACTTGAAGTTGTTGTGATTTACAACACAACCGGCTATATTGATAGTTGAAGTTGTTGTGATTTACAACACAACCGGCTATATTGATAGTTGAAGAAGTTGACTAACTATGGCGGCCTGCAGTTTTTTCGTCAAACATTTTGTAACCGACATTCGAACACATATCATCCCAACTCATGCAACAGCAGTTCATATATCCCAGTTTAATATCTACGTAGATTCCTAATATAAGTGCATCCCAGTTTAATCTCTACGTAGATTCCTAATATAAGTATATCCTAGTTTAATCTATATTTAGATTCCTAATATAAGTATATCCCAGTTTAATCTATATTTAGATTCCTAATATAAGTATATCCCAGTTTAATCTATATTTAGATTCCTAATATAAGTATATCCCAGTTTAATATCTACGTAGATTCCTAATATAAGTACTCGTATATCCCAGTTTAATCTCTACGTAGATTCCTAATATAAGTGCATCCCAGTTTAATCTATATTTAGATTCCTAATATAAGTATATCCCAGTTTAATCTATATTTAGATTCCTAATATAAGTATATCCCAGTTTAATCTATATTTAGTTTCCTAGTCTTGAAATGTCTGTCATCTTAAATAGCAGTATGTCCATGGCTGGTAGAAGTCGGCTGTTTACATCGTGCTACTGGACATATGCCTGGTGCTAACAAATTAATTGGTATGGTCTATTGTCTATCCCCATATCAATGATGATTCAATGGTTGATAGTATACACACTTGTCGTTAAGTGTAGGAGTGGAATCCTCATTTGTCTTTCCACAGCCATATGTGTCGCCTTGGTTGCATTGTTTATATTTGTTGAATGTTATCTTGATGTTTTCTATCCAACGTTTTCTTGGTCTACCTTTGGCCTTACGCCCGGATACTCTTGTGTGATATGCTCTTATTGGTATTTGGTTTGGGTTCATTCTCATAAGGTGACCGAATCATTTTACTTGCTGTCTTTCCATATGTTCAATACATGATATTATACCTACTCTTACCCTTCATTTCGTACTTTATCTAGTTTAGTAACAACTGCAGCTTTTCTCAGACACTTCATTTCACATGTAACGATTTTCCTCTGCTGTGAGACTGTTAAAAACCATGTTTGACATTGGTAGCAGTGTTGGTATAAAAATTGTAGATATTATCTGTTTTTTTATTTCCATCTTGATCTTTGGATGAAGAAGTAATGGTGAAAGTTGGTAGGTCACTAGGTCACTGTGTTTGCTTTCTGATACCTTGTTTCTATTTCTCGTTCTAGTCTTTCACAGGAAAAAAAATGCTGCCTAGATATTTAATTTCTTTGGCTTGTTTAACTTTGGTGTTATCTATTGTTATATCCATCGGTGTTTCACACTTGTTAATTTTCATAACTTCTGTTTTTTGTACATTAATTTTCATGTTGTACTTCTGACATGTTCAATGCATTGTGTGGATTTGCTAATTTTCCTCATCTTTGTATATTAGACTTTGATCATCGGCAAATAGTAGTTTGTTGATTTCATTATTAAGTTCCTCATTAGATTTATTTGTAATGTTTATCTCTTTGTTTGTGTGAACTTCTTTTATTATTCTGTCCATGTATATATTGAAAAGTAGATGCGAAATCACGGATCCTTTTCTTGCTCCAGATCTTGTCTTACACCAGATCTTGTTTCGAAAGGTTCAACAATTCCATCTGCTGTTCATACTGAGACTTGGACTTTTTGGTATAATGTTTTTGTATTATCTAACAGCTTTCCTCTGATGATATAAATTTCTAAGGTTTTGTCCAATGAATGTCTATCTAATCTTTCTAATGCATTTTCCTGGTCTACAAATACTGTGTTTGTATTTTGATTGTATTCGATTGCTTTTTCACTTAGCTGTCCCAGTGAGAATAGTCCATCTGTACAGCGTACCCCTCACAAATGTAGTCTTTGTCAGTCGATGTCAGTTAAAAGCCTCATCGTTTGAGCTCATAATATTAGATAAAAGCCTCATCGTTTGAGCTCATACATATTAGAGCCTTCAATGATGACCATGCTAGTTTTAAAGGGATTACTATTGATTATGTGCAATTCTTGGGGCTAGCAAACAGCAAGATCCTAAAAGTACCACCTCGTAGTGCATCCCGGTACAGTTTTGAAGCCAATTTATGACACAATTATTATAAGTCTCTCAACCCAGTACTGGAAGTGCATGCAAATCTCTCAACCCAGTACTGGAAGTACATGCAAATCTCTCAACCCAGTACTGGAAGTGCATGCAAGTCTCTCAACCCAGTACTGGAAGTACATGCAAGTCTCTCAACCCAGTACTGGAAATACATGCAATTCTCTCAACCTAGTACTGGAAGTGCATGCAAGTATCTCAACCCAGTACTGGAAGTGCATGCAAGTATCTCAACCCAGTACTGGAAGTGCATGCAAGTATCTCAACCCAGTACTGGAAGTGCATGTACTTAGACCATAAAATTTAATGATACCGAAATTAGGAAGCACCACGGTACAACATTGCAACTATACCTCTTCTGAAGTTCGGGTTGGCACCACGGTACAACATTGCAACTATACCTCTGCTGAAGTTCGGGTTGGCACCACGGTACAACATTGCAACTATACCTCTGCTGAAGTTCGGGTTGGCACCACGGTACAACATTGCAACTATACCTCTGCTGAAGTTCGGGTTGGCACCACGGTACACCATCGCAACTATACCTCTGCTGAAGTTCGTATTGACACCACGGTACACTATTGCAACTATACCTCTGCTGAAGTTCGGGTTGGCACCACGGTACAACATCGCAACTATACCTCTGCTGAAGTTCGTGTTGACACCACGGTACAACATCGCAACTATACCTCTGCCGAGTTCGGGTTGACACCACGGTACACCATCGCAACTATACCTCTGCTGAAGTTCGGGTTGGAAAAATGGATATTTGTAACGAAACGCTAAATGCATGCTCCTGTTTCCTTGTGAATCCACTTTTCTTTGCTTTTGTTTTGGGACGAAGGCGCTGCTGAAACACATAAAACAGATCCGTTCTGTTTGTGTTCAACATCCGTTTTTGTGTGTCTGTCCATGTGCATGTCGTGGGTTTATATATGCCCACGTATGTTTATGTTTTAAGTTTACGAATTGATAAAGCTGTATATTTTTGTTTAACGTTTACGAATTTATGAAGCTGTATGTGTTTTACAGATGATAACAGATCTGACGAAGAATTAGAACATAGATTCCAGGTTTGTCAATATTGGGTTGTAGGTGAACACCATTACTGAATACAAGTGAACACCATTACTGAATACAAGCGAACACCAGTACTGAATACAAGTGAACACCATTACTGAATACAAGTGAACACCATTACTGAATACAAGTGAACACCATTACTGAATACAAGTGAACACCGGTACTGAATACAAGTGAACACCATTACTGGATACAAGTGAACACCATTACTGAATACAAGTGAACACCATTACTGAATACAAGTGAACACCATTACTGATTACAAGTACCTAGCATAGGAATGATGAACGAGTTCGTCCAGAAGTAGAGGCTGAATTCCTAGCTAAACGACATTATAATCCTGGGATACTATCACACTGGACTTCCTCCCTTCCGGGGCTACACATGCATCCATAAACCCCATATTTACAAATGCATCCATAAACCCCATATTTGCACATGCATCCATAAACCCCATATTTGCACATGCATCTATAACCCCCATATTTACACATGCA
The DNA here is from genome assembly GCA_034231615.1 of Meghimatium bilineatum. Lineage (NCBI taxonomy): Eukaryota > Metazoa > Mollusca > Gastropoda > Stylommatophora > Philomycidae > Meghimatium > Meghimatium bilineatum. The sequence continues at coordinate 25,330,127 of CM067302.1, forward strand.
TCCATAAACCACATATTTACACATACATCCATATACCCCATATTTACACATGCTTTCATAAACCCCATATTTGCACATGCATCCATAAACCCCATATTTACACATGCTTCCATAAACCCCATATTTGCAAATGCATCCATATACCCCATATTTACACATGCTTCCATAAACCCCATATTTACACATACATCCATATACCCCATATTTACACATGCTTCCATAAACCCCATATTTACACATACATCCATATACCCCATATTTACACATGCTTCCATAAACCCCATATTTACACATGCTTCCATAAACCCCATATTTGCACATGCATCCATAACCCCCATATTTACACATGCATCCATAAACCACATATTTACACATACATCCATATACCCCATATTTACACATGCTTCCATAAACCCCATATTTACACATGCTTCCATAAACCCCATATTTGCACATGCTTCCATAAACCCCATATTTACACATTCATTCTTTTGGAACAGCCAAACGTTATACGAGTTCAAGTGTTGCATTGGTTACGCAATTTTTGACAACTTATGCTGGACATTGACAAAGGTTGGGAGCAGTAAAGTGCTACCTGTTTGGAGCAGACAAAGGTTGGGAGCAGTAATGTGCTACCTGTTGGGAGCAGACAATGGTTGGGAGCAGTAAAGTGCTACCTGTTGGGAGCAGACAATGGTTGGGAGCAGTAAAGTGCTACCTGTTGGGAGCAGACAAAGGTTGGGAGCAGTAAAGTGCTACCTATTGGGAGCAGACAATGGTTGGGAGCAGTAAAGTGCTACCTGTTGGGAGCAGACAATGGTTGGGAGCAGTAAAGTGCTACCTATTGGGAGCAGACAATGGTTGGGAGCAGTAAAGTGCTACCTGTTGGGAGCAGACAATGGTTGGGAGCAGTAAAGTGCTACCTGTTGGGAGCAGACAATGGTTGGGAGCAGTAAAGTGCTACCTGTTGGGAGCAGACAATGGTTGGGAGCAGTAAAGTGCTACCTGTTGGGAGCAGACAATGGTTGGGAGCAGTAAAGTGCTACCTATTGGGAGCAGACAATGGTTGGGAGCAGTAAAGTGCTACCTGTTGGGAGCAGACAATGGTTGGGAGCAGTAAAGTGCTACCTGTTGGGAGCAGACAATGGTTGGGAGCAGTAAAGTGCTACCTGTTGGGAGCAGACAATGGTTGGGAGCAGTAAAGTGCTACCTGTTGGGAGCAGACAATGGTTGGGAGCAGTAAAGTGCTACCTGTTGGGAGCAGACAATGGTTGGGAGCAGTAAAGTGCTACCTGTTGGGAGCAGACAATGGTTGGGAGCAGTAAAGTGCTACCTGTTGGGAGCAGACAATGGTTGGGAGCAGTAAAGTGCTACCTGTTGGGAGCAGACAATGGTTGGGAGCAGTAAAGTGCTACCTGTTGGGAGCAGACAATGGTTGGGAGCAGTAAAGTGCTACCTATTGGGAGCAGACAATGGTTGGGAGCAGTAAAGTGCTACCTGTTGGGAGCAGACAATGGTTGGGAGCAGTAAAGTGCTACCTGTTGGGAGCAGACAATGGTTGGGAGCAGTAAAGTGCTACCTGTTGGGAGCAGACAATGGTTGGGAGCAGTAAAGTGCTACCTGTTGGGAGCAGACAATGGTTGGGAGCAGTAAAGTGCTACCTGTTGGGAGCAGACAATGGTTGGGAGCAGTAAAGTGCTACCTGTTGGGAGCAGACAATGGTTGGGAGCAGTAAAGTGCTACCTATTGGGAGCAGACAATGGTTGGGAGCAGTAAAGTGCTACCTGTTGGGAGCAGACAATGGTTGGGAGCAGTAAAGTGCTACCTGTTGGGAGCAGACAATGGTTGGGAGCAGTAAAGTGCTACCTGTTGGGAGCAGACAATGGTTGGGAGCAGTAAAGTGCTACCTGTTGGGAGCAGACAATGGTTGGGAGCAGTAAAGTGCTACCTGTTGGGAGCAGACAATGGTTGGGAGCAGTAAAGTGCTACCTGTTGGGAGCAGACAATGGTTGGGAGCAGTAAAGTGCTACCTGTTGGGAGCAGACAATGGTTGGGAGCAGTAAAGTGCTACCTGTTGGGAGCAGACAATGGTTGGGAGCAGTAAAGTGCTACCTGTTGGGAGCAGACAATGGTTGGGAGCAGTAAAGTGCTACCTGTTGGGAGCAGACAATGGTTGGGAGCAGTAAAGTGCTACCTGTTGGGAGCAGACAATGGTTGGGAGCAGTAAAGTGCTACCTGTTGGGAGCAGACAATGGTTGGGAGCAGTAAAGTGCTACCTGTTGGGAGCAGACAATGGTTGGGAGCAGTAAAGTGCTACCTGTTGGGAGCAGACAATGGTTGGGAGCAGTAAAGTGCTACCTGTTGGGAGCAGACAATGGTTGGGAGCAGTAAAGTGCTACCTGTTGGGAGCAGACAATGGTTGGGAGCAGTAAAGTGCTACCTGTTGGGAGCAGACAAAGGTTGGGAGCAGTAAAGTGCTACCTGTTGGGAGCAGACAATGGTTGGGAGCAGTAAAGTGCTACCTGTTGGGAGCAGACAATGGTTGGGAGCAGTAAAGTGCTACCTGTCGATAGCTAAAGAGATCACTTCATCATCATCACCAGTGTACCGAGTCATCTATTGGTGGATATGATCGTACCACTGAAAACTTATTCAACACAGACAGTTTCTATTGATACAAGATTGCAATCGTTTGGTTCTACTGCCTGTTTCTGAGCCATACAACAAAACTGATATCAGATCTGAGCCATACAACAAGACTGATATCAGATCTGACCCATAAAACAAGTCTGATATCCGATCTGAGCCATACAACAAGACTGATATCAGATCTAAGCCATACAACAAGACTGATATCAGATCTGACCCACAAAACAAGTCTGATATCCCATCTGAGCCATACAACAAGACTGATATCAGATCTGAGCCATACAACAAGACTGATATCAGATCTGAGCCATACAACAAGACTGATATCAGATCTGACCCACAAAACAAGTCTGATATCCCATCTGAGCCATACAACAAGACTGATATCAGATCTGAGCCATACAAAAAGACTGATATCAGATCTGAGCAATACAGCAAGACTGATATCAGATCTGAGCCATACAGCAAGACTGATATCAGATCTGAGCCATACAGCAAGACTGATATCAGATTTTAGTTGAACATTTATCATTTTTGTATGTGATATAATTTCTTGTGATCTCCATATATTTCTTAATGCAATCAAGTTTCCTGTAGCTTTTTGTACTTTTATCCTGTAGCTTTTTGTACTTTTATCCTGACACCCATATCTATTCCTCTCTGTTTATGTTGGTGCCAAAAATCTGTATGATTCTACCTTCTGTAGACATGTTTCACCTAACATAATATGATTTGCATTAACTGCATTTACTCTCATAATCTTTGTCTTTACGCTGTGTCTATTCACGTCTGTTTTCTTGTGCTTATCCGTTTACATACACATTTTCTTTTCATTTGAGTATAGTTGTGAGGCAGAATTTCAAGACTTTATTTGAGTATAGTTGTGAGGCAGCATTTCAAGACTTTATTTGAGTATAGTTGTGAGGCAGCATTTCAAGACTTTACACATTTGAGTGTTTAGAAAACAAGACACAGCTCAGGAAATAGGGGTGTTGGGATATCGTGATAATCAAGCCAAATAAATTGTTCATGCTCACAGAAGACAGATATATTTTCTATATAAGACTAACACTTGGATAAACATGCCGAAAACGGTTGTGTGCCGTAAGGCAAAGAATAGTGCCGCTCATCTGTGAAAGCTGCAGCACAACTTACTACAGGCTCCCTGGAGGAAATTTCACTCCTTCATATTTCTAGTAGCAATATATGGATGCGAATTGTGGACAGTCACGAATACGTTGAGAAACTTAATAGCAGCATTGACAAACAAGATGTTACAGAATAATCTTCAGAATAAAACATGGACCAAACAAGATGTTACAGAATAATCTTCAGAATAAAACATGGACCAAACAAGATGTTACAGAATAATCTTCAGAATAAAACATGGACCAAACAAGATCACTAACAGAGACATTCCGAGAAAAAAGTTAAGGTAAAATAAAACTGGCTAAACAACACGGTTCTCTCTTAGAACATTGCAATATATTGTTCCACTTTTATTTTTGTGCCGGGACACGCGGGAGTCCGGGGTAATGAAAGAGCAGATAGGTTGGCCGCCCACGCTGCTACTACGGCTGTTGGTGGAGCGATGGATCGGGCAGACATTTTGAATGCCCTACGTGAAAACGCACGAACAAATGACTGTACAAGTGACGATGACTCTTGTTCCATGATTAGAATAAAGGAACTTGGTTTGAAATGTGGTGTCGCTAGAAAGGAGTGTTTTCGTGGGCGAAAAAGAATGATTCTCAATCAACGACGTACTGGGACTGTCAGTCAACGTGTAATGGCGGATACACTCAAGGAAAGATCTGAGCACCTATGGACTTGTCCGGAGTGCAATGACGATTATCCAACGACTAACTAATATATTGTCCATATCAAACGACATGGGCATCTATAGAAATACAATAGTGATGTCAGGGCAACGAACAAGAGGTAGTCAGTGAAGAAAATAGACGCAAGATATTAAAGACCACATGATCAGAAGCAGAAAGATTGGCTCAAGATATCAAAGACCACATGATCAGAAGCAGGAAGATTTGCTCAAAATATCAAAGACCACATGATCAGAAGCAGGAAGATTGACTCAAGATATCAAAGACCACATGATCAGAAGCAGGAAGATTGACTCAAGATATCAAAGACCACATGATCAGAGGCAGGAAGATTGACTCAAGATATCAAAGACCACATGATCAGAAGCAGGAAGATTGACTCAAGATATCAAAGACCACATGATCAGAAGCAGGAAGATTGACTCAAGATATCAAAGACCACATGATCAGAGGCAGGAAGATTGGCTGAAGATATCAAAGACCACATGATCAGAGGCAGGAAGATTGGCTGAAGACCAGCAGGAGTTCTGAAAGACCGCGATGACTGCTACATCCTGTGCAGTATATGCTACATGATGATGATGAATAACAAACAGCGTACATTAAGGTAAAGACCGCGTACAAACAGCGTACATTAAGGTAAAGACCGCGTACAAACAGCGTACATTAAGGTAAAGACCGCGTACAAACAGCGTACATTAAGGTAAAGACCGCGTACAAACAGCGTACATTAAGGTAAAGACCGCGTACAAACAGCGTACATTAAGGTAAAGACCGCGTACAAACAGCGTACATTAAGGTAAAGACCGCGTACAAACAGCGTACATTAAGGTAAAGACCGCGTACAAACAGCGTACATTAAGGTAAAGACCGCGTACAAACAGCGTACATTAAGGTAAAGACCGCGTACAAACAGCGTACATTAAGGTAAAGACCGCGTACAAACAGCGTACATTAAGGTAAAGACCGCGTACAAACAGCGTACATTAAGGTAAAGACCGCGTACAAACAGCGTACATTAAGGTAAAGACCGCGTACAAACAGCGTACATTAAGGTAAAGACCGCGTACAAACAGCGTACATTAAGGTAAAGACCGCGTACAAACAGCGTACATTAAGGTAAAGACCGCGTACAAACAGCGTACATTAAGGTAAAGACCGCGTACAAACAGCGTACATTAAGGTAAAGATACGGGCATTGGAACTGTTTATTCAAGATCTAAATATATCCGTCCCAGTAATGTGTATAAGAATTGTTACCGTCCCAGTAATGTGAATAAGAATTGTTACCGTCCCATTAATGTGTATAAGAATTATTACCGTCCCAGTAATGTGTATAAGCATTGTTACCGTCCCAGTAATGTGTATAAGAATTGTTACCGTCCCCGTAATGTGTATACGAATTGTACTGTTATTACGATCCCATTAATGTATGTAAGAATTACACTGTTATTACCGTCACAGTAATGTGCATAAGAATTGTACTGTTCTTACCGTCCCAGTAATGTGTATATGAATTGTACTGCCATCACACAAGACGAAACACTGTGAATATATCACTCTCAATGAGAACACGCTGTGAATATATCACTCTCAATGAGAACACGCTGTGAATCTATCACTCTCAATGAGAACACGCTGTGAATATATCACTCTCAATGAGAACACGCTGTGAATATATCACTCTCAATGAGAACACGCTGTGAAACTATTATTTACAAGCGAATCTGTCACACTAAGAAAATTGCTGTGAATCTGTCTGTCATTAATAGAAATATTCTGTGTCTATGACTTGCAAGAAGAAACATGCTGTGGGCTCTATGACCTACAAGAAGAAACATGATGTGGGTTGTATGACCTAGAAGAAGAAACATGCAGTAGGTTGTATGACCTACAAGAAGGAACATGCTGTGGGCTCTATGACCTACAAGAAGAAACATGCTGTGGGTTGTATGACTTACAATAAGAAACATGCTTGTGGGCTCTATGACTTACAAGAAGAAACATGCTGTGGGTTGTATGACTTACAAGAAAAAACATGCTTGTGGGCTCTATGACTTACAAGAAGAAACATGTCGTGGGTTGTATGACTTACAATAAGAAACATGCTTGTGGGCTCTATGACTTACAAGAAGAAACATGCTGTGGGATGTATGACTTACAAGAAAAAACATGCTTGTGGGCTCTATGATTTACAAGAAGAAACTTGGTGTGGGATCTATGATTTACAAGAATAAAACAGACTGTGGGCTCTATGATTTACAAGAAGAGACATGCTGTGGGCTCTATGACTTACCTTCAGTAAAAAGCAACCAAGATATGAGGACAGCACAAATAATATAGTTCTGGAAAAGTGGCAATATTATTCCAATTTGTTTGATGAAGTTGTAAACTAATTGCTGGCGTCGTTGCTGCCTTCGATGTGAGTAATAACTGAAACTGTGATCATGATGATGATGATGATGATGATGTCGTCGATGTTCATGATAATGCTCGTGTGAGAGACCTTGCTGAAGTCGTTGGTGAAGTTCGTCTTGTGGTTCCTGCCGCTGGTCAAGACAGGAACCGTAGTTGTCTAAGGACAGTATCTCTGCAGAGTTGGTCATTTCCTGATAATTAGAAGTTTACAAACATACAAACATTATGATAATTAGAAGTTTACAAACATACAGACATCATGATAATTAGATGTTTGCAAACATACAGACATCATGATGGCGTGAATTATGTGAAGTAGTTGTAATATTGCAGACAATACAGTAGAACGTTATCGATAGGAGACAGAGACGTATACATTCGGGAAGGTAGACAGAACGTGAGACGTGCACAAATACAGGTAAGTATTTGAGACATGTTAATCGCACACAGGTAAACTGTCGACTGTAAACTTGTCAGAGATGTAAAACCTAGATTATCGTGCACATCCTATGTATATAGAAACAGAAGGGTGGATGGAATGATGGAAAGACATATGGATGGGTAGATAGATGTGTGGATGTAATATATATGGATGTATAGAAGAATGGATGGATAGAAAAACTAATGGATATAATGGATGATGGATGAATATTCAGGAATACACGAGGTACTTACTTGTCACAAACATATATTTGAGTTTACACAGAATCACAGTCGAGATGGAAGTTAGAATAGAAAAACAGCCGACAGCTGCAGGAATAATGATTGTGTTGTCATCACTCGGTACGAACAAGCCGTTGTTACAGACACATGCATTGACAGATGAATCACATTAGACAGTCACAAATATGTGCGCCTGAAATTGTTACTATCGCTTCAATGTTGGTTTTATTCTATGAAATAAATCATGATAGAATCTCCGACACCTGCATCATGTTCTATCAAATTAATAATGATACAACACGGGCCCCAACAGTTGGGGGGGGGGGGGTGCAACTCCTTGGGGGTCATCAACAGGGTGGGAACCCCACCCCCAATTTTATAGAAACAAAGGGCCCTACGATCTGGACAGCGGTACACAAGTATATTCAACAAGTACCTCGTTAACAGGATTAAAAATTCACGGTTGAGTTTTTGTTAATGCGAACCGCCTGTAGTTGCCAATATTTAATATGTTTCGTGTGTTGGTGAGTAAATGAAGAAGCGTTGAAGATTCACTCTCACAGAGATACATAGAAACAAAGGCTAGTAATACTTTCAAGTATGGTGGCATTTAGTTATAACAAGTAAATAGTATTACAGAACTGGATCAGAAGTTCTTTCCTCAAATATTGTGAGCTCCGAGAAATCGCTGGTCAAATCCAGAAATTCATTAGGTATATATTCCACATGTAATGTTGTTTACATCTTGAGAATCATGGGATTTATATTCTCTTTGTCGTAACGAATATCCCGTTAAACGGTAGCAAACTTGAAGAGGTTACCTCCATCGACTATCCAAATATGTGATGATGGCAACTCGGGAAATAAGATTAAGTTACGGCTCGAGATGGTGATGGCTGCCATAGCAAGGTTGAATATGATATGGAAAAGTATTGTCAATATTACAGCGAAGGTTAATCTATTCAGAATGCTAGTGATAGGCCCTAAGTATACGTTTATAAGGATGTGGAAACTGGACACTCAATGCAGGCACGGAAAAAAGGATTAGTTCTTTGAAAAAAAAATGCTACAGACGTTTGTTAAGAAGTAGTTATATAGAAGACAAGACAAACATATTTGTCAGTCAGCAAATAAACAAACTTGCAGGTTATCAGAAACCACTTTTAACAGTGGTGACACCGTGTACACTTGTTTGGTTTGAACATGTAATGAGACACGATTCACTTTCCAAAATTATTGTGCAAGGAACGGTCGAGGGTGGTAGGGGACGAGGAAAGAAGAGAAAATCCAGGATTGATATTGATCGACTTGCATGTCCATTCTCTGGACAATATTCTGCAGGAAATCTAGTAGGAGCATTGTTCTGCTGCAAGAGAGATCTCTGGACAAAATTCTGCAGGAAATCTAGTAGGAGCATTGTTCTGCTTCAAGAGAGATCTCTGGACAAAATTCTGCAGTAAATCTAGTAGGAGCATTGTTCTGCTGCAAGAGAGATTCAGTGGGATTTTGTTGATTAACGCTGAAGACGAAAAAAATAAGAAATATTGGCTAAAATATGACCAAGTCACTACTCATGGCGGTATCTTCATGGCTGATTCTTCATGGCTGATTCTTCATTCGTGATTCTTGATTCTTGATTCGAAACTAGCATCACCGCACGCCGGACACTCCCATAAGTGCGCCGCTCTCCGTTCCAGCAACCATTCCAGTGTATGTAGACTGAGAGTTGCAATCAGGTGTTGATTAGGCGAATCTTCGGGTCTTTACACAAAGACTACTTTCCCTTCCGTCACCCCCAGACACCTATTTCTGACATTCTTTATATGTGTACGTTCTCAGCCTCTTTAATCGCATCTTCATATTTCAATGAATGTATGTGTATGTTCTCAGCCTCTTTAATCGCATCTTCATATTTCAATGAATGTATGTGTACGTTCTCAGCCTCTTTAATCGCATCTTCATATTTCAATGAATATATGTGTACGTTCTCAGCCTCTTTAATCGCATCTTCATATTTCAATGAATGTATGTGTACGTTCTCAGCCTCTTTAATCGCATCTTCATATTTCAATGAATATATGTGTACGTTCTCAGCTCTTTAATCGCATCTTCATATTTCAATGAATATATGTGTACGTTCTCAGCCTCTTTAATCGCATCTTCATATTTTAATGAATGTATGTGTACGTTCTCAGCCTCTTTAATAAAATCTTCATATTTCAATGAATGTATTTGTACGTTCTCAGCCTCTTTAATCGCATCTTCATATTTCAATGAATGTATGTGTACGTTCTCAGCCTCTTTAATCGCATCTTCATATTTCAATGAATGTATGTGTACGTTCTCAGCCTCTTTAATCGCTTCATATTTCAATGAATATATTACAGCCTTAATCAAGTCTGTTTTATCTATTCTCTATCAGTATATTCTCTATCAGCATTGCTTGCTAATAAGCCGGCATTCCTCTCGTTTCCTCTGACCCTGGCATGCCTAGGGCAGTGTATCCATGTAATGCTCTAGACACTTGATTATTCAATAAACCAAACTATTCCTTTCTCAGTATGCATTTTTCTATCTTGCGCAGCATGCTTTGAGAATATGCGAATATTATGCCCCATCAACCAATTAAGTGCTGCTGTAACTCCCTCTTTCTCCATCCCCATGCTCGATGTGACAGTGGAATGTGCTGAAGATTTATCGAACAACCTCATGGCAACAACATCCCAACCGATTTTATTTGTATTTCTGTTGAATGAGCCATCTGTGTATATAATTATGTCTTGTGGTTTCGAGTGTAGCTGGGCGAGCTCATGCGCCGTAATCTGGGCCCTGACACCAGTCCATTTCCGACACTCTTTATCTAATAATATTATTATGTTGTTAGCGATTTTTCCCCAGTGTCTACCTATATCCATTCACTACCGTTTCCTATTTCTTCTGATTCACATACTCTTCACAGTGTGTCTTCGCAGTGTGATTTATTGTTGATGTGACGTATCCATGGTTTTCATTGACTGGCGATAAAAAGTGACCAATGGAAAAACAGAATACATTGAGTAGCTAAATGTTGTGACGCGTTTATGAGTTAGAATATATTTAATCTAAAGTCGATCATGACACAGTAGCATGAAGAGTTAGGGCCGATTTAATGAGAACAGTTATAGATTTGTTGGTATAATGAGGAAGACAATGGTATAAGTGATAACATATACATTTAAAGAATCATATAAATGACAGAAACTACGGGTCATGGGGGGGGGGGGGGTGTCCTATCTGGAAGAATTCAAGTTCACATAGTCAACATCTGAGTGGAGCTTTGATGTGTACATTCTTGGATGATTGTTGGCACGGCGGGCGGCGCACTTATGGTGATGTCCTCTGTTCCACAATGCTGGTTTCAAATCAAGAATTTATATTTGTTCAAGATTTTGTCTTTGTACAACCTGAGTCATACATGTCTGAACTTCAAGTCTCTAGGTAGGAGAATAACTGGTGACTAGAAATAAGATAAACCAACCGTGGTAAACATGAACCAAGCGTGGTAAACATTAACCAGGCGTTGTTAAACATGAACCAAGCGTGGTAAACATTAACCAGGCGTTGTTAAACATGAACCAAGCGTGGTAAACATTAACCAGGCGTGGTAAACATGAACTTAGCGTGGTAAACATTAACCAGGCGTGGTAAACATGAACCAAGCGTGGTAAACATGAACACTCTGGGCATCTTCCGAGGGGTTGCTTCATTCAGCGGATAGTGACGGAATGTCTGCTAGCAGTTCCCATAATCCGCTGTAACTTGAGTTACAGTCATTGTACAATTTAACAAAATGGTTGCTAGAGTTACATAATTTATTTTGCGCAAGATAAATCTTGTACAGTTGAAACGTTTCTTGTTGTGTCACAAAATTCCTTCCACATCTTGATAAAACGTTTTTTGTTGTGTCGCAAACTTCTTTCAACATCTTGATAAAACGTTTCTTGGTGGTCCATCGTTTTCGTGGTCGGCCTCTAGGTCTGCCTTCACTGGAATCTGTGTAGCATAGCTTGCTGTGGTATGCTGTCTGATGGTAGTCTGCTGATGTGTGCAAAACATGTTACCTGTTGTCCTTTAATATATTCTAAGATTAGAGTGGTACCGGTTCTTTGCCTAATGTCTTCATTTATCGCTCTGTCTCTTAGCGATATTCCTAGGATTCTGCGCAAGCATGCCCTGTCAGCTGTCACAAGTTTACGTTGTGATGTCTCTGTCATGTCGATGACATTAATTGAACGTTGTGTTTTGTGTGTGTTTTTCTTGGGGGGGGGGGGTGGGGGGGTTATTAATCATTCTTCGCTTGTTGACCAAAAAGATTTAAAGTATAAACTAGGATCCATTAATAAATAAAGTATAAACTAGGAACCATTAATAAATAATGTATAAACTAGGATCCATTAATAAATAAAGTATAAACTAGGATCCATTAATAAATAAAGTATAAACTAGGATCCATTAATAAATAAAATTTGAATATTCTTGGTAGCTTCAAAATGATAAAATGGACAGAAATGATGGTTCATAAAAAAGTATTTAAATCAATATTGAAATAAACAAAACACTCAAGTCTAAACAAAATTAAACTACGCACATCTCTCTTATGATGAATTGTACTCGTATGTCAAGATCTTCCGGGCTGATATATTTCTGACGGACTTATAATATGATTGGATGATGTATTTTAGCGACAATATATCTCTTAATTTGACTAGTCTAAACAAACATCAACTCCGAGGGTAAGGAAATGTGAGTTGGAAATTTAAACAAACGGCCACTCTGAGGGTGAATAAATGTGAGGTGGAAGTCTAATTAAACAGCCACTCCGAGGGTGAGGAAACGTGAGGTAGAAGTCTAAACAAACAGCCACTCCGAGGGTGAAAAACGTGAGGTAGAAGTCTAAACAAACAGTCACTCCGATGGTAAAGAATTTGATTTGGTGTAAGCAATTGTTTGAACTATTCAAACGATTGAATCCGTTATGACGCCATCTTGAACTGGTATTTGAATAGACTAAATGTTTACTTTTAAATTCCGTTCTACAAACTGATAAATAGTCAAACTGACAGACAAACGTGTGTCAACGCGGGGATGATGGTTCTATTGTAGTGATTATTTGCACTGTGAACACATCGGAGGTGAAGCTACATGAGCTATGACTGTTAACATTTATCATGAACACATTATCAATCGACGTTAATAAGAATGGTATATTGTTTGATCTCAGATACTCGTGTTACATTACACGCAAGCACATTAACATTACACGCAAGCACAGTTACATTACACGCAAGCACAGTTACATTACACGCAAGCACAGTTACATTACACGCAAGCACAATTACATTACACGCAAGCACAATTACATTACACGTAAGCACATTAACATTACACGCAAGCACATTAACATTACACGCAAGCAAAGTTACATTACACGCAAGCACATTAACATTACCCGCAAAGTTACATTGCACGTAAACAAAGTATCATTACACACAAAGAAATTACATTGCAAGCAAGCACAATTAAATTACACGCAAGCAGTTACATTACACGCAAGCAGTTACATTACACGCAAAGGTACATTACACGGACGTAAGGTTAATTTAAACAGAAACAAAGTTACAATACACGCAAACAACGTTACATTACACGCACAGTTACATTACACGCAAACAAAGATACATTACACAGAAAGAACGTTACATTGCACGCAAACAAAGTTACATTACACGCAAGCACAGTTAAATTACACGCAAGCACAGTTACATTACACGCAGCACAGTTACATTACACACAAGCACAGTTACATTACACGCAAGCGCAGTTATATTACACGCAAGCACAGTTACATTACACGCAAGCACAGTTATATTACACGCAAGCACATTTACATTACACGCAGCACAGTTACATTACACACAAGCACAGTTACATTACACGCAAGCGCAGTTACATTACACGCAAGCGCAGTTACATTACACGCAAGCACAGTTACATTACACGCAAGCACAGTTACATTACACGCAAGCACAGTTACATTACACGCAAGCAAACGCTAAAAACTCTTATCTGCCAAGAATGTTAGAAATGATTTGTAATAACATTAGGGGTGTCAGTAATTGATGAGAGAGTGTCAATAAGGAATGAGGGAGTGTCAGTAATTGATAAAGTATTTTCCGTGAGGGATAAGGAAGTGTCAGTAAGGGATGAGGGAGTGTCAGTTGGGAATGAGGGAGTGCCAGTAAGGGATGAGGGGGTGTCAGTAATTGATAAAGGATTTTCCGTAAGGGATGAGGGAGTGTCAGTAAGGGATGAGGGAGTGTCAGAAAGGGATGAGGGAGTGACAGTAAGGGATGAGGGACTATCAGTAAGAGATGAAGGATTATCAGTAAGGGATGAGGGAGTGTCTGTAAGGGATGAGGGATTGTCAGTAAGGGATGTGGGAGTGTCAGTAAGGGATGTGGGAGTGTCAGTAAGGGATGAGGGAGTGTCATTAAGGTATGAGGAGGTGTCATTAACGAGTTATCCATAAATGACATACAATTTATTTTCAATTGTTACTCCTTTTACTCCCGACTCCCACCTATCCCTTCCCCGACTCACACCCTCCCCAATGTGCAGAAATCGTAAAGGTGTATGCCAACATATTTTATTTAGCAATATGTGTAAAGTAAAGGTAGGTCCCATGTCAGCAAGTTGCCGTCGTGAATGAAGTAAAGGTAGGTCCCATGTCAGCAAGTTGCCGTCGTGAATGAAGTAAAGGTAGGTTCCATGTCAGCAAGTTGCCGTCGTGGATAAAGTAAAGATAGGTTCCATGTCAGCAAGTTGCCGTCGTGGATAAAGTAAAGGTAGGTCCCATGTCAGCAAGTTGCCGTCGTGGATAAAGTAAAGGTAGGTCCCATGTCAGCAAGTTGCCGTCGTGGATAAAGTAAAGGTAGGTCCCATGTCAGCAAGTTGCCGTCGTGAATAAAGTAAAGGTAGGTTCCATGTCAGCAAGTTGCCGTCGTAGATAAAGTAAAGGTAGGTTCCATGTCAGCAAGTTGCCGTCGTGGATAAAGTAAAGGTAGGTCCCATGTCAGCAAGTTGCCGTCGTGAATAAAGTAAAGGTAGGTCACATGTCAGCAAGTTGCCGTCGTGAATAAAAATAACTCTTCATGTACTAAACCACAGCACGTATTAGGTGAGCTAGTCAGTTCCCTTCCTTGCTGTCTTTACCTTCATAAACGTATGCGTCAGGCATTCATTTACAGCTGAGTCTACTGGATGAGTGGTCGTTCCAAGCGAGATATCATAATCCGACTTTTGTGTGTCCGATCGTGGTTTTGAACCTGGCACGATGTAACCCTGTGATAGCAAGCCAAGCTCACTATCAACTAGGTTTGAACCTGGCACGATGTAACCCTGGGATAGCAAGCCAAGCTCACTATCAACTAGGTTTGAACCTGGCACGATGTAACCCTGGGATAGCAAGCCAAGATCACTATCAACTAGGCTGCCGCACTCCCTTTGAAAAATATAATTCATGGAATGTGTGTGATAACTTGTTAAAACTAGTATTTAAATCATTGTTATTTCTGTACAAAACAGTATTTTTGACGTCAACTTTTGTTAAGACCACCATTGCAAACCACAACCAGCGTTGCCATGTATTAGAGGTTCCCACAGAGAAATACAAAATAATCTGCCTGAAAAGACAGGACGGTGTCCTGAGACAAGCTACAGTCAAGATAGGACACAGGACGTTGTCATCAGACGAGATACAGTCAAGATAGGACACAGGACGTTGTCATCAGACAAGATACAGTCAAGATAGACTGAATATGAATTTCTTAGCATGTACAAAATATAAACCTCTCTTGTCAACAATAAAAATGACACTCTCTTGTCAACAACAACAAAAAACACTCTTGTTAACAATACAAATGACACCCTCTTGTTAACAATACAAATGAAACCCTCTTGATAACAACAAAAAATGATATTCTTGTAACAATTGTGAAAACGCTTCCAGAACCCCCCCCCTCCCCTGAAATCGTTGACTTATTATGAAAACACCCAACAGAAAAGACAGCTGCAATTATGTATCTTATCTAATTCGATTATGAAGAAGTAAAGAGAGAGAGTCAGAGGGTGGATAAATATGAAGAATTTAATATAAATATGAGGATAAATATGTGAGACTGAGAGAATGGTAATATCATCATCATCATCAAGTGCCGTCTCCGCAACGAAGGTTGGCTGCAACGTATCTCCAACATCTTCTGTCTCTTGTCTTGGTGGTGCACTCTACTAGACTGTAACCTGTCCATCGTGTAATGTTACTCTCCCACTTGTATCTCTGCCTACCTCTTGCTCGCTTCCCTTTGACTTTACCCTCAAGTAAGGTCTTGAATAGGGTGTCATGTCTTTTAATGTGTCCAAAGTATTTTATTTGCCTGATCTTTATTAATGGTAATATGGTCCAAGTTTAATCTGACCGCATAAAACTTCTCACAATATCGTGTATTCTTGTTTTTCAAAAGATCAGTTCACCTTGACCCCCCACATCTCGACTAACCCTGATTGTATAGAACTACTCACAAAATATTCACTTGACTTGAGAAAAATATCTCTGATGTTCAGGAACTAACGAGGCAGCACGCGAGATATTTATCTTGGATGTCCGTTGCAGGAGATCAACTTTCCATTAAATTTACAAGCAATGCAAGGGGAGATAATAAGAATCAAGGCTATGTACTCGAACACACGAGTTATTCTTCATGCTCATGTATACGTGGTACCGGTAGTTTCCACACAGTTCCGGGGATAAGTTGATTATATAGAAATACGTACCTATAGAATTATCTACAATATATTTCCTTGAATGTAGTTCGATTCGGCAACTACACACTTTTATCTACGTGCATACAGCTGCTGGAAACATTCGTCATTATTTGACACCTTTCTAAGCTGTTTTGTCGCATTGGTGATAACGCCATCTACATCCCGGAATCGCTTTCTTTTGAGTACCGATTTCAATCGAGGGAACAAGAAAAAATCAAGGGATGCAAGGTCAGGAGAAAATAGAGGCTGTTCCAATGTAATAATATTGTGCTTTTCACGGTTCTACTTTACCAGTAGGGACCGTTGCCACTTTACATGTAAGGATCGTTGTGTGAGGGCCTGCTTTACCAGTAGGGATCGTTGTGTGAGGTTTTGCTTTACCAGTAGGGATCGTAACTACTTTACATGTAAGGATCGTTGTGGGAGGCTCTGCTTTACCAGAAAAGATCGTTGTGTGAGGTACTACTTTACCAGCAGGGATCGATGTGTGAGGTTCTGCTTTACGGCTAGGGATCGCTACTATTTTACCAGTAGGAATCGTTGTGTAAGGTTCTGCTTTACGAATAGGGATCATTACTATTTTACCAGTAGGAATTGTTGTGTGAGGTTCTGCTATACCAATAGGGATCGTTACTATTTTACCAGTAGGGATCGTTGTGTGTGGTACTATTTTAACAGTAAGGATCGTTGTGTGAAGTTATGCTTTACCAGTAGGGATCGTTGTGTGAGGTTTTGCTTAACCAGTAGGGATCGTTGTGTGAGGTTCTACTTTACCAGTAGGGATCGTTGTGTGAAATACTACTTTACTAGTAGGGAAACGTTGTGTGAGGTTCTGCTTTACCAGTAGGGATCGTTGTGTGAAATACTACTTTACTAGTAGGGAAACGTCGTGTGAGGTTCTGCTTTACCAGTAGGGATCATTGTGTGAAATACTACTTTACTAGTAGGGAAACGTTGTGTGAGGTTCTGCTTTACCAATAGGGATCGTTACTATTTTACCAGTAGGGATCGTTGTGTGAGGTAATATTTTACCAGTAGGGATAGTTGTGTGAAGTTATGCTTTACCAGTAGGGATCGTTGTGTGAGGTTTTGCTTAACCAGTAGGGATCGTTGTGTGAAATACTACTTTACTAGTAGGGAAACGTGTGAGGTTCTGCTTTACCAATAGGGATCGTTACTATTTTACCAGTAGGGATCGTTGTTTGTGGTACTATTTTAACAGTAAGGATCGTTGTGTGAAGTTATGCTTTACCAGTAGGGATCGTTGTGTGAGGTTTTGCTTAACCAGTAGGGATCGTTGTGTGAAATACTACTTTACTAGTAGGGAAACGTTGTGTGAGGTTCTGCTTTACCAGTAGGGATCGTTGTGTGAAATACTACTTTACTAGTAGGGAAACGTTGTGTGAGGTTCTGCTTTACCAGTAGGGATCATTGTGTGAAATACTACTTTACTAGTAGGGAAACGTTGTGTGAGGTTCTGCTTTACCAGTAGGGATCGTTGTGTGAAATACTACTTTACTAGTAGGGAAACGTTGTGTGAGGTTCTGCTTTACGAATAGGGATCGTTACTATTTAACAGTAGGGATCGTTGTGTGAGGTACTATTTTACCAGTAGGGATCATTGTGTGAAATACTACTTTACTAGTAGGGAAACGTTGTGTGAGGTTCTGCTTTACCAATAGGGATCGTTACTATTTTACCAGTAGGGATCGTTGTGTGAGGTACTATTTTACCAGTAGGGATCGTTGTGTGAAGTTATGCTTTACCAGTAGGGATCGTTGTGTGAGGATTTGCTTAACCAGTAGGGATCGTTGTGTGAGGTTCTACTTTACCAGTAGGGATCGTTGTGTGAAATACTACTTTACTAGTAGGGAAACGTTGTGTGAGGTTCTGCTTTACCAGTAGGGATCGTTGTGTGAAATGCTACTTTACTAGTAGGGAAACGTTGTGTGAGGTTCTGCTTTACCAATAGGGATCGTTACTATTTTACCAGTAGGGATCGTTGTGTGAGGTAATATTTTACCAGTAGGGATAGTTGTGTGAAGTTATACTTTACCAGTAGGGATCGTTGTGTGAGGTTTTGCTTAACCAGTAGGGATCGTTGTGTGAAATACTACTTTACTAGTAGGGAAACGTTGTGTGAGGTTTTGCTTTACCAGTAGGGATCGTTACTATTTTACCAGTAGGGATCGTTGTGTGAGGTACTATTTTACCAGTAGGGATCGTTGTGTGAAGTTATGCTTTACCAGTAGGGATCGTTGTGTGAGGTTTTGCTTAACCAGTAGGGATCGTTGTGTGAGGTTCTACTTTACCAGTAGGGATCTTTGTGTGAAATACTACTTTACTAGTAGGGAAACGTTGTGTGAGGTTCTGCTTTACCAGTAGGGATCGTAGTGTGAAATACTACTTTACTAGTAGGGAAACGTTGTGTGAGGTTCTACTTTACCAGTTAGGGATCGTTGTGCATGCGCATGTTCTTGCATACAAAATCCTACTGTTTATTCTCCTTTTTTTCTGGTAGTTTTCTTGTGATTGCATCTCTTAGACGACATGTCATTCCTTGACTGCGATATCTGCATGTTTTATTAAACAATGTTATTCCTTGGTAGACAGGTAGAGAAGTAGGTAGATCATTCGTATGTAGGCAGGTAGGTAAATATGTTATTTATATGTAAGGAGGCTTTTAGGTACAATTGTTGTTTGTAGACTTGTAGGTACATATGTTTTATGTAGGAAATTCGGCAAGTAGGTATATCTGTTATGTGTAGACAGGTAGGTAGATATGTTTTATGTAGTGGTAGACAGGTATGTAGGTGTGCTTTATGTAGCAGGTAGACAGGTGTGCTTAATGTAGCAGGTAGACAGGTAGGTAGGTGTGCTTAATGTAGCAGGTAGACAGGTAGGTAGATTTGTTGGGTTAATCTGAAATGAGTTGGAAATCACTGCTTCAAAGAATCTGCTAAACTAAAAATAAAGGCGAACTTCGCAACCCAGCATGTTCTCGATGTGGAACAAATTTGCACGATCAGATTATGTACGAATGTTACCTTGGAAGATTAATCTAAGTTGGGATCTACTAATTTCTCCAGGTATTTTGTGAAAACAGAGATCCTATGATAACTTTCCCAGGCTCTCTTATAATTATTGTTACTGTTTCTAGATGCAGTCGGTTGGATAGCGAACAGAAGTATCAAGTATAGAGTTCTAGCGTAATCAACTGAGTTAAAGACTAATGAAGGTGTATGTAGCGATGATTCAGAGGAACGATGTTTCAGCTGTGAGAGCTATTGTGGTGGAGCAATAGAAAATTGAGTTTAGGGTGAGAGAGCTATTGTGGTGGAGCAATAGAAAATTGAGTTTAGGGTGAGAGAGCTATTGTGGTGGAGCAATAGAAAATTGAGTTTAGGGTGAGAGAGCTATTGTGGTGGAGCACTATTGTGGTGAAATTACAATACACTAATTATATTCAACGTTTCAACCAAGGTTTTTTTCAAGATATACACAAAACATCAAAAGATGACGAATGGAAAATTTATCACAACAAACAAACGTATCGAAAACGTATCCCTTATGTGTTTTAAGTAAGTCTAATTGTTGTTACGTTTCACGCAGTTACATTGTATTGATTGTTTGACTGCAACTAGTATAGTGACTGTTCTTAAGTCACTTGACTGCAACTATGTCCCCCGGAAAGAGAAAAGTTGAAGAAAAGGTAGACAGTAAGAGGGGAGATGATTGCAATGAAAGTTCAGAAATAAATGAGAAGTACAAACGGAGTATCCCAGAGGCTGACATCGCACAATTTGTGTCACATGTCTGCACAGTCTTCAAAATTTGTGTCACGTCTGCAAATTCCTCAAAAAAAGGCAAAAACAAGAATCATTGAATAGTTCTTTGTTAAAGTCACATTAAAAAACCCAAATAAAACGGTTTCAGTAAGTCAGCAGTAAGCAGAAGGTCTAATTCCGCTACTATCAGTGACAGAGTAGGTCTAATTCCGCTACTATCAGTGACAGAGCAGGTCTAATTCCGCTACTATCAGTGACAGAGCAGGTCTAAATCCGCTACTATTAGTGACAGAGGTCTAATTTCGCTACTATCAGTGACAGAGCAGGTCTAATTCCGCTACTATTAGTGACAGAGGTCTAATTCCGCTACTATCAGTGACAGAGCAGGTCTAATTCCGCTACTATTAGTGACAGAGCAGGTCTAATTCCGCTACTATTAGTGACAGAGCAGGTCTAATTCCGCTACTATCAGTGACAGAGCAGGTCTAATTCCGCTACTATTAGTGACAGAGCAGGTCTAATTCCGCTACTATTAGTGACAGAGGTCTAATTCCGCTACTATTAGTGACAGAGCAGGTCTAATTCCGCTACTATTAGTGACAGAGGTCTAATTCCGCTACTATCAGTGACAGAGCAGGTCTAATTCCGCTACTATTAGTGACAGAGCAGGTCTAATTCCGCTACTATTAGTGACAGAGCAGGTCTAATTCCGCTACTATTAGTGACAGAGCAGGTCTAATTCCGCTACTATTAGTGACAGAGTAGGTCTAATTCCGCTACTATCAGTGACAGAGCAGGTCTAATTCCGCTACTATTAGTGACAGAGCAGGTCTAATTCCGCTACTATTAGTGACAGAGCAGGTCTAATTCCGCTACTATTAGTGACAGAGGTCTAATTCCGCTACTATCAGTGACAGAGCAGGTCTAATTCCGCTACTATTAGTGACAGTTGTTCTACGCAATAACCACATCATCACAATCACGTGCCGTTTACAACTAAAGTTCATCAATTCCAGCATTATATAATAAATTGAAATACGTGTGATACTAATTTTAAAAAAAGATATGTATTTATGTTTTATATTAACCGTTCTATATGAAAACATATACCTGTAGTTTTGTATTAACCGTTGTATATGAAAAGATATACCTGTAGTTTTGGGTCTACCTGTAGTTATGGGTCTACCTGAATTTTTATGTCTACCTGTAGCTTTTGGTCTACCTGTATTTTTGGGTATACCTGTAATTTTGGATCGAGAACAAATTTTAGCATCCTTTATTTGGCATAGGGAAGCTTATTTTGATATAGGCCTACGAGTACTTTGAATTACAACAAGCATTTTTTGGAATTATGCTCGCAATATGAATTATGGCTGTCTTCATGTCAAGCTCGAAATATGAATCATGAATGTCTTCATGTCAAGCTCGAATTATGAATCATGGATGTCTTCATGCTAAGCAGATAGCACGTCTATATTTTCTGAATGAAACACAAACACAGCTGAACTTGATTCAGTATTTCTACAAGGAAACAAATCATAATTACATTCCAGCTTGGTCTACGGAATGTACGTTGTACTTTTCCTTGTACACGCCATCTTGTCGGATCTTCTCTAATCTGACAGTATCAGCACTCGGTGACACCTTCTCCCAAATCAGTATTGGCATCCGACTCCCGCCAGATAGAGTACACAAGCGTCCACATCGCCATAGCACATACTTCACCTGGATTCCTTCTCGAATCCTCCACAAGATGATTGTCAACATACAGGAAGCTTGACTCAGAATATAGTAAATATCTGTAAGTTTTATCTTCACTTGAGTCTCCGTGGTAAAGTGGTTAGTGAATCCGCCTCAGGTGAAAACTTATCGAACAGGCTCGCGATTTGAAAGCTCATAGTCCACTATGGCCTGAAGAAAATTTTGACATCTAAGTATATTACAGACAAGTTAAGATGGACATCTATTCAATATTAATGTATCGCTCCGAAACATGGACAATAAGCACACAACTGTAAGACAGAACTAATGCATTTAAGATTTGGATATACAGAAGAATAGGGAGAACTTCATGGAAGAAAAGAAAACATATACAGAGGTTCTAACAACACTTAATATGAAGAAAGAATTATTAAAGGATATAAAGATCAAACAAATAAAATATTTTGGACATATTAAAATACATGACACCTTTTTGAAGTCATTTCTTGAAGGTAACACGAGGTAGGCAGAGATACAAGTGGTACAAGAGGTAGGCAGAGGTACACGTGGGAAAGTAACATCACGAGATGGATAGGATACAGTCTAGCAGAGTGCACCACCAAGCCAAGAGACAGGGGATGTTAGGGGTTTATTGCAGACAACCTTGGATGCGGGGACGGCACATGATGATGAATCCACAATATATACTGGTCTTGTATTGGATGATGAGTCCACTATGTAATGGTCATGTATTTGATGAGTCCACTATGTAATGGTGTCGTGTATTGGATGATAAGTCCACTATGTAATGGTCATGTATTTGATGAGTTCACTATGTAATGGTGTCGTGTATTGGATGTGTTCACTATGTAGTGGTGTCATGTATTGGATGTATTAATGCTACATAAGAACTTGACATCCCCTAACGGTGATCTCCCTAGCGTAGTGGTTAAGCTGTTCGCCTTGTGTTCAAGAGTTCGAATCCGGCTCGTGTCGTCTTGTGTACAGCCTAGTACAGCGTACAAACTATAGGTCAATCCTCTACGAATTGTGAACACTTAAAAAAAAAGAACTTATCAACAGTTTCACGTGTATATCTTATACGTGATATGCTTCAAGATTTTCCATTGTATCACTAAACTATTTAACACTCTTCTGCATCGTGTCCAATATAATGGACATCTACCATTGGTTAATTTCACAGAACGACTGGTTATATGTGCTATCCTCTGACACATGCATTTACGATGTACACGACCTGAACTTTACAGGGGTGTTATGTTGTCCATTATAATAGCGAAATGTTTACCGTGAGGTAACTATTAGATAGCCAGGAGGGCGGATGTCTATGGAGTCGGTGTACATTCAACTAACAATTCACATGACACCCGTTCTTTACTCTGTAAAACTGATTATGTCCGATCCCGTACACTGTATACCTGACTGTGTCCGGTCCTGTACACTGTATACCTGACTATGTCCGGTCCTGTACACTGTATACCTGACTATGTCCGGTCCTGTACACTGTATACCTGACTATGTCCCGTCCAGTACACTGTATACCTGACTATGTCCGGTTCTGTACACTGTACACCAGACTATGTCCGGTCCTGTACACTGTATACCACACTGTGTCCGGTCCTGTAAACTGTACACCTATGTCCGGTCCTGTACACTGTACACCTGACTACGTCTCGTACAGTACGCTGGATACCGAACTGACAGGTAACCGCAATGAAGCATGCTTGACCTTTTCGCTGCTATCGACACAGTTACAGACTACCACTAGACAACGCTGCGGGTGATACCGTTCATTTGGACGTTTGTACATCAGATACTTGTACATCAGATGACATTACTTTTACATCACATGACATTATTTGTACATCACATGACAGTATTTGTACATCAGATGACATTATTTGTACATCACATGACATTATTTGTACATCACATGACAGTATTTGTACATCAGATGACATTATTTGTACATCAGATGACAGTATTTGTACATCACATGACATTATTTGTACATCACATGACAGTATTTGTACATCAGATGACATTATTTGTACATCACATGACATTATTTGTACATCAGATGACATTATTTGTACATCACATGACATTATTTGTACATCAGATGACATTATGTGAGTTGTATGTGTGAAATTGAAACGTATTTCGGAGTGTGGAATAAATCGTGTAGTTCTTTCTTACGTTTTTTGTTAATTTTATTTTTCAGTTCCTGAGAAGGTAATCAAGTATGAGTGGGTCTCAGAAGTCTGGACCCAAAGTTGACAAGAAGTGGTTGGTACAAATATTAATTTCTGTATTGTTTTTTTTATACAATAATACACAGCACAAAGAAATGAGCAATGAGTGTTTTATTCTAAGATCAATAACTCAGAATGTCAGTTGACAAGTAACAACCCACAAGAAATTACACAACACATAGTAAGTACTTATATATGACAACCCACAGAATGTCAGTTGACAATTAGCAACCCGCAAGGAGTTACACAAGTGTATGGCAATGTTTACTTTAGCCAGATTTTTGTAAATCTGCCAGT
This sequence comes from Meghimatium bilineatum, assembly GCA_034231615.1. Taxonomy (NCBI): domain Eukaryota; kingdom Metazoa; phylum Mollusca; class Gastropoda; order Stylommatophora; family Philomycidae; genus Meghimatium; species Meghimatium bilineatum. The sequence goes on from CM067302.1 coordinate 25,354,619, forward strand.
CAGAAATCAGATGAATCAGACTTGAACACATACACTTGGCATAAGCAACTACAACAAAACTGATAAGCCATATGCATGCTGTGAGTGGGAGTCCTCTGTGGGCGCGCAAGAAAGTTGTGGAGAAACCATCCCAATGCACATTCTCCCCTCCCCCACACTGCACATGGGAAACAAAAGTTGAAACGGAAAACAATTTGAGATGGAAAACACTTTGAGCTTTAACCCGGAGTATATATGAGCTTGGACAATAAACAAACTGGAAAGTGGGAGATTGGAGGCAACAGAGATGTGGTTCTACAGAAGAATGCTGAGAATACCATGGACTGCCCGAAAAACTAATGTAGAGGTGTTAAAAGAGTTAAATGCGAAACGGACCTTAATCAACAATATAAGAAAAAGGCAATCTTCTTTTTTTGGCCACTTCATGAGACAGGCAGGTTTAGAGAACATAATCACAACAGGCAAGATTGAAGGCACCAGAGACAGAGGTCGACAACGTGAGAAAATATTAGACAGTTTGACAACCTGGCACGGCAAAGAAACAACGACTTTGATACATAATACTGTGGACAGAGAGCTGTGGAGAGCCATGACCGCCTACGCCCTCCGGCATGGCACCTGATGATGATGATGATATATGAGCTAACTGCACATGGATATCACATCTTAGACTCTTCGTGTCGCAGTGGCGAATAAATACAGGGCTTAATATATGAGGGCTGCCTCGCAACCGTTGCTTCGCTAGATTGTTGACAGCATTACTTAAAACGCGATCTCCACTAATTGTGTTCATCATATATTGCAATATAATCAAATCGGGCAGGTTGAATTGTGTGTTTCTAATAATAAATGGTATTTTGTTTTATTTGTTTAAAAGGTTGACCTTTTAAAAAGAGAATATTTTTCTTTCAAATTCCCTTACATCCCTATATACACTCGTTTCTAATTCCCTCACATCCCTATATACACTCGTTTCTAATTCCCTCACATCCTTATGTACACTCGTTTCTAATTCCTTTACATCCCTATGTACACTCGTTTCTAATTCCTTTACATCCCTATGTACACTCGTTTCTAATTCCCTCACATTCTTATGTACACTCGTTTCTAATTCCTTTACATCCCTATGTACACTCGTTTCTAATACCTCCTTATCCCTATTTACACTCGTTTCTTCTTCTTCTTCTTCTTCTTCTTTCGTTCACTTGAAACATGTCTATATCTGTAATTCTGTCTCCTTAATAAAACTCACTGTCTTTTGTAGTTCATACAGTGTCCCATAGAGCTTTGATTCCAGTGTTGTTTCCTCTGGCCAATATGTCTGCCTCAGCGTTTCATGCTCAGAATACTCTTGAAGTATATGTTTGGCACTCTGTGCTGCCTGTCCACATGTACACGTGGCCGTGTTGCCAATCTTGAACTTTGTGTACATGTGACTGCGGAGTCGGTTGTTTTGTGCGTGGCAACCTGATTATCTGTGCGCCTTTTGGCTGGTTGCCTCCGTCTTCAGCACTCTGCTTACTTGGGCCGGACTATGGTCCTGCTCGAGTGGGAGTGCCCGACCAGTCTTAGTTTCCAGCTCCTGATGGCAGAACTAAGCCCCATCACCACTTCAAGGTGCTGGCCTCGATGGGGTCACTCGTTTCTAATTCCCTCACATCCCTTGGTACACTCGTTTCTACGGCACACTCGAACTACAAACACTGAAATGTGTTGCTGTGAGCTCTATAAAAGTCATACTTAAGGATTTTATATTCACTTCATTATCTCGTCAAGTAGATTCAGTGTCTGTCATGAATTCACCCTGTGACACTTGCTAGCATAGTCACTCCAAGATATATATGCTGGGCAGTCTGTGATATGATGCAGAGATGCGGCTGCATCAGGCAGCACCAATCAATATACATTGTCGGGGGTGGCATTTCGAAGATTTGAATCACACTGACACAATCTACCGCGCGGCCATGTATAGATGCATCCCGGCAAGTAGATTCAGTGACTGCAATTAACTCACACTGTGATACTTGCTGGCACAATCACTTCAAGCTATAATTGCATCTAGAGAATACTTGCAGCTAAAACATTGCATGTCTTATGATACAGATGAGGTAAGAGAAACAACGTGCCAGGTATCACTTTACGATACAGGTGAGGCAAGAGAAACAACGTGCCACGTATCACCTTACCATACAGGTGAGGCAAGAGAAACAACGTGCCACGTATCACCTTACGATACAGGTGAGGCAAGAGAAACAACGTGCCACGTATCACCTTACGATACAGGTGAGGCAAGAGAAACAACGTGCCAAGTATCACCTTGCGATACAGGTGAGGCAAGAGAAACAACGTGTCACGTTTCAACTTGCAGATAAGTGCCCCATACGTTTAGATGAGGGTCAGGTGAGTACAAGAAATGTAAGTAAGAAATAAATTTACCTGTGAGATAGAATAGAGAATACTAACGTTACGGTCAAATGGTCTTCATTGATCATAATAACAAGAAGAACCAGAATGATTCAGTACGAACAACGAATAATGTGACATTAATCAGGTCAGAATAAGCAGGTGAGAATTATCAGGTGAGAATATGTATTGAAAAATAAATGAAATTTTCCGAATGAAATATACTGAAACAGGAACTGTCTGCCAGGAAGATTACATGAATATATTTCTGAATGAAATGTGCATCACATTTTTCTACTTAACAATATCTCAGTATTTTTTATTCTATTCCATCTTTGATTTATGTCTCATTCCCCCAATGTTTCTTTGTCACAATACTTCATTACACATGATATTGTTTCTCTCAATATTCATCTATATCTTCTCACACTTGTCAAATATAAATCTATATCTTCTCACACTTAAAATATAAATCTATATCTTCTCACACTTAAAATATGAATCTATATCTTCTCACACTTGTCAAATATAAATCTATATCTTATTAAACATGTGCATATAAATCTATATCTTCTCACATTTAAAATATAAATCTATATCTTCTCACACTTAAAATATAAATCTATATTTTCTCACACTTGTCAAATATAAATCTATATCTTCTCACACTTGTCAAATATAAATCTATATCTTCTCACACTTGTCAAATATAAATCTATATCTTCTCACACTTGTTAAATATAAATCTATATCTTCTCACACTTGTCAAATATAAATCTATATCTTCTCACACTTGTCAAATATAAATCTATATCTTCTCACACTTGTCAAATATAAATCTATATCTTCTCACACTTGTCAAATATAATTCTATATCTTCTCACACTTGTCAAATATAAATCTATATCTTCTCACACTTGTCAAATATAAATCTATATCTTCTCACACTTGCAAATATAAATCTATATCTTCTCACACTTGTCAAATATAAATCTATATCTTCTCACACTTGGAAATATAAATCTATATCTTCTCACACTTGCAATTATAAATCTATATCTTATCAAACTTGTGCATATAAATCTACATCGTCTCAAACCTACCCATGTCAACAAATGATGGCACAAGGTATCCATGTCAACGAATGATGGCACAAGGTATCCATGTCAACAAATGATGGCACAAGGTATCCATGTCAATAAATGATGGCACAAGGTATCCATGTCAACAAATGATGGCACAAGGTATCCATGTCAACAAATGATGGCACAAGGTATCCATGTCAACAAATGATGGCACAAAGTATCCATGTCAACAAATGATGGCATACGGTATGACACCTGGATTCTAACTGTGGACGTAGGGATCACCACCCGTGTTAAGTAACTGGGACACCTGGACTCTAACTGTGGACGTAGGGATCACCACCCGTATTAAGTAGCTGGGCCGTCTGTGCTCTGTGGACGTAGGGATCACCACCCGTGTTAAGTAACTGGGACACCTGGACTCTAACTGTGGACGTAGGGATCACAACCCGTATTAAGTAGCTGGGCCGTCTGTGCTCTGTGGACGTAGGGATCACCACCCGTGTTAAGATAAACTTAAACCTTCGGTTATGTCAATATTTCTGTATAGCTGGGACACCTGGACTGTAACTGTGGACATAGAGAGAGGAATCGAAGCGTTTTGAAACAAATACGCGTGTTGTGTATCTGTTACTGAGAACATTGACCAATGTGTTTGTACATGATAGAATTCATGCAGTAGCCGGTCAACAAGAACCACTGTTGACAGTCGTGAAACTTCGCAATGTCCGGTAGTACGGGCAGTTGATGAAACATTTCTCGATGACATGATATGTTCAATGTACGGTTGAGGGAGAGGAAGAAGATGAGGTGGTCCGAAGAAGACGCCTGGATAATATCAATGACTGGATAGAATTTGAAGTTTCCATACTCATTAAGACGATAGAGAATAGAGATTGGTGGAGATATTTCTGCATACAATGTCACAATGTGACATTCCTACGATCATGACGGGTTATTGGTTTTATGAATGTTATTATAAGACGTTCTGTCTCTCATGATTCCAATCTTGAGCGGATAGTAATCAAATAGTGGTAGTCGTCGACAGGCGCATACTTGACACTTCGTTCCCATCATCTTCTCTGACATAAAACTCTAACGTTCTCATTACCATCATCTTCTCTGACATAAAACTCTAACGTTCTCATTACCATCATCTTCTCTGACATAAAACTCTAACGTTCTCATTACCATCATCTTCTCTGACATAAAACTCTAACGTTCTCATTACCATCATCTTCTCTGACATAAAACTCTAACGTTCTCATTCCCATCATCTTCTCTGACATAAAACTCTAACGTTCTCATTCGCTCCAAATAAATATCGCTCGCATATTCAAATACAACGTACCAAAATATAGGTCATGCACGTGCGATTAATGTTCAGATTATAACATCTCTCACCTGTCCTATATCTCGTTTGCCGTTTGTTTGTTTAGTAACGCCATTTCTAGATTCCAGAATGGCTTCTTGTATGTATTTCTAATATATTTTTCCCATACTTTTTTTGCTGAGAAAAATAAACGGGGAAACTATCATATCTTGTCTAAGAAGAATTCTCAAATGTTGTTCGGGTCAAAGAAAATCAACAAACACGAATTGCTCAACTGATATTTCCAACAGCATATAGGTAGAGAAATAACAGGTAGACGTTCTTGTAGTTATATATTACGATATATAACCTGATATATTACGTTTCACATCGTCCACAGTCAGCAGACTACCACCAGACAGCATCTCATCAAGCTATGCTACACCGATACAGTGAAGGCGGACCTAAAGGCCGACCACGAAATCTATGGACCACCGAAATAAAAGAGGCGACAAATTCCACAATATACTCAGCACACAAGAGAGCCATCACCAGAAAACTCTTCTACCGCTGACGCTGAAAGGCAATAAAGGTTTAGCGAATAGATAGAAGGCGCCCACAGTGGCGGCACAACTGAGTAGATATAAGGTAACGTCTGATATCCGTTTGAAAGTGTCCACAGTGCAGCCACTACTGATTTCATTATTACAGTTTGCCGTTTAGCTGCGATTTATGCACCTTTCGGTCTGACATATCCGACTTCAGCATCGTCTATTGGCTACTGTGACTATCTATACTATTGGACAGACCACTGAATTTTCAAATCGTTTTATTCACCTCTCGTGGCATATCTATTAATATCTGATGTAATTATTTTTTATTCCCATTTTGGGCCACATCAAGTATAGAGCGTTATACCATATTCAGAAGAGATATTTGTGAAATTCAACATGATACCATCAAGTTTTGGCCCCTGCGAGGACGAGTGAAAGGTCGTCTAATCATCAAGTATTGGCCTCTGCGAGGACGGGTGAAGGGTTCGTCTAATCATCAAGTATTGGCTCCTGCGATGAGGGTAAAGGATTCATCTCATCAACAAGTATTGGTCTCTGCGAGGACGGGTTAAGGATTCTTCTAATCAACAAGTATTGGCTCCTTCTGCCAGAACTGGTGAAAGGTTCGTCCGATCAGCCGAATAATACATCTATCAGAATGCTTAGTTAGTTAGTTATTCCTCTAGGGCCAAAGACGGCACATAGGGCGGATGTCATACTTTCCATGTCTCTCGTTTCATTGCAATTTGCTTTAGATCTTCATTGTTTCTGATACCGATGGTGAAACGTTCTCTTGTAATAGTTCTACGTAATGTTTCTTTTGGCTTTCCTCGTTTTCTCTTGCCCTTTGGTGACCACATCAAAGCTTGACATTCTTTCAGTATCCATTCGTAGCGCGTGTCCGATGTAATTCCAGCGACGCTTTCTAATATAGGTGGATACATATTCTTGTTTTGATCAGAATGCTTACCTATCAGAATTTCCCTTAAGATATTGTACAACAATAGGCCTGTCAGTATGCGAAATTGTTTACAATAACAAATAGTGAAATGACTTAAGTATTGAATTAACTAATCCGGCTGTATGGCGGTCAGGTATAAAGAACGCCTAGATTGATTAATGTACCAGGTCTAATTTCTACTATAGATGGACTTCCGGCACATTCAATCACTACAACTAGAAAAATTAATGGCTTGGTGGTTACGTCCTGGCTAGGGCATGTTACTCAATGCAGGTTTGGAAGTCAACGTTCAATTTGTTTCATCTCTAGTATGCTCTTATATGTGGATCATTTAATGATTACGTGTTTGTGAGTTTGTGTGTTTGTGTGTTTTTGTGTCCCTTTAGTGTGTATGACTATATGTTCTTGTGCCACCTTTAGTATGTATGTCTCTGTGTTTTTGTGCCCCCTCCCTTTTTAGTATGTATGTCTCTGTGTTTTGGAAGGATCCTGTCGGGGTATAGGCGACAGCGGAAGAAATCCATCATCTCGTGGGCTTTCTCGAGAAAGTCATCATCACCACTGCACAGACGCCGGAGACGAAGTTGTGAGAATGGAAGGGAATCACGACAGGCAGAAGGATGAGATGAGGTATATAGAAGGAAGCTGTGGGTATCAGGGTGTTTGTAGTGTACCGATGTTCTAAGACAGGAAGGTTGAATAGTGATGGATATATCCAGGAAGTTCACATGGGAGGTGGAGATCTCAGATGTGAACTTGATGGCTGGGTGACAGTTATCAATGTACTGAACGAAGCGAGATAGGTCAGCCTCAGCCATGTTAGTGATACAGATCCCATCATCGATATACCTATGGAACATCAATGGGAAGGGCCCATCATAGGACTCCCACACCTAGTGCTCAAGGTGACCCATAAACAAGCAAGCTTAAGTAGGGTCCATTTTAGTGCCCATGGCAACTCCACTGATCTGGTCGAAGAAATGCTCATCAAACTCAAAGGAGTTAAGAGTAAGTACAAGCTCAACAAGATGGATGAGTGTGGAGGTAGACTCAGAGGGATGAGGGTACTTGTCGAAGAAGAGCCCTGTTGTCTGGGGAATTCAAGTGAATATTGTGTTGTCGTGGAGTTCACCGTGTCTATTGTCTTGTCAGTGGAATTTAAGTAGCTGTTATATGTAAATGCAAATAAAGTAAATAGGTTACTAGAAAACTATCAATATACAATAATAAAATATAGAAAAAATAACAATAGAAAAAATAACAAATACAATTGTCAAATTGTCGGTCCAATTAGGACCTTTATCAAGACAACAAAAACAGTTCAGAACAAAAAAACCATAACGAATATAAACAAAATGGATTTCTCCCACCAGGAAATCAACAACCAGCAACAACAGATCCAGTGCAATACAATTTCAACAAGTGCATATCGATGCGTTCAATATGTCTAAATTATGAAATACCCAAAGATGAAAGATGCAGAACTAAAGAAAGGGGGACACCAAATTAGCACTGCCAGTTGCTGCTGGTTGTTGATTTCCTGGTGGGAGAAATCCATTTTGTTTATATTCGGTTTTTTTGTTTGTTCTTAACTGTTTTTGTTGTCTTGATAAAGGTCCCAATTGGACCGACACGTTGACAATTGTATTTGTTCTTTTTTTAATTGTTATTTTTTATATTTTATTATTTTATATTGATAGTTTTCTAGTAACCTATTTACTTTATTTGCATTTACCTCTATTTGTCTGGTTACTATGGCACTTCCTTTTTGTCGGGCATCCTCCGATATTTGGGTTATTTATAGCTGTTATATGGGGAGTTAAAGTGTCTTTTGTCTTATCTCGGGAGTTCAGGTGTCTGTTGTCTTGTCTGGGGAGTTAAAGTGTCTTTTGTCTTATCTCGGGAGCTCAGGTGTCTGTTGTCTTGTCTGGGGAGTAAAAGTGTCTTTTGTCTTATCTCGGGAGTTCAGGTGTCTGTTGTCTTGTCTGGGGAGTTAAAGTGTCTTTTGTCTTATCTCGGGAATTCAAGTGAGTGTTGTCTTGTCTGGGAATGTCAGGTGTCTGTTGTCTTATTTGGGGAATTAAAGTGAATGTTGTGTTGTCTTGGAGTTCACGTGTCTATTGTCTTGTCTGGGGAAGTTTAAGTATCTGTTATCTTGTCTGGGGAAGTTTAAGTATCTGTTATCTTGTCTGGGGAAGTTTAAGTATCTGTTATCTTGTCTGGGGAAGATTAAGTATCTGTTATCTTGTCTGGGGAAGTTTAAGTATCTGTTATCTTGTCTGGGGAAGTTTAAGTATCTGTTATCTTGTCTGGGGAAGTGTAAGTATCTGTTATCTTGTCTGGGGAAGTTTAAGTATCTGTTATCTTGTCTGGGGAAGTTTAAGTATCTGTTATCTTGTCTGGGGAAGTTTAAGTATCTGTTATCTTGTCTGGGGAAGAGTACAAGCCGTGAGATGGAGTAAACGGAAGACGGGTTGAAGGAATAACTGAAATTATACTTCCGTTCAGCACGTCCTCTCGAGCTAAACATTCAATCAGCTATTGAATCAATACAATTAATATACACCTTCGCGCACCTTCGCGCACCTGCGAGCACCTAACAGTCTTCTAAGAATAAACAAAGTTTGCACACCCTTATGTTTACTTACACTTCTGTTGGCACCCCGTGAATATCCTTCCCTGTAGTTTTATTGGATGCTCTGAAAACAGAAGAGAGAAATCACGAAATGAGAGAGAGAGCAGATAGGTTACCTCCCATAGTTCTATATCAATCATGTTTATATTTGAAGACAAGGAAGGTTGCTAGGAACCTTTCAGGCGTTACACGGTGCGTGGATTTGATAACAAACATGTGTCAACCCAACATTTAATCATGCACACAAGCAAGTAATAGAACAATTACATAATTCAGTTATGGAATAATCACACAATCAAGTAATTAAAAAACATCACACAATCAAGTAATTAAAAACATCACACAATCAAGTAATTAAACGTCAATCAAACAATCACAAAACCAAGTAATTAACAAAATTAAACAACCACAGAATCACACTTTCAAGTAATCAAATCATTACGCAATAACGTAATTAAAAAAATTCACAAAATCAAGCAATCAGACAATCATGTGATAAAACGTCACACAATCAAACAATCACACTATAAAGTAACTAACAAAAAACCACACAGCCATACAATCAAACAATCATCATCATATGCCGTCTCCGCAACGAAGGTTGGCTGCAACAGACCTCCAATATCACATGTCTCTTCTTTTCGTGGTGCACTCTGCTAGACTGTTTGATTCTTTATTGTTGATTAGAAATGGTCCTCACATGACGCGGGGTACTCCCACAAGTGCTCCGCTCTCCGTTCTAGCAGTCATCCCAGTGCATGTAAACCCCCGGTAAGGTGTTGAATGCGTGATCTTCGGGGCTTTCCAAAAAATTACTTAAAATTAAGTAAAATGCTAGACTGTAACCTGTCCTACTTGTGATTTTACTCTTCCACTTGTATCTCTGCCTACCTTTTACTGGTCTCCCTTCGAATTTAACCTCAAGTAATTTCTTCAACCGATGTCCACAATATTTGCTTGTTCTTTCATCAAACCATCACACAATAAAGTAATTAACAAAATTACAATATCAAGTATTCACACACTCAAGTAATCAAGCAATTGCACAAGCAAGTAATTCCATAATCAAATAATCCAGTATTCAAACACTAACAAAGAGATTAATCACCCAATTAAGTAATCAGATATTCACACTGTAATGTAATCACACAATCAAATAATTAAACAATTATGCAATCAAGTCATGACTCAAGTCAAGTCATGACTCAATCAAGTTATCAAACGATCACATTATAATATCACCAAATATCATAAGTATTCTTGATAACATAACCCCATATTACAATATCACTAAACATTAATAATTATTGGTATTACCATTTTGTAGCCTGCGTGAGAGTTATACAATGCTAAATCTATTCGATATCCATGTATGGCTCTGAAACATGGACAATAAACAATTAACATACAGGAGTGATGCCTATGAGATGTGGATATATAGAAGAATAGGGAGAACATCATGAAAAGGGAGAAAACAGAGGTTTTAACAACGCTTAATATGAAGAAAGAATTATTAACGGAAATAAACATCAAGCAAATGAAATATTTTGGACATATTAAACGATATGACACCTTGTTGAAGACCTTACTTGAGTTGAACCAGCATGAAGTAGGCAGAGATACAAGTGGTAAAGTAACACCACGAGATGGACAGATTAACCGTCTAGCAGAGTGCACCACCAAGACAAGGGATAGGGGATGTTGGAGGTCCATTGCAGCCAACCTTCGCTGCGGAGACGTCACTTGATAATGATAATGGACTTGCGTTATGCCGATAATATCGATCTCTTGGCTGGTTTTGAATCTGAACTGTAGGAACTCACCTCAAAATTGCCTCTAGGAACTCACCTCAAAGTTGCCTCTAGGTACTCACCTCAAAGTTGCCTCTAGGTACTCACCTCAAAGTTGCCTCTAGGAACTCACCTCAAAGTTGCCTCTAGGAACTCACCTCAAAGTTGCAAGAAGTTAGTCGGAAATATGGCATGGAAATTAACATTGATAAATTTACATTGATAAATTAACATTGATAAATTAACATTGATAAATTAACATTGATAAATGCGAGATATTGAAAACTAGTGATACCAAGCAAGATCCCACGAATATCTGGTTAAACTGTCACAAACTTCAGTTATCAACTTCAAATATCTGGTTAAACTGTCACAAACTTCAAGAAGTTATCAACTTCAAATATCTGGTTAAACTGTCACAAACTTCAAGAAGTTATCAACTTCAAATATCTCGGGTCCCAGATATGGTCTCATAGGAACTCGGGAAATGAGATTACATTAAGACTCCAGATGGTGGTGGTTGCCGTGGCCAGGTTGAATATGATTTGGAAAAGTAGATCGGTGTTACATTAAAGATCAATATATTTCGCTAGTGCTAAAAAAAGATAAACACTCAATGCAGACACGAAAAGAAAGACTCAGGCTTCTGAACACAAGTTTTCACTGACGTTTATTAATAATTATTTATATAGAAGACAAGACAAATGTATTTGTGTGGCAGCAAATAAATATACTTGCAGGTTTATTAAGAACCCTTATTGGCAGTACTCAAACGGCGTTAATGATTCTGTAAGGAACTGTTGAGGGTACAAGGAGAACAGTGGGAAAATAATCGTGAATTAATAACTTCACGAAATAGTCTGTGTACGATTTTCTAACACTCCTTCGAATGGCTGAGAATAGAAATATTTCGAAGCTATATTATGTGCTGTATACAGCAACAGATCGCCACAGATGGTGTTACTCTCTGTGTATGCAGCAACATGATCGCCACAGATGGTGTTACTCTCTGTGTATGCAGCAACATGATCGCCACAGATGGTGTTACTCTCTGCGTATGCAGCAACATGATCGCCACAGATGGTGTTGCTCTCAGAACTATTATTGTAATTTCCATAGTGTAGTTATTTGTTCACGAAACACTCAATAATCTTGTATCATAGATCTGTCTTGCACTAATATTCTCTGTTAATGGTAATTGTTCCGAAAGTGAGATTAGATCAAAGTCTCTGTAAATCAGTGTTTTCATATGAACAGTCTGAGCTGGTTAAATATAACAATAAACAAGACTGGTTGAATATGTTGGTGACGGTTGAATGGAGCATGATGATGATGCTATTGGCTGTACAATTTGGTATATAGCAGTTTATGTTATACAAAACTCCAAGTGTGTTTCTGTGCAATCCAATATTCTTGTATTCAATGAATCAATGAACGATTAGATACAATTTGTATATATGTTATTTTGAAACTAGTTTCTTCCTTAATGGCAGCAACAATTTATTTAATCAACTGTATGATTCATTTGTGTTCTTCGTTCGTCTGTCAGACATCAGATCACAGTAACCGTAGCTTAAATCAATTGTATTATTTTCTCAATATCAGCCAGAACGCTTGTGTGATCTGTTTATGTCTCTATTACCGATGAGACGAACAGCTATCTTCAATGCGATGTATGATTTCTGTTCATGAAATCCACAGAGACTTATATTATGTAGCGGTGGCGTCGTCTGTGCAGGCCGGATGCTTCTACCTTCCACGTATAAATGCAACTAGAAGAATACATTATACAGTCTATTCCCACAAGTCTACACGCTTCTTCTACATTCAATGATGTCTATATGCGTGAGTTATCATGTTGTTGTGAGTCTAACATTCAATGATGTCCATATGCGTGAGTTATCACGTTGTTGTGAGTCTAACATTCAATGATGTCTATATGCGTGAGTTATCATGTTGTTGTGAGTCTAACATTCAATGATGTCTATATGCGTGAGTTGTCACGTTGTTGTGAGTCTAACATTCAATGATGTCTATATGCGTGAGTTATCACGTTGTTGTGAGTCTAACATTCAATGATGTCCATATGCGTGAGTTATCACGTTGTTGTGAGTCTAACATTCAATGATGTCTATATGCGTGAGTTGTCACGTTGTTGTGAGTCTAACATTCAATGATGTCTATATGCGTGAGTTGTCACGTTGTTGTGGTTATAATATTAAACAATATGATTGGCAGCAAAATTTCTTCCATGTTATCTCTTTGTTAACAAAGATGGTGACAATTGTTGATCACCGAAAGCACAATCACGAGGAGACAAAATCCAGCTTCTAACATTAAAGGCAGTTAATAATGAGAAGAGCTGCAGTAAAACTATTTGTCAATAACGACTAACGGAAAATACAATGTTTAACATTTTACAATGAACAATATTAAATTACAGGACAAATGGTTGCTAACAACTTACAAAACAGACAAAATAAAAGAACGAAAATGTTAACAGTTTCACCACACAGATAAAATAACATTTTTAAAACAACCTATAAATACAAGACTCACATGAAGATCATATTGTTAACAAGTTCTAAAAATATGAGAACAGATATTGTTAACACGTTCTAAAAATATGAGAACAGATATTGTTAACAAGTTCTAAAAATATGAGAACAGATATTGTTAACAAGTTCTAAAAATATGAGAACAGATATTGTTAACAAGTTCTAAAAATATGAGAACAGATATTGTTAACAAGTTCTAAAACACAGACTAAATTATATGAGAAGGAATATTGTTAACAGTTTACACAGCATAGACTAGATTGCACAATAGGCAATTTAAGTTTACAAAGCAGATTACTACTAAAATCGAACCCGGTACCACCAGATACACATTACTGCTCAGTCACAGAGTGCCGGGAATGTCAATCTAAACTAATGAAATCAGTCTTAACCGAACGATTTACTAGAAACATTTATAGATCTTTCTGTCATAGAGATCTTTCTGTCATAGAAATACAGATCTTTCTGTCATAGGGATGCACATATTTCTGTCATAGGGATACAGATCTTTCTGTCATAGAAATGCAGATTTTTCTGTCATAGAGACCATATCTTATGTCATCTTTCTGTCATAGAAATACAGATCTTTCTGTCATATATACATATACAAATCTGTCTGTCATAGGGATCTTTCTGTTATAGAAATACAGATATTTCTGTCATAGAAATACAAATCTGTTATAGGGATCTTTCTATCATATGGATGCAGATCTTTCTGTCATATGGATCTTTCTGTCATAGAAATACAGATCTTTCTGTCATAGAAATACAAATCTTTCTGTCATAGAAATACAAATCTTTCTGTCATAGATTTTTGTCATAGATATACAGAACATTCCGACTTTAAAAATATATATTTGTGAGAATATTATATAGAGAATAAAAAGATGAGAAAGAAGGGAGAGGGCCACAGTAACACATACAAGAATATGACATATTTTATTAGGCAAATATGCCTATGTTACAGAGGAATGAAAAAAATCTCATAAATAATCTGAATAAAGAGATTTTAAATAACACGACAGGTGTAACACTGTTCGTCGCTGACTACAAACTAATACAGGTGTAACAATATTCGTCGCTGTACAAACTAATACAGGTGTAACAATGTTCGTCGCTGACTACAAACTAAGACATGTGTAACAATGTTCGTCGCTGACTACAAACTAAGACAAGTGTAACACTGTTCGTCGCTGACTACAAACTAAGACATGTGTAACAATGTTCGTCGCTGACTACAAACTAAGACAAGTGTAACAATGTTCGTCCCTGACTACAAACTAAGACAAGTGTAACAATGTTCGTCGCTGACTACAAACTAAGACATGTGTAACAATGTTCGTCGCTGACTACAAACTAAGACATGTGTAACAATGTTCGTCGCTGACTACAAACTAAGACATGTGTAACAATGTTCGTCGCTGACTACAAACTAAGACAAGTGTAACACGGTTCGTCGCTGACTACAAACTAAGACAGGTGTAACACTGTTCGTCGCTGACTACAAACTAAGACATGTGTAACAATGTTCGTCGCTGACTACAAACTAAGACAGGTGTAACAATGTTCGTCGCTGACTACAAACTAAGACATGTGTAACAATGTTCGTCGCTGACTACAAACTAAGACAGGTGTAACAATGTTCGTCGCTGACTACAAACTAAGACAGGTGTAACAATGTTCGTCTCTGTACAAACTAAGACAGGTGTAACAATGTTCGTCGCTGACTACAACCTAAGACAGGTGTAACAATGTTCGTCGCTGACTACAAACTAAGACAGGTGTAACAATGTTCGTCTCTGTATATATAAAAGAGAAAGTGTGTGACATAGAGAAAGTGTGTGACAGAGAGAAAGTGTGTGACAGAGAGTATGTGTGACAGAGAGAAAGTGTGTGACAGAGAGTATGTGTGACAGAGAGAAAGTGTGTGACAGATAGAAAGTGTGTGACAGAGAGTATGTGTGACAGAGAGAAAGTGTGTGACAGAGAGTATGTGTGACAAAGAGTATGTGTGAGAGAGAGAAAGTGTGTGACAGAGAGAAAGTGTGTGACAGAGAGTATGTGTGACAGAGAGAAAGTGTGTGACAGAGAGAAAGTGTGTGACAGAGAGAAAGTGTGTGGCAGAGAGTATGTGTGACAGAGAGTATGTGTGACAGAGAGTATGTGTGACAGAGAGAAAGTGTATGACAGAGAGTATGTGTGACAGAGAGAAAGTGTGTGACAGAGAGAAAGTGTGACAAAGAAATTGTGTGGCAGAGAGTAGGTTTGACCTAGAGTGTGTAGCAGAGATAAAGTATGGGAAGGAGAGAGTGACATAGAGAGTGTGTAGCAGAGATAAAGTATGGGAAGGAGAGAGTGACATAGAGAGTGTGTAGCAGAGATAAAGTATGGGAAGGAGAGAGTGACATAGAGAGTGTGTAGCAGAGATAAAGTATGGGAAGGAGAGAGTGACATAGAGAGTGTGTAGCAGAGATAAAGTATGGGAAGGAGAGAGTGACATAGAGAGTGTGTAGCAGAGATAAAGTATGGGAAGGAGAGAGTGACATAGAGAGTGTGTAGCAGAGATAAAGTATGGGAAGGAGAGAGTGACATAGAGAGTGTGTAGCAGAGATAGTATGGGAAGGAGAGAGTGACATAGAGTGAGTGCAACAATAGACTCACAGACTCTGGCGGTCCATAGAAAGTCAGATGGAAAAGAAAGTTAGAGAGAAGCATTTTAAGCCAGGGATAGAATTTGAAAGTAAGACAATATTGCGAAGAACGAGAGACAGGAGAAGGGAGGAGATGGACACAGGATGATGTTACTAGAGACTAATTATGTTATGATGTCGTAGAGATAACGCTGCCTCATATTTCCTTGTGTTGATAAGGAGGTGGGAGGTAGAGTGTTTGTTTGTAAGAGGCAAACCTAGGAGGTAGATAGGTAACTTGAGACACATACATTGATAAATACAGATTCAGGACAGATTGAGTAGAGATGAAATATTTCTTCAATAGAGGATGAGAGAGAGAGAGAGAGAGAGAGGGAGGGAGAGGAGATAGAGGGGGCGAGGGAGAAGCAGAAGAATGTAAATGAAGGAAGATTTAGAAGATATTCAATATTTACTGAGTGGAGGATGAGAAATATAGCAATGTTGAGAGAGATATTAATGATGAGAGAGATATCAAGATGAGACAGAGATAGCAATGTAGAGATATAAATGTACAGATAGCAATGATGAGACAGAGATAGCAATTAAGAGACAGAGATAACAATTATGAGACAGAGATAGCAATGTAGAGATAGCAATGTAGAGATAGCAATGTAGAGATAGCAATGTAGAGATAGCAATGATGAGACAGATATAGCAATGATGAGACAGAGATAGCAATTATGAGACAGAGATAGCAATGTAGAGATAGCAATGTAGAGATAGCAATGTAGAGATAGCAATGTAGAGATAGCAATGATGAGATAGATATAGCAATGATGAGACAGAGATAGCAATTATGAGACAGAGATAGCAATGTAGAGATAGCAATGTAGAGATAGCAATGTAGAGATAGCAATGTAGAGATAGCAATGTAGAGATAGCAATGTAGAGATAGCAATGATGAGACAGAGATAGCAATGATGAAAGAGAAATTGCAATGTTGAGACAGAGATAGCAATGATGAGAATTATCTCCACGTTAGCTAAGCAAGTTTGCGAATGTGTGTGTGGGGGGGGGGGGGGGGTGAAAAGATGAAAATGGTACGAACTTCCATAATAGATGTGGCAATGCTGATAAGTAATTGAATGTGGTTAAAGCAAATTCGGGGCATGATTTGCGTTCTCTGAGCAGAATCTGCAAGTAAGTAGCTTCTGTTTAGATAACTTTAGTACGGGGATTCTGATCCAGGACACAACTAGAGAAATAGCTGAATGAGAATTGATTATTCAAGTAAATTCAATGACATGAAGACATTACTATGTGTCAAACACATCATAGTCAAACTGCCTTTAGCACATCGGAAGATAACTTTCAGTACTAGGAACTTGGCCACATGACCGGCCAAAAAAACCACTTTCTCTCCCTCATCCCTTAGCTATTTTTGACAAAGTAGTCCTCAACCTTTTCATTAAAATGACATTTTGTCACATGAAAAAAACCTCTTTTTAAAAATTAAAACCACGCCCATGAGGAGAAAATAATATCTACTTCCATGTGTGGATAAATCTACTTTCCTGTGTGGATAAAATTACTTTCCTGTGTGGATAAATCTACTTACCTGTGTGGATAATTCTACTTTTCTGTGTGGATATATCTACTTCTCTGTGTGGATAAATCTACTTTCCTGTGTGGATAAAATTACTTTCATGTGTGGATAAATCTACTTACCTGTGTGGATAATTCTACTTTCCTGTGTGGATAAATCTACTTTCCTTTGCGGATAAATCTACTTCGCTGTGTAGATATATCTACTTCTCTGTGTGGATAAATCTACTTCACTGTGTGGATAGATCTACTTCCCTGTGTGGATAAATCTACGTCCGTGTGTGGATAAATATGCTTCCCTGTGTGGATAAATCTACTTCCATGTGTGAATAAATCTACTTCCCTGTGTGATAAATCTAATTTCCTGTGTGGATAAATATACTTTATTATGCGGATGAATAGACGAATAGGGAGAAATGAATGTAAAGATATAACAGAAGAATAGGGAGACATGAATGTAAAGATATAACAGAAGAATAGGGAGAAATGAATGTAAAGATATAACAGAAGAATAGGGAGACATGAATGTAAAGATATAACAGAAGAATAGGGAGAAATGAATGTAAAGATATAACAGAAGAATAGGGAGAAATGAATGTAAAGATATATCAGAAGAATAGGGAGAAATGAATGTAAAGATATAACAGAAGAATAGGGAGAAATGAATGTAAAGATATAACAGAAGAATAGGGAGAAATGAATGTAAACATCAGAAATCAATGAAGTTCTGACAACACCTAGTATAGAAAAAAGGAAACACGTATTAAAGGAAATAAAAATCAAATAATATATATTTGACAAATACTTTTAAAAAAACCACATTGTTCAAAAGATGACTATGGTGGAGTAGTGAGGAGGCAAGTGGGAGAGAAATATGATAAGATAATAATCTATTAGAGTGCACCACCGAGGCAAGATACAGATGGTATTGGGGGCCCCGGAGTAGAATCAGTACTATCCATCTTGGTCTGCGCCTTCCTTTGTTTCTACTTTGAGATGATCTTTTCTTGAAGGCTATCGATGGAATAAGATTTGGTTCCATCCTGATTAGGTGGCCGAAACATGTGATCTTGTGTGTGTCTATGTATTATTTGCACGATATTGTTTGCACGATATTGTTTGCACGATATTGTTTGCACGATATTGTTTGCACGATATTGTTTTCATTTGATTTGTTATAGTGCCATTGTTTATCCTATCTCATTTTGTTACCCCCAGTGTGTTCTCACACATTCTATCTATGTGTGCCGCTAGGCGTCGTGGTACCCCCCAGTGTGTTCTCACACATTCTATCTATGTGTGCCGCTAGGCGTCGTGGTACCCCCCAGTGTGTTCTCACACATTCTATCTATGTGTGCCGCTAGGCGTCGTGGTACCCCCCAGTGTGTTCTCACACATTCTATCTATGTGTGCCGCTAGGCGTCGTGGTACCCCCCAGTGTGTTCTCACACATTCTATCTATGTGTGCCGCTAGGCGTCGTGGTACCCCCCAGTGTGTTCTCACACATTCTATCTATGTGTGCCGCTAGGCGTCGTGGTACCCCCCCCCCCCCCGTGTGTTCTCACACATTCTATCTATGTGTGCCGCTAGGCGTCGTGGTACCCCCCCCCCCGTGTGTTCTCACACATTCTATCTATGTGTGCCGCTAGGCGTCGTGGTACCCCCCAGTGTGTTTTCACACATTCTATCTATGTGTGCCGCTAGGCGTCGTGGTACCCCCCAGTGTGTTCTCACACATTCTATCTATGTGTGCCGCTAGGCGTCGTGGTACCCCCCCCCCCGTGTGTTCTCATACATTCTATCTATGTGTGCCGCTAGGCGTCGCGGTACCCCCCCCCCCGTGTGTTCTCACACATTCTATCTATGTGTGCCGCTAGGCGTCGTGGTACCCCCCCCCCCCGTGTTCTCACACATTCTATCTATGTGTGCCGCTAGGCGTCGTGGTACCCCCCCCCCCGTGTTCTCACACATTCTATCTATGTATGCCGCTAGGCGTCGTGGTACCCCCCCCCCGTGTGTTCTCACACATTCTATCTATGTGTGCCGCTAGGCGTCGTGGTACCCCCCCCCCAGTGTGTTCTCACACATTCTATCTATGTGTGCCGCTAGGCGTCGTGGTACCCCCCAGTGTGTTCTCACACATTCTATCTATGTGTGCCGCTAGGCGTCGTGGTACCCCCCCCCGTGTTCTCACACATTCTATCTATGTGTGCCGCTAGGCGTCGTGGTACCCCCCCCCCCCCCCCGTGTGTTCTCACACATTCTATCTATGTGTGCCGCTAGGCGTCGTGGTACCCCCCAGTGTGTTCTCACACATTCTATCTATGTGTGCCGCTAGGCGTCGTGGTACCCCCCAGTGTGTTCTCACACATTCTATCTATGTGTGCCGCTAGGCGTCGTGGTACCCCCCAGTGTGTTCTCACACATTCTATCTATGTGTGCCGCTAGGCGTCGTGGTACCCCCCAGTGTGTTCTCACACATTCTATCTATGTGTGCCGCTAGGCGTCGTGGTACCCCCCCCCCCCCCGTGTGTTCTCACACATTCTATCTATGTGTGCCGCTAGGCGTCGTGGTACCCCCCCCCCGTGTTCTCACACATTCTATCTATGTGTGCCGCTAGGCGTCGTGGTACCCCCCAGTGTGTTCTCACACATTCTATCTATGTGTGCCGCTAGGCGTCGTGGTACCCCCCCCCCCCCCGTGTTCTCACACATTCTATCTATGTGTGCCGCTAGGCGTCGTGGTACCCCCCCCCCAGTGTGTTCTCACACATTCTATCTATGTGTGCCGCTAGGCGTCGTGGTACCCCCCAGTGTGTTCTCACACATTCTATCTATGTGTGCCGCTAGGCGTCGTGGTACCCCCCAGTGTGTTCTCACACATTCTATCTATGTGTGCCGCTAGGCGTCGTGGTACCCCCCAGTGTGTTCTCACACATTCTATCTATGTGTGCCGCTAGGCGTCGTGGTACCCCCCAGTGTGTTCTCACACATTCTATCTATGTGTGCCGCTAGGCGTCGTGGTACCCCCCCCCCCCGTGTTCTCACACATTCTATCTATGTGTGCCGCTAGGCGTCGTGGTACCCCCCCCGTGTTCTCACACATTCTATCTATGTGTGCCGCTAGGCGTCGTGGTACCCCCCAGTGTGTTCTCACACATTCTATCTATGTGTGCCGCTAGGCGTCGTGGTACCCCCCCCGTGTTCTCACACATTCTATCTATGTGTGCCGCTAGGCGTCGTGGAGAGCCAACGTCTTCTCGCATTCAGCGAGATATAGAAAAATAGGGAGACGGTGAGATATAGAGTGGGAAATTAGGGAGACGGTGAGATATAGAGTGGGAAATTAGGGAGACGGTGAGATATAGAGTGGGAAATTAGGGAGAAGGGGAGATATAGAGTGGGAAATTAAGGAGAAGGGGAGATATAGAGTGGGAAATTAGGGAGAAGGGGAGATATAGAGTATTTGAAAAAAATAGAGGGACGGTGAGATATAGAGTATTTGAAATAATAGGGAGGCATGAGGTGATAAAAAGATAAGGAGACAGAGAGATCGAGAGCCAAAGACGTGGTCTTGTCTTGTCCTATTCGTGTGTGCCGTAATGCATCATGGGGAGCTGCCGTCTTCTTTCTTTCGCTAACTGTGATGCTGCTGCCATAGTGCAGCCTTGGCGTTCCAGTATTTCTCTCATGTCATCTATCTATCTTCATCTGGTCCTCCCCCCCCCCCCGTTTCTCTCTTCAGACAAACAAAAGACATGGTATGGTTTTGAAATGAGACGATAGAGAAACTGAGTGTGCGAAAAGAGATCAATGAAGACACACTACTCTTTGAACTTGAGCTGGTAACCTGTAGCATTCAGACAAGTAAGGCACGCATTCATACACAAAAACACACGCTGTCATACATACACACAAATGTAGTCTCACATACCAGCACTCTCTCACATACCAGCACACTCTCACATACCAGCACTCTCTCACATACCAGCACTCTCTCACATACCAGCACACTCTCACATACTAGCACTCTCTCACATACCAGCACTCTCTCACATACCAGCACTCTCTCACATACCAGCACACTCTCACATACCAGCACACTCTCACATACCAGCACACACTCACACACACACACACATACATACGCTGCATACATAAAGACAAGCGCTGACCCATAAACCGCTCAGCATGTCGGTGTGTCTTAGACGCTCACACAGACAAAGGCTCACACACACACTAACGCTCACACACACACAAACGCGCACACAGACAAACGCTGACCCATAAGCTGCTCTGCATGTTGGTGTGTCTTAGAGAATTCTACAGAACAAAGATAACTTCGCCACCCCCACAACACCCAGGTCTATGATGCCACCCCCCACAACACCCAGGTCTATGATGCCACCCCCACAACACCCAGGTCTATGATGCCACATGCGTCCTGCGTTACCTGGGCTAAATTCCAGAATGACGACAGATTCACAGAATAAGTCACACAAGACACACTACACAGGCACACACTACACAGGCACACACTACACGGGTGTCTGAACTCTCCTGTCGGCGGTGAAACAAATCACAGACACTGAACAAAGAGAGAATTAAGTCGCATCTTAAGAGGCCCGTTGCTGAGGGATTATATGAGAAAGAATAAGTGTGAGGGAGTAAGTATGGGAGTATTATTGTGAGGGAGTAAGTATGAGGGAATATGTATGAGTGAGCAAGTATAAGGGAGTATGTGTGAATGAAATAGTGTGGGGTAGTAAGCATGAGGGAGTATATATGAGGAAGTAAGTGTGTGGGAGTAAGTGTGAGTGAGTAAGTGTGAGGGACTAAATATGAGAGAATTTGTGTGAATGAGTAAGTGTGAGAAAGTACGTATGAGGGAGTAAGTATGAGGGTGTAAATATGAGAAAGTAAGTATGAGGGTGTAAATATGAGAAAGTAAGTATGAGGGTGTAAATATGAGGGCGTACATATGAGGAAGTATGTATAACGGAGTAAATATTAGGGAGTAAGTGTGAGAGGATATGTGCGAGGGATTAGGAACTACATATGACGAGTAGGTGTGAGGGGATAAATATCAGGAAGTAAATATGAGGGCGTAAATATGACAAGAGTTAGTTATGAGGGAGTAATTATGAGGAAATAAATATGACGTAGTAAGTGTGAGGGGATAAGTATGAGGGAGGGAGTATAACGGAGTAAGTGTGAGGGGATGAGTATGAGGGGATAAAGCCTTGACTCCTTATTATCTTTCTTAGCCCTTAACTGTCCGTCTTGGCTATTTCAGTGTCTGTTGAAGTTCTTTATTTTCTGTCTTAGCTTTTTCATTGTCTATTTTTTTCTTGTATAATCTTTTTTCCGTCTTAGCTCTTTAATGTATTTTCTCTATTATTGTCTGTTGTCTGTCTTTGCTTGTTCATTGTCTTTCTTAGCTCTTTAATTCTCAGTCTTAGCTCTTTTATTGACTCTCTTTGCTCTTTCAATGTAAAATCATGATATTGAAAGTAACATTCAACCTCAGGTATCTCATGAATCTGATAGATAGTAGCATTTAACCTATGGGATCTCATGAATCTGATAGATGGTAGCATTTAACCTATGGGATCTCATGAATTTGATGAGCATTTTACAAAATATAGATATGTATTTATTAACTTTTACTGGTTATGTTGCTCGCACATATTACATGTGGGGTGGTACTCGCACACTCAGTATTACATGTGGGGTGGTACTTGCACACTCAGTATTACATGTCTCAATATTACACATGGGTAGATGCTCGCACACTCAGTATTACATGTCTCAGTATTACACACGGGTAGATGCTCGCACGCTCAGTATTACATGTCTCAGTATTACATGTCTCAGTATTACACATTGGTAGATGCTCGCACACTCAGTATTACATGTCTCAGTATTACATGTCTCAGTATTACAGATTGGTAGATGCTCGCACACTCAGTATTAAATGTGGGGTGGTACTCGCACACTCAGTATTACATGTCTCAGTATTACACATGGGTAGTACTCGCACACTTAGTATTACATGTGGGGTGGTACTCGCACACTTAGTATTACATGTGGGGTAGTACTCGCACACTTAGTATTACATATCGAGTTGTATGCTTCATTTGAAATGGTTTAGAACCCCAGACCTACATCATACACTGTTTGTGCAGACACAAGACTGGAAGATGAGACAGTAGGAACACACTGCTACTGCAGGAACCTATCATATACTGTGCAGACACGTGACTAGAAGATTAAAGAGTAGGCCGACATCAAACACTGCTACTGTAGCCACACATCAAACACTGCTACTGTAGGCACATATCAAACACTGCTACTGTAGCCACACATCAAACACTGCTACTGTAGCCACACATCAAACACTTCTACTGTAGCCACACATCAAACACTGCTACTGTAGCCATATATCAAATACTTCTACTGTAGTAACACATCAAACATTGCTGCTGTAGCCACACCGCAAACACTGTTACTGTAGCCACACATCGAACACTGCTACTGTAGTCACACAACAAACACTGATACTGTAGACACACATCAAGCAATGCTACTGTAGGCACACATCAAACACTGCTACTGTAGTCACACATCAAACACTGCTACTGTAGGCACACATCAAACACTGCTAATATAGGCACACAATCAAACACTGCTACTGTAGCCACACATCAAACACTTCTACTGTAGCCACACATCAAACACTTCTACTGTAGCCACAGATCAAACACTGCTACTGTAGGCACACATCAAACACTGCTGCTGTAGTCACACATCAAACACTGCTACTGTAGTCACACATCAAACACTGCTGCTGTAGTCACACATCAAACACTGCTACTGTAGGCACACATCAAACACTGCTACTGTAGGCACACATCAAACACTGCTGCTGTAGGCACACATCAAACACTGCTGCTGTAGTCACACATCAAACACTGCTACTGTAGGCACACATCAAACACTGCTACTGTAGGCACACATCAAACACTGCTACTGTAGGCACACATCAAACACTGCTGCTGTAGGCACACATCAAACACTGCTGCTGTAGTCACACATCAAACACTGCTACTGTAGGCACACATCAAACACTGCTGCTGTAGTCACACATCAAACACTGCTACTGTAGGCACACATCAAACACTGCTGCTGTAGGCACACATCAAACACTGCTTGTGCAGATACAAGACATCTTGAAGATGAGAACGCTTGTTCCCAGACCACCCAACAGAAAAGGATTGAGCTCCAAAGTTACAAAACCCTTGCATTTTCTTCAACTTAGCACTGCCCTCTCAAGAGCGTTAAACAACTTGAAATAATAGCGGAGAACAAGACACCCCTCTTAAGAAAAAGGAGGTTAATTCTGTGCATTACAAAATATGTTTACAAGAGGGAGATCATTCGTTGAATTATAACAGAAGAACCATTACTCATAGTGTGAATGTAGGATGACGTGCCCCTGATCATTGTCTGCCGTTGCCTCGCCAAAGTTATTCCTTCCGCAGCTTTCACAATTTTTTTTAAAATCTATTACTATGAATGTTTCTTCTACCAGTTAAAGGTCTTGACTTGTTGTAGTGGATACAAGGTCTTGACTTGCTGTAGTGGGTGCAAGGTCTTGACTTCCTGTAGTGGGTGTAAGGTCTTGATTTGCTGTAGTGGGTGCATGGTTTTGACTTACTGTAGTGGGTGCATGACCTTGACTTGCTGTAGTGGGTGCAATATCTTGACTTGCTGTAGTGGGTGCAAGGTCTTGACTTGCTGTAGTGGGTACAAGGTCTTGACTTGCTGTAGTGGGTACAAGGTCTTGACTTGCTGTAGTGGGTGCAAGGTCTTGACTTGCTGTAATGGGTGACAGCGTCCTATTAAGACTAGTTACTCAATCATACCGTGAAAGTGGTGATAACACTGACCGTATTAGTTATCGCTGACGAAGCCGGATGTGTCCAGTCATTGGCGTAAACACAGAGAAAACACAACTCAATTCTCATTCTGGACTGCATCCTGGTGGAAATCTAGTAGTAGGACTTTTGTCCTAAGATCTGATGTGTGAGAAATCTAGTAGTAGGACTTTTGTCCTAAGATCTGATGTGTGAGAAATCTAGTAGTAGGACTTTTGTCCTAAGATCTGATGTGTGAGAAATCTAGTAGTAGGACTTTTGTCCTAAGATCTGATGTGTGAGAAATCTAGTAGTAGGACTTTTGTCCTAAGATCTGATGTGTGAGAAATCTAGTAGTAGGACTTATCATCATGTGGTATTGTTTGCAGAACGTGGTATTCCTTATGGTTTCTCTGTACACTCCGCGATTGTAGGCGACTTGACCTGCCGCAGCCTAGAGACATGTTTAAGCAATCTGATATGTCACTGCGCGATCGTCGTCTTGGGTGCTCTCTTCCCCTGTTGTCGTTATCTCCGCCTTCTACTGCTAATATTTCCATGCCATTATTTCTCTTTATATGACCAAAAAAACCTTACAAATTCTGTGTTAAGATGTTTGCTTTGCTCACCAGCAATCCATAGTGTACTTATTCACCATTACCGAGGATGCACGCACAATTTTATACATTGACATCGCCGTCTTGAAAAATGTGTATTAACTCGATGTAGCGCGAGAATGTGTTCAATTGTGTTGTAACGAGTGTTTGCACTTTCTAAATGAATTTGAAAGCTCCAGAGTTAGTTAGGTTTACCGACATACAAACAGAGACTGGACGAGATTCAGTTTACCGACATACAAACAGAGACTGGACGAGATTCAGTTTACCGACATACAAACAGAGACTGGACGAGATTCAGTTTACCGACATACAAACAGAGACTGGACGAGATTCAGTTTATCGACATACAAACAGAGACTGGACGAGATTCAGTTTACCGACACACAAACAGAAACTGGACGAGATTCAGTTTACCGATACACAAACAGAAACTGGACGAGATTTAGTTTACCGACACACAAACAGAAACTGGACGAGATTCAGTTTACCGATACACAAACAGAAACTGGACCGTATTCAGTTTACCGATACACAGAGACTGGATATGATTCAGTTTACCGATACACAAACAGAAACTGGACCGTATTCAGTTTACCGATACACAAAGACTGGATATGATTCAGTTTACCGATACACAGAGACTGGATATGATTAAGTTTACCGACACACAGAGACTGGATATGATTTAGTTTACCGATACACAGAGACTGGATATGATTTAGTTTACCGACACACAGAGACTGGATATGATTTAGTTTACCGATACACAAAGACTGGATATGATTTAGTTTACCGATACACAAAGACTGGATATGATTCAGTTTACCGATACACAGAGACTGGATATGATTCAGTTTCCTGACATTGAATTTTTTAAAAAAACATATAAAAGTCTGGACATGATTGGGTTTCTGTGCATCAAAACTGACAAACAGGTTACCACGCAAGGATGACTCTACTATACAATTATACGGACGTCCAATCGTTCAGTGGAACTGATAAAACACTGAATGTAGTAATTGCCACTGCTGAAACCACATTGAGCCATTGACTCAAATAAAACAGCTGCAGAACGTATCATCGATCTGTAGATTGTATACTGCTAGAAATATAATATGACAATGGTTCTGCTGCACGAGAGATCCAGTGGGAGGGTCCGGAGGAACACTAAAATAAACTGACGTGATCAATGATTACGTAAACTCATTGAGAGGGGATACAACTATATCTAAGCAGAGTGTAGGAGAACACTGGGAGACATTTTCAAAAACTTCAAGAGAAAATAAAACACAGAAAGTAATGACGTATGTTTGTGGATAATCCTGACGTCACTGAAAGTTGCGCTCGGCAGTTATTATTTCCTGATGTATTATAAACATTAAAGGGAGATAATTCATAAAACAAGAACCATAACTTGGTATTTTAAAAAATTATGTGCAAATAGCGTGTCTCATTAAACAGGCACAGTTATCTACAGCCAGCAACAACACAAACCATATGACAATACACCACTATTAACATCATGCACCATATGGTATAACCATCACCTGAAGCATCATTAAAACACGAGGTCCCATCTACGGACAAAAACATATTTGCAAGAAAAACACATCAATGCTAACTCGATCTAATGATCGGGTGATTACACGAAATCTGGTGCTGAAACCCATCAAGGCAAAGATGGTGCATGTGTTAGTGTCAGAGAAGCCGTTGACAGAAGCATTTGTCAAGTCGATCATGTCTATACACACATTTATCTGTATCTACTTATGTATACAAATATGTTTGCCTGTAAATTACCAGCGGTAACAGTTTTCTAAAATACTTCTCCCAACTTTTTAATCAATATCTGGACCTTCCAGTAGTTCAGTTTTCTATGTCCATAACAAGACAAACGCTAGGAGTAGCGTCTATAACATAAGTAGCTAGTAGCTCAGTTTTCTATATCCATGACCCGACAAACGCTAGGAGTAGCGTCTATAACATAAGTAGCTAGTAGCTCAGTTTTCTATATCCATGACCCGACAAACGCTAGGAGTAGCGTCTATAACATAAGTAGCTAGTAGCTCAGTTTTCTATATCCATGACCCGACAAACGCTAGGAGTAGCGTCTATAACATAAGTAGCTAGTAGCTCAGTTTTCTATATCCATGACCCGAGAAACGCTAGGAGTAGCGTCTATAACATAAGTAGCTAGTAGCTCAGTTTTCTATATCCATGATCCGACAAACGCTAGGAGTAGCGTCTATAACATAAGTAGCTAGTAGCTCAGTTTTCTATATCCATGACCCGACAAACGCTAGGAGTAGCGTCTATAACATAAGTAGCTAGTAGCTCAGTTTTCTATATCCATGACCCGACAAACGCTAGGAGTAGCGTCTATAACATAAGTAGCTAGTAGCTCAGTTTTCTATATCCATGACCCGAGAAACGCTAGGAGTAGCGTCTATAACATAAGTAGCTAGTAGCTCAGTTTTCTATATCCATGACCCGACAAACGCTAGGAGTAGCGTCTATAACATAAGTAGCTAGTAGCTCAGTTTTCTATATCCATGACCCGACAAACGCTAGGAGTAGCGTCTATAACATAAGTAGCTAGTAGCTCAGTTTTCTATATCCATGACCCGACAAACGCTAGGAGTAGCGTCTATAACATAAGTAGCTAGTAGCTCAGTTTTCTATATCCATGACCCGAGAAACGCTAGGAGTAGCGTCTATAACATAAGTAGCTAGTAGCTCAGTTTTCTATATCCATGACCCGACAAACGCTAGGAGTAGCGTCTATAACATAAGTAGCTAGTAGCTCAGTTTTCTATATCCATGACCCGACAAACGCTAGGAGTAGCGTCTATAACATAAGTAGCTAGTAGCTCAGTTTTCTATATCCATGACCCGACAAACGCTAGGAGTAGCGTCTATAACATAAGTAGCTAGTAGCTCAGTTTTCTATATCCATGACCCGACAAACGCTAGGAGTAGCGTCTATAACATAAGTAGCTAGTAGCTCAGTTTTCTATATCCATGACCCGACAAACGCTAGGAGTAGCGTCTATAACATACGTAGCTAGTAGCTCAGTTTTCTATATCCATGACCCGAGAAACGCTAGGAGTAGCGTCTATAACATAAGTAGCTAGTAGCTCAGTTTTCTATATCCATGACCCGACAAACGCTAGGAGTAGCGTCTATAACATAAGTAGCTAGTAGCTCAGTTTTCTATATCCATGACACGACAAACGCTAGGAGTAGCGTCTATAACATAAGTAGCTAGTAGCTCAGTTTTCTATATCCATGACCCGACAAACGCTAGGAGTAGCGTCTATAACATAAGTAGCTAGTAGCTCAGTTTTCTATATCCATGACCCGACAAACGCTAGGAGTAGCGTCTATAACATAAGTAGCTAGTAGCTAAGTTTTCTATATCCATGACCCGACAAACGCTAGGAGTAGCGTCTATAACATAAGTAGCTAGTAGCTCAGTTTTCTATATCCATGATATAGTTGATGGAGAGTTGATTTGGAGAAGATGTGACACGGAGAGTTGATGTGGAGAAGATGTGTCACGGAGAGTTGATGTGGGGAAGATGTGTCACGGAGAGTTGATGTGGAGAAGATGTGTCACGGAGAGTTGATGTGGGGAAGATGTGTCACGGAGAGTTGATGTGGAGAAGATGTGTCACGGAGAGTTGATGTGGAGAATATGTGTCACGGAGAGTTGATGTGGAGAAGATGTGTCACGGAGAGTTGATGTGGAGAATATGTGTCACGGAGAGTTGATGTGGAGAAGATGTGCCACGGAGAGTTGATGTGGAGAAAATGATTGCTAGGTCACTAATATGTAAGACATATTTACAGTGTTGAGGGCATTGGATAAGAGTGGATACGAGTTGAAGAATAACGGTCATGTTATCAAAATGTTATCATTCGGCAGTAACAAAGGCAGTAGTGCAAGAGAAAAGTTATCATTGCACACAAAACACAAGTGTTGATGTAAGAGAAACGTTATGACTCGGCAGAGAAAGCTGGCAGTAGTTCAAACGAAAAGTTATCATTCAGCAAAAACACATAATTGTTATTTGATAACACTGAAGATAATCACGTAGTTGTATTGTTGTTTGTCAAGCAGATAAGTAAACAAGCAAGCAGATAAGTAGATATGCAAGTAGATAAGTAGAAAATCAAGTAGATAAGTAGAAAATCAAGTAGATAAGTAGACAAGCAAGTAGATAAGTAGACAAGCAAGTAGATAAGTAAACAAGCAAGCAGATAAGTAGATATGCAAGTAGATAGGTAGAAAATCAAGTAGATAAGTAAACAAGCAAGTAGATACGTAGACAAGCAAGTAGATAAGTAGACAAGCAAGTAGATAAGCAAGAAGATAAGTAGACACGCAAAAAGATAAGTAGGCAAGACAGTAGATAAGTAGAAAAGCAAGTAGATAAGTAGACTAATAAGTAGATAGTAGACAAAGAAGTAGATAAGCAAGAAGATAAGTAGACAAGCAAAAAGATAAGTAGGCAAGAAAGTAGATACGTAGACAGAAATTAGATAATTAGTGAAGCAAATAGAAAAGTAGAGAAGCAAGTAGACAAGTAGAAAAGCAAGTGGATAAGTAGAAAAGCAAGTAGATAAGTAGAAAAGCAAGTAGATAAGTAGAAAAGCAAGTAGATAAGTAGAAAAGCAAGTAGATAAGTAGACTAATAAGTAGATAAGTAGACAAAGAAGTAGATAAGCAAGAAGATAAGTCGACAAGCAAAAAGATAAGTACGCAAGAAAGTAGATAAGTAGAAAAGCAAGTAGATAAGTAGAAAAGAAAGTAGATAAGTAGACTAACAAGTAGATAAGTAGACAAAGAAGTAGATAAGCAAGAAGATAAGTAGACAAGCAAAATGATGAGTAGGCAAGCAAGTAGATGAGTAGACAAGCAAGTAGATGAGTAGACAAGCAAGTAGATGAGTAGACAAGTAAGTAGATGAGTAGACAAGCAAGTAGATGAGTAGACAAACAAGTAGATGAGTAAACAAGCAAGTAGATGAGTAGACAAGCAAGTAGATGAGTAGACAAGCACGTAGATGAGTAGACGAGGCAAGTAGATGAGTAGACAAGCAAGTAGATAAGTAGAAAAGCAAGTAGTTAAGTAGACTAATAAGTAGTTAAGTAGACAAAGAAGTAGATAAGCAATAAGATAAGTAGACAAGCAAAAAGATAGGTAGGCAAGAAAGTAGATACGTAGACAGAAATTAGATAATTAGAGAAGCAAATAGAAAAGTAGAGAAGCAAGTAGACAAGTAGAAAAGCAAGTAGATAAGTAGAAATGCAAGTAGATAAGTAGAAAAGCAAGTAGATAAGTAGAAAAGAAAGTAGATAAGTAGACTAACAAGTAGATAAGTAGACAAAGAAGTAGATAAGCAAGAAGATAAGTAGACAAGCAAGTAGATGAGTAGACAAGCAAGTAGATGAGTAGACAAGCAAGTAGATGAGTAGACGAGGCAAGTAGATGAGTAGACAAACAAGTAGAAGAGTAGACAAGCAAGTAGATGAGTAGACAAGCAAGTAGATGAGTAGACAAGCAAGTAGATGAGTAGACAAACAAGTAGAAGAGTAGAGAAGCAAGTAGATGAGTAGACAAGCAAGTAGATGAGTAGACAAACAAGTAGATGAGTAGACAAGCAAGTAGATGAGTAGACAAGCAAGTAGATAAGCAATTAGACAAGCACATAGACAAACACATAGACAAACACATAGATACACAAAGAGAAAAGTACAGAAAAAAGTAGATAATTAGTCAAACAAGTACTTAAGTAAACAAGGAAGTAGGCTACAAATAAATAAGTAGACATGCAATTAGATAAGTAAGTAGATAAGAAGGCATGCAAGTAGATAAGCAATCAGACAAACAAGTAGACAAGTAGTCAAGCAAGTAGATAAGTAGTCAAGCAAGTAGATAGGCAAGTAGACAAGTAGACAAATAAGTGAATAAGTAGACATGCGCTTAGATAAGCACGTAGACAAGAACTTAAATAAGTTGACAAGTAGAAAATCGAGTAGATAAGTAGACATGCAAACAAACAAGCACGTAGGCAAGTAGACAAACAAGTAGACACGCATGTAGACAAGAAGACAAGCAAGTAGATAAGTAGACATGAAAGCAGACACGCAAGTAGGCAAGTAGACAAGCAATTAGACAAGCACGTAGACAAGTATAGAAGAAAGCAGACAAGCAAGTAGATAAATAGACAAGAATGTAGACAAGCAAACAGACATATAAACAAGTAGACAGGTAAACAGGTAGATAAGTTGACATGCATGTAGATAAGTAGGCAAGCAAATAGATTAGTAGACAATAAAGTAGAAAATAGACAAGCAGAAAGGCAAGCAGGCAGATAGGCAGACAGATAAGCAAACACACAAGCTAGTAAACAAACATTCACAGAAACAAGTAGACAAGGAGACGAGCAAGTAGGCAAATAAGCAGACAAGTTAGCAGGCAAACAAACAGACACGTCGGCAGGCGAGAAAGCAGACACGCAGGCAAACAAACAAGGCAGAAAAGTCAGCTGACAAGCAAGCAGACAAGCAGGCTGAATAGCCAGCAGACAAACAAGCAGACACAAATCAGGGTCTCATCTGAGAAATCACTCATATACAGAACGAGCAATAGAATCCACAACTACGTTTTGGTTTAGCAAAGTAATAGTTGTGATAAATGTAACAAAGTAAATAGTTGTGATAAATGTAACAAAGTAAATAGTTGTGATAAATGTAACAAAGTAAATAGTTGTGATAAATGTAACAAAGTAAATAGTTGTGATAAATGTAACAAAGTAAATAGTTGTGATAAATGTAACAAAGTAAATAGTTGTGATAAATGTAACAAAGTAAATAGTTGTGATAAATGTAACAAAGTAAATAGTTGTGATAAATGTAACAAAGTAAATAGTTGTGATAAATGTAACAAAGTAAATAGTTGTGCTGAATATAACAAAGTAATAGTTGTGATAAATGTAACAAAGTAAATAGTTGTGATAAATGTAACAAAGTAACATTTGTGCTGAATATAACAAAGTAATAGTTGTGATAAATGTAACAAAGTAACATTTGTGCTGAATATAACAAAGTAATAGTTGTGATAAATGTAACAAAGTAACATTTGTGCTGAATATAACAAAGTAATAGTTGTGATAAATGTAAAAAAGTAACATTTGTGCTGAATATAACAAAGTAATAGTTGTGATAAATATAACAAAGTAACATTTGTGTTGAATATAAAACAAGGTAACCTGTGTGCATAATATAACAAAGTAATATTAGTGCTGAATATAACAAAGTAAGATGTGTGCTAAATATAACAAAGTAACGCGAGTGCTGAATATTTACTTAGGCTTGCTCGATAAAAAAAACTTCATTGAAACGCTAGCAGTTGTTGCGTTGTAATTTTACATATTACTTTGAAATCCCCCCCCCCTTTTCCACATACACACACACACACACACACACATTGTCACTAAAAGTTTCCGTCTTAACAGACAAACAATGCATTTGCTTGTTAAGCCGTATACAATATACTAATTTCACGCTCCACAGAGATCGAAAAATCTCTGGATTAGTGGACGGACGCCACGACTGACATATGCTTAAGCTTTCCGTCGCCTCACCCTTAACAACCTTTTATGCAAGTTTGTCTCTGCTGGATGTGCGTTCTTAAGATATGTCAATTTGTTACAATTGTCCCAGGTAATGTCTGGTGATGAAGATACATTAGATTACATGTTTGCATGACAGGTTCAATGATGTCAATACATATTCTGTAATTATGTTTCTGAGAAATAGTACTTTGTGGAAAGTTCATTCGGGTAGCAATAACTTCATGTTTTCAGAAAGTTAGTTCATGGAGCAATAATTTCAGGTCAGTTTTTGGAAAGTTCTTTTGGTTAACATTAATTTCGTGTCAGTTTTCGAAAAGTTAATTTCGGTAGCAATAATTTCGTGTTTTTTTGGAAAATTTGTTCTGGTAGCAAAAACTTCATGTCCGTTTTGTATCATTGTCATATCAAACTCTTAGTTAGTGGACCGATATCAGACCAAATAATATTGATAAAGCAGCCAGATACCAAGAATATAATCAATAACTGACTGCAGCAAAAATGTAATCCGGCAGGTGAAAGCTTAATGCAGGATAGGGAAATTGTGATAATAACTTGATAAACATAGGATAACATAAACAAGTTTGACTAGTATATCCTGTAGAGCAAGATATATAATAATAGAAGGCACCTGGTGATTCGACACGAGTTTGTCTAGTATATCATGTAGAACAACCATAGAACGTTTCATTATTATATGGTTTCCTGCTAAAGACAGTAGGAAGCCATTTTATGTTCAGCGGAAATCAAGACAGGTTTGCTCGAATCTTTGAATCCGGAGACTTCATGGGCATTTAACCGACTTCTTAACCATTCAAGTTCTAGCACCATATGAACATTAATGTGAACACAAAAATATCATACGATAATCGAATGTATCAAATCGCAAAGCACAGATATGTAGTCAATCTGTAAACCACAAGTAGCACAATCATCCAAATTCTATCCTGTTATTGTCAAAAACCCAATGCATTGAAGAAGATATAACAGATGATATATAACAGATATATAACAGAGACGTAATATCTTATTGTTAGAGAAGGATAAATAGATAGATACATAACGGTGATATAATATACTGTTGTCAGAGAAATTTATATATATAACAGAAATATAATATCTCATCAGAAAAAAAAATTATTTATATATATATATATCTGCTGAATTATACATTTGTTGCGTAAGTTGTGGCTCTTACATCCAGTTTATCTCGTAATACGAACATTTGATAACGTTGAAATCTCGTAATACAAACATTTGATAATGTTGCGATTTCGTAATACAAACATTTGATAACATTTAAATCTCGTAATACAAACATTTGATAACGTTTAAATCTCGTAATACAAACATTTTATAACGTTGAAATCTCGTAATACAAACATTTGGTAACGTTGAAATCTCGTAATACAAGCATTTGATAACGTTGAAATCTCGTAATACAAACATTTGATAACGTTGAAATATCGTAATACAAACATTTGAGAACGTTTAAATCTCGTAATACAAACTTTTGATAACATTTAAATCTCGTAATACAAACATTTAATAACATTTAAATCTCGTAATACAAACATTTGATAACGTTTAAATCTCGTAATACAAACATTTGATAACGTTTAAATCTCGTAATACAAACATTTGATAACGTTGAAATCTCGTAACTTGGGATAACGCGTGAGAAATAAACATTTAGCTTGCAGCCCAGCCAAAATTGTTGTTTACACGCACTACACATGTGCGCACATTACCAATGTACACACATTACACATGTACATACAGTACACACGCCATATATACACACACACTACACATGTACCCTTACTACACATGTACACACGCTACACATGTACACGCACTACCGATGTACACACATTACACATACACACACTCTACCGATGTACACACCTTGCACATGTACATACACTACACATGTACACACGCCATATGCACACAAATTACCGATGTACATACATTACAAATGTACACACACTAGCGATGTACACACACTATACATGTACACACACCACACTTGTACACACACCACACGTGTACACACAACACACATGTACACACACCACACATGTACACACACCACACATGTACACACACAACACGTGTACACACAACACAGATGTACACACAACACACATGTACACACTACAAGTGCACTCAAAAGCATGCACTGTAAACGTAAAATTCAATACTACATATGACAACCTATTAGTGATAGCAGTAGACACGGCCATGACACGCGTTGATGACAACATTCTGTGAAATGTGTGCTCCATGACAAGCGTTGATGACAAAATTCTGTGAAATGTCTGCTCCATGACAAGCGTTGATGACAACATTCTGTGAAATGTCTGCTCCATGACTAGCGTTGATGACAACATTCTGTGAAATGTCTGCTCCATGACAAGCGTTGATGACAACATTCTGTGAAATGTCTGCTCCATGACAAGCGTTGATGACAACATTCTGTGAAATGTCTGCTCCATGACAACCGTTGATGACAACATTCTGTGACATGTGTGCTCCATGACAAGCGTTGATGACAACATTCTGTGACATGTGTGCTCCATGACAAGCGTTGATGACAACATTCTGTGAAATGTCTGCTCCATGACAAGCGTTGATGACAACATTCTGTGAAATGTGTGTTTCATGTTCAATTCCCTAATAGAATACAACGCTATATTACAGTTTGGATAGTCAGAGTGGAAATCTAGAAATGTGTCCTTCAGGACAGCATGTTTTCTCTGCGTCTTTTCAATGTTATGTTTTCTTCGAGAACATCTGGACGATATGACCAATGACAATCAAGGACGCGTTCATGTTATCTTCAATGTTTCAGTTGTTCTCCTGCCTTAAGTATGTATGTGAGAGAGTGGGATGGAATGAATATGTGTGTGATAGTGGGAAGGAACGAACACACGTCCATGTCACAAAAATGCTTGTTATTAGAAAATTGACTAGATTCTGTCAGGTTGGAAGGGGCGGATGGTAGAAAATTGACTAGATTCTGTCAGGTTGGACGGGCGGATGTTAGACAATTGACTAGATTCTGTCAGGTTGGAAGGGCTGATGGTAGAAAATTGACTAGATTCTGTCAGGCTGGAAGGGGCGGATGGTAGGAATAAATGTATTCCCCGATGGAACGTGGACATGAAATGTTGAGAAACGCTGCATTAAACGACCAATCAAGTTATCCCTTCAGCGATGTAAAAAACGAGTCATCAACTAAGGCAGTTGGAACACACTCATCCGTGAATGAATTACTCATCCATCAAATTATCTGTCAACAGATGTTGGCACATTAGCATGGCCCAGGGAAAGAATGGCATAGTTGAATGATCCAGGCTGTGCGTCAGTTAAGCGATGCCTCTTAAGTAATGAGTATTTTAGTTCTAGTAGGAAGCAGCGTTTAACCTGTGTGTCTGGCTTGAGTTCTGAGCTGTACCATTCAGTTTGTCTGTCAATTCATCTGGCAACTATTAAGTTTGTGAGTGTGTCTACAAATGTCGTTGGTCCGTGGATTGCATGTTCATTTTTCTGACAAATGTTTTATCTCGATTATTTTCTATTAGTTACCCTAGCTTCTGATCTGCCTGTTACTCAAATTACAGTCTGCATGTCTGTTTCTCAAACTAGTCTGCCTATCTTCCTCAAATTACAGTCTGCATGTCTGTTTCTCAAACTAGTCTGCCTATCTTCCTCAAATTAGAGTCTGCCTCTCTGTTTCTCAAATAACGTCTGCCTGTCTGTTTCTCAAACTAGTCTGCCTGTCTGTTCCTCAAAGAGAGTTTTCCTATCTGTTCCTCAAATAAGGTCTGCCTGTCTGTTTCTCAATTAGAGTCTGCCTGTCTATTCCTCAGACTACAGTCTTTCTGTTAGTTTGTCTGGTTATGGGTATATCTTCTAACCAGATGAAGACAGACTCAGAAACTAAGATATTAATAAGACATTTAATCTGTATTATGTCCACATAAAGACATTTATAAGACATTTAATCTGTATTATGTACACATAAAGACATTTATAAGACATTTAATCTGTATTATGTCCACATAAAGACATTTATAAGACATTTAATATGTATTATGTCCACATAAAGACATTTATAAAACATTTAATCTGTATTATGTACACATAAAGACATTTATAAGACATTTAATCTGTATTATGTCCACATAAAGACATTTATAAGACATTTAATCTGTATTATGTACACATAAAGACATTTATAAGACATTTAATCTGTATTATGTCCACATAAAGACATTTATAAGACATTTAATCTGTATTATGTCCACATAAAGACATTTATAAGACATTTAATCTGTATTATGTTCACATAAAGACATTTATAAGACATTTAATTTGTATTATGTACACATAAAGACATTTATAAGACATTTAATCTGTATTATGTCCACATAAAGTTCGATTCTGGGTTGGACAGATACAGATCGAGTATGCGACAGTTAAAAAGTATTGGAAACCTACTTACTATAAATATTGCTTACAAATAACTACGAAGTAAAATACTGTTATATTAGATTACATGATAACAGCTTTCCAATATACATGGGCATTTGAACAATTTATTTCTAATCAACTTCAGTAATTAATTTATATAATCAACTTCTGTAATCAAATTATGTAATCAACTCTAGTAAAGAACTCCAATAATGAACTTTGGTAATAAATTGTCTTCATCAACTTCTGTTATCAACATCAGGAAGTAAATTCTGTTATCAACATCAGGAAGTAACTACGGTACTTAACTTCTGTGATAAACTTATGTAATTAATTCCTGTGATAAACTTATGTAATTAATTTATATAATTAATTTATGTAGTCAACTTCAGTAATTAATTTATATAATTAATTTATGTAGTCAACTTCGGTGCTAACTCTAGTAATCAAATTCAATAATCAACTTCAGTAATCAATAACAGTTAATCAACTCTAGTTATAATCTTTAGCAATAAACTCCAATTTGTCGGTGCACAAGAGACACATGGACAGGAGCTATGCGGTACCCACTCTACTGTCCAACGGCAGAGCACAGGTTACAGTGTTGCAGTGCACGGGCATACCTTCAAATCCATGAAGATAAGGAACACCCATTGCATTCCGAAATACAGAAAGTTAAAGGTATGGGACCGGCTGAGGATGTGCAAAGTGCGTGCAGATTGCAAGATGTGGCAGCAGGTGCAGAATGGATAGGTCTACCCCACAGATTTCGAAACTTGTTTGTGAGTAGTAATATCACTTAGCAGGGAATGCAGAGAATGGTGCCCCACTACTGTGGAGAAAGAAGTGCAGGCTTTGGTCAGTGAGAATGCCAAAGAGCGGGATGTGATTATATACACAGATGGATCTGTGATTACACATGTTCGCAGTGTGTGGGCCTTCACAGCTCATTGCGCAACTAAAACGATCAGGAAGGAGAATAGGGCCTTTGCTGTGACTACGAGTAGCATGACCATGGAGATTGTGGTAGAGACCAGGGCATTTTAGTGGGTAGGTACACAGAAGGTAACACAGGTCTGCATCTTGAGTGACTATGAGTATGATTAGATGCAAGTGGGTCTCGTTTGCAAATAATGGATTGAGGCCTTGATAAAGGCGAGTTTGAAAATAGCTACATTTATTTTCGTGCCAGGACACATGGGTGTTTGAGGCAATAAAAGAGCAGATCGACTGGCGTCATGCGCGATTCTGGCACAGGGCGATGGGGCAATGGATCGAGCTGGCGTTTTAAACTCCATAAGAGATATAGCACGCGAGAGTGAGACTAATGTAGATGATCGTTTCTTTTCAATGAACAGGATTCAAGATCAGGGTTTGAAATGCGGTGTAGCCTAGAAGTGAACATTTTGGATGGCTCAGAAAAATGATGGTCAACCAGCAGAGGACCGATACTGTCAGCAGAAGTGTAATGGCTGATAGATTCAGGGAGAGATCAGAGCAACTATGGACTTGTCCAGTTTGCAGTGATGATGATCGATCCGATGACTAACTAACTAATAAACTCCAGTAATCAACGCCACTAACCAACTTCTGCAATCAACTATAGTAATCAATTTCAGTGATCAACTTTACTAATCAGCTCCAATAATCAACTTTAGTAATGAACTTCAATAATAAACTCTAGTGATCAACTCCAGCAATCAACTTCAGAAATAAAATTCAGTTAAGTTCTCTCTGCCGTAAATATCTACTAATTATTCATTGACTCTCAACTTTTACCGAAAGGAGACAGGGGGGTGTTGATTCAACTGTTACCATGGGGGCGGGGGTTGGTTCAGCTGTTACTGGGGGCGGTTTATTCTTACGATAAATACTAAGTTAATTACTTGATGTCAACAAGTGTATGGTGATGTTATGCGATATGTATATATCGTATTGATCTGTGTGTACCAGTAGATAGTTTTCTGAATATGAAGGGTGAAGAAGCATCATTCTTGCATTCTCTGCCAGTTCTCTAATCTATATTAGAATGAAACGTCGAGCTGTATTCTAGTTTTAGTTCATGTAATTCTGAAATTGCTTGAACAAATAGTTACTCTGTACACAGACATGTTTCAACCATCTTGTACCAGTTTTCAAATGTCAGCGTTTTCATTTAAAAGTTGCACAGCGATTCAAAAGGTACTTTCTTCTTTCCGTGTAGATAGTTCATAATGGCACCACTGTGTACGATGTTGTTTATCAATGGATGTTGATGACACTGTGTGATAGATTGTCAGTTATGACACTGTGTGATGGATTGTCGGTTATGACACTGTGTGATGGATTGTCGGTTATGACACTGTGATGGATTGTCGGTTATGACACTGTGATGGATTGTCAGTTATGACACTGTGATGGATTGTCGGTTATGACACTGTGTGATGGATTGTCGGTTATGACACTGTGATGGATTGTCGGTTATGACACTGTGATGGATTGTCGGTTATGACACTGTGTGATGGATTGTCGGTTATGACACTGTGATGGATTGTCGGTTATGACACTGTGATGGATTGTCAGTTATGACACTGTGTGATGGATTGTCGGTTATGACACTGTGATGGATTGTCAGTTATGACACTGTGATGGATTGTCGGTTATGACACTGTGATGGATTGTCGGTTATGACACTGTGTGATGGATTGTCGGTTATGACACTGTGATGGATTGTCGGTTATGACACTGTGTGATGGATTGTCGGTTATGACACTGTGATGGATTGTCGGTTATGACACTGTGTGATGGATTGTCGGTTATGACACTGTGATGGATTGTCGGTTATGACACTGTGATGGATTGTCAGTTATGACACTGTGATGGATTGTCAGTTATGACACTGTGTGATGGATTGTCGGTTATGACACTGTGATAGATTGTCAGTTATGACACTGTGATGGATTGTCGGTTATGACACTGTGATGGATTGTCGGTTATGACACTGTGTGATGGATTGTCGGTTATGACACTGTGTGATGGATTGTCGGTTATGACACTGTGATGGATTGTCGGTTATGACACTGTGATGGATTGTCGGTTATGACACTGTGATGGATTGTCAGTTATGACACTGTGTGATGGATTGTCGGTTATGACACTGTGTGATGGATTGTCGGTTATGACACTGTGATGGATTGTCGGTTATGACACTGTGATGGATTGTCAGTTATGACACTGTGATGGATTGTCGGTTATGACACTGTGTGATGGATTGTCGGTTATGACACTGTGTGATGGATTGTCGGTTATAGATGGTTCTTGATTTCACTTTACGAAGTATTGTCTATTATGAATGGTTCTTGATGACGCTGTGTGATGTAGTATCGTTTATATGTGGTTCATTATTTCACTTAGTCAGGAATTGTCGATGATATATTATTTATCGATTAATTATCCATTATTGCAGTGGTGGTAAAATACAGCCTATGTATCAATTCTGGTTCGCTAAGGAATTTTTTTCTGGTCCACAAATCTTATCTAAAAGTATTTTAAGTGTTGGTCTTACAACTCAGAAAACACTACATGGACCTCAAAGGTCTAAACAGATATACAATTTTGATGCGCCTAACTCCACGAAACGAAGCTTAATCCATCACACTGATCAAGAAATGTTTACCGTCCCTGTTTCAATGTAACATACACAGATCATGTTTTGTTTACCGTCCCTGTTTCAATGTAACATACACAGATCATGTTTTGTTTTTAAAATAAAACTGTAGACACACTTGATAATATAATTTACCAGAAAGCCAGAGATTATCAGACGATCAGTCGTGGGTCGTCGTAACACTAATATCACAGTAAATATTGTAAATAAGTAAATGTTGGACATAAAATTACCACTATTACTAAAACGATAATAGAAACAATTATAATTAAAATAATAAGGACGAAAGCGATTGACGTTTCGATCCAAGATCTTCGTCAGAGCAAACATATAGAAGAAATAGAAATAGACATGAATAATACGAAATTTAAAAAAAAACAGTTTTCAAAACATGTGTAATCCTCGCAATAGTCAATTAAAGGGCGCATAAATATTTGTGTTCTGTTCTCCCATCTACACAGGAAGATCTCAACAGCAATGCACAAACAAAGCATTACCTGAGATTTCTATATGCATATCCTTATTTCTGAGTTTCTCTGACTTATGCCATCATGTCTGAAAGTCCAAGATTTATGCCATGATTTCTGAGAGTTCAAGATTTATGCCATGATTTTTTTAAGTGTCACATGTTTTGGCCTTAATTTCTGAATGTCCCATATTTGTGCCGTTATTTATAATACTGTCTGTTTTTTACTAATATATATATATATTATAGGCTATTCTTGTATGTTCTTTGAAACTCTAAAAACTGGAAAGTTGCTTCTAGATTACATTTATCTCATGTGGAAACTCTGAAAAAACAACAACACGAAAGCCACTTTGAAAATAGAATTTCCTGTAGAAACTCTGCAACATCAAAGCCAATTTCTAGTCGAGTTTGCTGATTCTGCATGCGGCGGATGGAGTTTCCGTGTACTTCCGGTAAATGAACAGATCGTACTTACTTGTTTCGTTTTCTACATGTCTCCACCTGCGTGGCACTATAATCATGGAGGGATTAACTGATACGACATATCAGGTTGTTGTACAAATACAACATTTCTTTCATAATTCAACGGTGCCCCAGTGTTTCTTTGCCTAGTGAACATGTTGATTAGTTAGTACCTAGCTAGGATTATGCGCACTTCCCGTGTATGTGTTGTCTGCTTGAATTGATGGTTGTGTGATTACAGAGGTAACCACATATCAACGCTGCCGGATATCGTATCTTGATGATACTCTGAGGTAATCACTAAATCTGCAGATGGGGAAAGAAGTTGGGGTTTAACCTCCCTCCCCTTAGGAAATTAGAAATGATTTTTAGTACTAGGAACCTAGACAAAAGGAGGGAATAAAAAACCCCTCCATTAAGG
This sequence comes from Meghimatium bilineatum, assembly GCA_034231615.1. Lineage (NCBI taxonomy): Eukaryota > Metazoa > Mollusca > Gastropoda > Stylommatophora > Philomycidae > Meghimatium > Meghimatium bilineatum. The sequence goes on from CM067302.1 coordinate 25,397,816, forward strand.
ATTTTTCACCCCCAAAAAATCATTCAATTTCATATCACAATGAGGAAATTGTACGCAAAATCGGGGGGGGGGGCGCGGAGGCGTGGTTTTATAAACAAACTATAAAATCTCCTTAGTGAAAACATAACCACATATCATCAGATTGTCAGTCAATTATCGTATTTCGATAACCAGAGGTAACCACATAATAGTGAATCAGCTTCGTGTCATAGATGAGATGTCACATCAAATGTCGTCATGTCAGCAATCTTCATTGTATCGTAGAAGCTAAGATCAAATGTCGTCATGTCAGCAATCTTGATTGTAGCGGAGAAGCTAAGACAAGAAAACCTAGATCAGTGAATGGATTACACGCAAAAATGAAGGAGAAACTGTGAACAAACAACAAGACGTCTCACACAGTTCGACACGGTTAAGTGGATGCAGTAAAGGTCACCAAAGATTACCTGACATTAAGAGCACGTGCTTCGTGACAGTACCGGAAGTACTTCACATGAGTGTTCAAGTACTAAGAGGAAGTGATCATGTACTGACATCTGTTGCTGTGGTTGCGAAAATGTGCTTACATGAAGACTACATAGGAGGGTTCGCCGTTTGAAGTTGACAACAATTAACCATTAGAAAGCCACAGTTATAAGGCGCAGATAGCAAAGTCAAGATGGAAACCACAGGGCATCGCTTTATTTGGTTTACATTCTGCTCAACAACCGGAGTTTAAGAATACACACACGACAGAACAAGTGTACCAATAGATAATATTTAAGGTAGATAATATTCACAATAGATAATATTTGCAAGAGATAATATTTACAATAGATAATATTCACAATAGATAATATTTGCAAGAGATAATATTTACAGTAAGATTCTGAAAGTTTCTCATTTAATAATACTTGTAGTGTGAACATTGTCCAACTGCTGCAGATTAGCAGGATGTCGACTGAAGAACGGAATGCATCGTGTCATTGAGTAAAGTTTAGCTGAAGTATCAGCGCATTTCGGCCTGACACATCGGACTTCAGCATAGCTTCTAGATCACTTTGACATTTTATGAGATATTACAGCCTAATCAATCCCAAAACCCCATTAGTTGCCTCTTGCGACGTACATAGAAGATATATATTGTTTGCTCGTAGTCGCGACAACTTTTGCCAGATTAGGACATTCATAGCGAAGTCTACTTTCCGGAAGGAATACTTTAGATGACAACACGATTCATTGTTCCCCTATCAGGCTCCCGGCAGCAGGTCTAATTATAATTGAGAATATAAGAAAAAAACAGAACTCATGGTCGGTGATAGGTAGGACTGCAGTTAAACTATATCCTACGATCGGTAGGAATATAGAACGGCAATAAATCGGTGTTACAGATAGAAATAAACAATAATAGATGCATATTGCAAATATTACAGATAGAAATAAACAATAATAGATGCATATTGCAAATATTACAGATAGAAATAAACAATAATAGATGCATATTGCAAATATTACAGATAGAAATAAACAATAATAGATGCATATTGCAAATATTACAGATAGAAATAAACAATAATAGATGCATATTGCAAATATTACAGATAGAAATAAACAATAATAGATGCATATTGCAAATATTACAGATAGAAATAAACAATAATAGATGCATATTGCAAATATTACAGATAGAAATAAACAATAATAGATGCATATTGCAAATATTACATATAGAAATAAACAATAATAGATGCATATTGCAAATATTACAGATAGAAATAAACAATAATATGATGCAGATTACAAATTTGCTAGATACTACAAATTTAATCTGAGAAATATCCGGGAAGTGTTTGAGAAACATATCGAGGAAGACAACAAATATAAGGAGAGTCAGAGAAGAAACACAAGCAATGGAGGTAGAGACCACACACTTGATAGTTATGCATGAATCATGAGCATGTCATCACATTCACTTAACTTCAGTGGCAGGATGACGAGTGAGAAACTAGTTTATGTTCTAGGTCTTGTCTCCTTTGGTTGTCTACTCAACTTCACTCAGATTTTATAGCCTCAAGCAACATTTATGACGGACTTGTTTCTCTTCCTCTCTCTCTTCTTTTTTTTCTCTCCCTATCCCTTCTCTCTCTCTCTTTCTCTCTCTGTATCTCGCTCTATCTCTTCATCTGTCTCTCTTCTTATCTCTCTTTCTATCATTTTCCTTCGGTTGTTCTCTATTTTCTCGCTCTTTTTTTCTTTCTCTCTCTCTCTTGCTCAAATATGTTCATATATTTTTGTTCTACCATCTGTTTGTGTATTAATTTATAAACTTCTCCGAATCTCGTTAGTGCCTTATTCTCTGACTGTGTCTCTATCTAACTGATACGTCTATGTATGTGCCCATCTGCTCCCTGTGAAGCATACTTTAGTATAAGCTGCATATCTACCGCAAGAAGAGTTTATTTTATATAACCCCCCCCCCCCCCTCCGTATTACTGTGGCCTGACATGGAAGCAAATAATATGAACACCGTCACCCGCTATGTGTGTATAGTATCTTTCGGTATAAGATAATACTTGGGTTCTTTGTTACCTCTAATATTTTATGGTAGTGTGCAAATATAACCTAGTTGGACTTTGTCAGCTGGTTGAGAGAGCGCGCCTCTATAAAAGAGAGGCAAACTCATTAACTACCTACCTATCTACCATGTATGTATTAAGAAGAGAATACGGAGGATTGGCATCAGTGTCGGTTGTCTCACGACGTTATCTTCGTTTTGTTGAAACCTGTTCAATAACTAAGTCTATGTTTCATGGAAGGAAATATAGCTGTGTTATCTGTTAGATTTGCCTCGAGATTTAAGTTTGAGAACATCCATTTCCGAAGCAGACTAGAATCCAGCTTGTTGCATTGTACCATTCAACCACATTGCATCATTTAAGCACATTGCACCATTCAAGCACATTGATTGATACGATAACCTGGGACATTGAAAAACTTCTGAAAACCTTCCAGCTAATAATAATTTCTGAGAGACGGTCATCTGGAACTAATAATTGCAATTCCAGCACCTGGAACAGGGAACGCGGGGAAGGTAGGAAAGACGGGGAGCACAGGGTACATAGAAAACACGTGGAACAAGGGTAGGGTATGTAACACGGGAAACACAGGGAAGATTGGGAAAGACAGAGAACAAGTGCGACAGACTCGAGGTTCCTTATTTTTAACATTATCAGTACAACAGTCTAATTTTTCTATTTATAGATCACGTTATCTATTTATAAATGAATACATATTTGTCACCATGTACATCTGACACTGACATATATTCTGATATCAGGGCATCACCATCATACTCGTATAACCGCCAGTAGCAGTGTACTTACGTCGAATAGTCACTTGATCAGATATATGTATTACTTTCTCGGTATGAAGACTTGTTAATGAACACCCTGACCTGATGACTATATCAAGAGATAATGCAAACACATGGTTACAAGCCTGCTATGTCAAGAGATAATGGAAACACATGGTTACAAGCCTGCTATGTCAAGAGATAATGCAAACACATGGTATGTAACAGAAGACGACACAACTACTATAGATATTATGTTATGCAACTGGTAGAGAGGATGGAGAGAAGGTGGTGACAGTAGGTGATGCGAGGATCAGGTGAGGTACAGTGGGCAGACATAGAAACTAAAGGAATGGAACTGATGGGGCTGACAGCGGGAGAGATGAGCTTACCAAGTGAGGTGAAGGGGATAGGCTTAAATACTGAAGGGATTAGAGCTGAGGAAGGAGGGTGACGACATGTGAGATGAGTGTACCAGGTGAGGTACAGAGTGTAGGGTTAATAACTGAAGGAATGAAAGAACTAAGACCAATATACATGGACGAGCGCTGCTTATACATGAAGTAATACTAGACGGTTACAGGAGAGAAAGGGGGGAGGGGCGTTGCACCCACAGACGACTGTAATCAGGATGATACTGGGATAGAGAGGAGCATAAACGCAAAGGGAAAACAAGACGAAATGGAAGGGATTATGGTGTAGCTGGTAGCTGTAACCCTAACCATAAGCCCAGGTATTCATTAATATGTTGTAGTAGGTAGTTAATGAGTTTGCCTCTCTTTTGGTGAGGCGTGCCACTTTCAACCAGCGGACAAAGTCCAGTTAGGTTATATCAGGACACACTACCATACAATATTAGAGGTAACAGAGACCCCATAAACGTTTGCCCTCGGAGTATCCGATGTATTTGTAGTTAATGTATACATTAAGTAGTGGTAGGTAGGTAGTTAATATATACATTAAGTATTCAATATGTCTTGCGGCTTTGGATAAAAGAGATCAGTTTGAGAGTACAGTGGATAGGAGATTGATTTAACGTGAAATAAATCTGAACGTTGACATAAGAGAATGACAGGATTTTTCCTTCTTCTTTTGGATACAAAGTGTTAGTAATTCTCTATTTCCCTTGTATAATGCTGCTGCTGTAAACCTTGGATAATGCTGCTGTTGCAAACTTTCGTTTGGCTCTGTCCATAATCCTGGGCTAAAAATAACTTGAAGTCTGAAGGGAAATAACCGTTAGCTGAAAATGTGATTAAAGCAAGGGGAAATAAATGTGTATAGAAATATTCGGTTTGAAGTTTGAAAATATGTGGTTTGTATATGAACATAGGACCAGGAACATTAGTTGTCATATAGAGTGAAATATGTGGTTTGTATATGAACATAGGACCAGGAACTCTGGATGTCATAGAGTGAGAGAAGGGGAGAAACTTGAGAGAATAATAAATACATCAAGGAAACATGGTGAGAATAAGAGAGAGAAAATATTTCAAGGAAAATATAGCGAGAGTTTTAGAAGAAACTAATGGACGTTTAGACATGAGGGCCTTTATAAAAAGCACAACAGTACACGACGAAAGGAAGAATTCTACTGTCAACGATCACAGCACAGATCTAAATGAGATTACACCCTGAACGTACAGAAGACGAAGAATTGATTGTCACGTAAAAACAGGAGCGTACCGTACCATGATATATTGCCGTGGCCGCATCAGGCGACACCGTAAGAAGGCGGCATACGCAGCGAAATCATAATACAATTTGAACCATTCAATAATAAAAATAACATTTAAGGTTGGCGTTTGGAAGTCTTACATCGCACTGGGAAAATGTACTACACTGCCCTGGTTAGTAACTAGCATGATTTACTGATTAGTGATGTGATTTATAATAACTGATGTGATTTATAATAACTGGTGTGATTTATAACTGATGTGATTTATAATAACTGATGTAATTTACAATAACTGGTGTGATTTACGATAACTGGTGTAATTTACAATACCTGGTGTGATTTACGATAACTGGTGTAATTTACGATAACGTGTAATTTACAATAACTGGTGTAATTTACGATAACAGTTGTGATTTACGATCGATTACCTTAGCATGTGTGGCATACATACGGAGAGAGAATGGAGAGAATGCGGGCATAGAGAGAAAAGTTCTACCAGCAATAAGTCCAGTAAATTCACGTAGGAAGCACTAGGATAAATTAAATTAATTCTTAAGGTTGGCAGGAATTGAACCTGATTCGTTCTAGCGGCACCGAATCGTCTTGCAACTCAAGGAAACATGTTTTCCGTACTTGACTAACCACATCCTCCCCCCGCCCCCGGAAAGTAAAAAAAATTGTTATCTCGTCAAGACATTCAACCTGTGTACTCAAGTCACTGAGAACGGACCTATCAAAAGAAGGACTATTACAACAACAACGAACATTTCGTACAAGTGCTGTGCACATCCCCAGGAACACGTAGAACACCCTTACATAGAACATCCGTGTTCGTGCTATAACAGCATATAGGCCTACGTATAAAATGACATATATGTTTATATGACAGGGAAATGTTGCTTCAAATAATAGATTATACAAGTAAATTCAAGCAGGAAGCATGAGGATAAATGAAAATAATTCTTACAGCTGACGGGAATTGAACCAGGTCCGTTCTAACGGCCCCGAATTGCCTTGTACCTAATACAATGTGATAAATGTTTGTTGTTACTGAGGTACTCTCAATACTTGTACGGGATTTTAGTTGTTGTTGCAATAGTCTTTGTCTCGATTAGTCCGCTCTCAGTGACTTGAGTACGTAGGTTGAATGTCTTGAGGAGATCATATCTTTGATTGGGGATGGGGTTGATCAAGTACGGAAAACCTGTTTACCTGAATTTCAAGCCGTTTTGATGCTTCTTGAAAGGAACTCGTTCAATTCCCGTCAATCTTACCAAGAAATACCCAGAAACTTGTAACATAACAACTTGTAACAGAACAACTTGTAACATAACAATAACTTGTAACAAGAGACAAAATTTACGGTTCATCAATTACCTCAACAGTTAGTTAACTATTTTTTAACCCCCACTCCCCACTCCTCCCTTACCAACAACCTGTCAAGAATTCAGAGAATTCAGAACCCTGCTTAATTATGTAAGCAATTCCCCTCCCCCCTTTTTATTTCTTTCTGCCTAAAACATAGAACAAATGTTTGTTCAATATGTTTTTGTTAATTAGAACAAATGAGAAAACAACGACATAGTTCTTTATATTCAGTGGAACAAATGAGAAAACAACGACATAGTTCTTATTGCTCAATAGAACAAATGAGAAAACAACGACATAGTTCTTATTGCTCAATAGAACAAATGAGAAAACAACGACATAGTTCTTATTGCTCAATAGAACAAATGAGAAAACAACGACATAGTTCTTATTGCTCAATAGAACAAATGAGAAAACAACGACATAGTTCTTATTGCTCAATAGAACAAATGAGAAAACAACGACATAGTTCTTTTTGTTGAACGGAACAAATGCTATACAACTATCAATGCATCTATTATATCTAACATACGACTAGCATTATATCTACCATACAAGTAATATATATCTAATATACGACTAGCATTATATCTACCATACAAGTAACAATATATCTACCATACAAGTAACATTATATCTACCATACAAGTAACAATATATCTACTATACAAGTAACAATATATCTAATATACGACTAGCATTATATCTACCATACAAGTAACAATATATCTACCATACAAGTAACAATATATCTAACATACGACTAGCATTATATCTACCATACAAGTAACAATATATCTAACATACGACTAGCATTATATCTACCATACAAGTAACAATATATCTACCATACAAGTAACAATATATCTACCATACAAGTAACAATATATCTAACATACGACTAGCATTATATCTACCATACAAGTAACATTATATCTAACATACGACTAGCATTATATCTAACATACAAGTAACAATATATCTAACATACAAGTAACAATATATCTACCATACAAGTAACAATATATCTAACATACAAGTAACAATATATCTACCATACAAGTAACAATATATCTACCATACAAGTAACAATATATGTACCATACAAGTAACATTATATCTACCATACAAGTAACAATATATCTACCATACAAGTAACATTATATCTACCATACAAGTAACAATATATCTACTATACAAGTAACAATATATCTACCATACAAGTAACATTATATCTACCATACAAGTAACATTATATCTACTATACAAGTAACAATATATCTAACATACGACTAGCATTATATCTACCATACAAGTAACAATATATCTAACATACGACTAGCATTATATCTACCATACAAGTAACAATATATCTACCATACAAGTAACAATATATCTACCATACAAGTAACATTATATCTACCATACAAGTAACAATATATCTACCATACAAGTAACATTATATCTACCATACAAGTAACAATATATCTACTATACAAGTAACAATATATCTACCATACAAGTAACAATATATCTACCATACAAGTAACATTATATCTACCATACAAGTAACAATATATCTACCATACAAGTAACATTATATCTACCATACAAGTAACAATATATCTACTATACAAGTAATAATATATCTAACATACGACTAGCATTATATCTACCATACAAGTAACAATATATCTAACATACGACTAGCATTATATCTACCATACAAGTAACATTATATCTACCATACAAGTAACAATATATCTACCATACAAGTAACATTATATCTACCATACAAGTAACAATTTATATACCATACAAGTAACAATATATCTACCATACAAGTAACAATATATCTACCATACAAGTAACAATATATCTACCATACAAGTAACAATATATCTAACATACAAGTAACAATATATCTACCATACAAGTAACAATATATCTACCATACAAGTAACAATATATCTACCATACAAGTAACAATATATCTACCATACAAGTAGCATTATATCTACCATACAAGTAACATTATATCTACCATACAAGTAACAATATATCTACCATACAAGTAACAATATATCTACCATACAAGTAACAATATATCTACCATACAAGTAACATTATATCTACCATACAAGTAACAATATATCTACCATACAAGTAACAATATATCTACTATACAAGTAACAATATATCTACCATACAAGTAACATTATATCTACCATACAAGTAACATTATATCTACCATACAAGTAACAATATATCTACTATACAAGTAACAATATATCTAACATACGACTAGCATTATATCTACCATACAAGTAACAATATATCTAACATACGACTAGCATTATATCTACCATGCAAGTAACAATATATCTAACATACGACTAGCATTATATCTACCATACAAGTAACAATATATCTACCATACAAGTAACAATATATCTACCATACAAGTAACAATATATCTAACATACGACTAGCATTATATCTACCATACAAGTAACATTATATCTAACATACGACTAGCATTATATCTAACATACAAGTAACAATATATCTAACATACAAGTAACAATATATCTACCATACAAGTAACAATATATCTAACATACAAGTAACAATATATCTACCATACAAGTAACAATATATCTACCATACAAGTAACAATATATGTACCATACAAGTAACATTATATCTACCATACAAGTAACAATATATCTACCATACAAGTAACATTATATCTACCATACAAGTAACAATATATCTACTATACAAGTAACAATATATCTACCATACAAGTAACATTATATCTATCATACAAGTAACATTATATCTACTATACAAGTAACAATGTATCTAACATACGACTAGCATTATATCTACCATACAAGTAACAATATATCTAACATACGACTAGCATTATATCTACCATACAAGTAACAATATATCTACCATACAAGTAACAATATATCTACCATACAAGTAACATTATATCTACCATACAAGTAACAATATATCTACCATACAAGTAACATTATATCTACCATACAAGTAACAATATATCTACTATACAAGTAACAATATATCTACCATACAAGTAACAAAATATCTACCATACAAGTAACATTATATCTACCATACAAGTAACAATATATCTAACATACAAGTAACATTATATCTACCATACAAGTAACAATATATCTACTATACAAGTAACAATATATCTAACATACGACTAGCATTATATCTACCATACAAGTAACAATATATCTAACATACGACTAGCATTATATCTACCATACAAGTAACATTATATCTACCATACAAGTAACAATATATCTACCATACAAGTAACATTATATCTACCATACAAGTAACAATTTATATACCATACAAGTAACAATATATCTACCATACAAGTAACAATATATCTACCATACAAGTAACAATATATCTACCATACAAGTAACAATATATCTAACATACAAGTAACAATATATCTACCATACAAGTAACAATATATCTACCATACAAGTAACAATATATCTACCATACAAGTAACAATATATCTACCATACAAGTAGCATTATATCTACCATACAAGTAACATTATATCTACCATACAAGTAACAATATATCTACCATACAAGTAACAATATATCTACCATACAAGTAACAATATATCTACCATACAAGTAACATTATATCTACCATACAAGTAACAATATATCTACCATACAAGTAACAATATATCTACTATACAAGTAACAATATATCTACCATACAAGTAACATTATATCTACCATACAAGTAACATTATATCTACCATACAAGTAACAATATATCTACTATACAAGTAACAATATATCTAACATACGACTAGCATTATATCTACCATACAAGTAACAATATATCTAACATACGACTAGCATTATATCTACCATACAAGTAACAATATATCTACCATACAAGTAACAATATATCTACCATACAAGTAACATTATATCTACCATACAAGTAACAATATATCTACCATACAAGTAATATTATATCTACCATACAAGTAACAATATATCTACTATACAAGTAACAATATATCTACCATACAAGTAACAATATATCTACTATACAAGTAACATTATATCTACCATACAAGTAACAATATGTCTACCATACAAGTAACATTATATCTACCATACAAGTAACAATATATCTACTATGCAAGTAACAATATATCTAACATACGACTAGCATTATATCTACCATACAAGTACCAATATATCTAACATACGACTAGCATTATATCTACCATACAAGTAACATTATATCTACCATACAAGTAACAATATATCTACCATACAAGTAACATTATATCTACCATACAAGTAACAATATATCTACCATACAAGTAACAATATATCTACCATACAAGTAACAATATATCTACCATACAAGTAACAATATATCTACCATACAAGTAACAATATATCTACCATACAAGTAACAATATATCTACCATACAAGTAACAATATATCTACCATACAAGTAACAATATATCTACCATACAAGTAACAATATATCTACCATACAAGTAGCATTATATCTACCATACAAGTAACATTATATCTACCATACAAGTAACAATATATCTACCATACAAGTAACAATATATCTACCATACAAGTAACAATATATCTACCATACAAGTAACATTATATCTACCATACAAGTAACAATATATCTACCATACAAGTAACATTATATCTACCATACAAGTAACAATATATCTACTATACAAGTAACAATATATCTACCATACAAGTAACATTATATCTACCATACAAGTAACATTATATCTACCATACAAGTAACAATATATCTACTATACAAGTAACAATATATCTAACATACGTCTAGCATTATATCTACCATACAAGTAACAATATATCTAACATACGGCTAGCATTATATCTACCATACAAGTAACAATATATCTACCATACAAGTAACAATATATCTACCATACAAGTAACATTATATCTACCATACAAGTAACAATATATCTACCATACAAGTAATATTATATCTACCATACAAGTAACAATATATCTACTATACAAGTAACAATATATCTACCATACAAGTAACAATATATCTACCATACAAGTAACATTATATCTACCATACAAGTAACAATATATCTACCATACAAGTAACATTATATCTACCATACAAGTAACAATATATCTACTATACAAGTAACAATATATCTAACATACGACTAGCATTATATCTACCATACATGTAACAATATATCTAACATACGACTAGCATTATATCTACCATACAAGTAACATTATATCTACCATACAAGTAACAATATATCTACCATACAAGTAACAATATATCTACCATACAAGTAACAATATATCTACCATACAAGTAACAATATATCTACCATACAAGTAACAATATATCTACCATACAAGTAACAATATATCTACCATACAAGTAACAATATATCTACCATACAAGTAACAATATATCTACCATACAAGTAACAATATATCTACCATACAAGTAACAATATATCTACCATAAAAGTAACATTATATCTACCATACAAGTAACAATATATCTACTATACAAGTAACAATATATCTACCATACAAGTAACATTATATCTACCATACAAGTAACATTATATCTACCATACAAGTAACAATATATCTACTATACAAGTAACAATATATCTAACATACGTCTAGCATTATATCTACCATACAAGTAACAATATATCTAACATACGGCTAGCATTATATCTACCATACAAGTAACAATATATCTACCATACAAGTAACAATATATCTACCATACAAGTAACATTATATCTACCATACAAGTAACAATATATCTACCATACAAGTAATATTATATCTACCATACAAGTAACAATATATCTACTATACAAGTAACAATATATCTACCATACAAGTAACAATATATCTACCATACAAGTAACATTATATCTACCATACAAGTAACAATATATCTACCATACAAGTAACATTATATCTACCATACAAGTAACAATATATCTACTATACAAGTAACAATATATCTACTATACAAGTAACAATATATCTACCATACAAGTAACAATATATCTACCATACAAGTAACAATATATCTACCATACAAGTAACAATATATCTACCATACAAGTAACATTATATCTACCATACAAGTAACAATATATCTACTATACAAGTAACAATATATCTACCATACAAGTAACATTATATCTACCATACAAGTAACATTATATCTACCATACAAGTAACAATATATCTACTATACAAGTAACAATATATCTAACATACGTCTAGCATTATATCTACCATACAAATAACAATATATCTAACATACGGCTAGCATTATATCTACCATACAAGTAACAATATATCTACCATACAAGTAACAATATATCTACCATACAAGTAACATTATATCTACCATACAAGTAACAATATATCTACCATACAAGTAATATTATATCTACCATACAAGTAACAATATATCTACTATACAAGTAACAATATATCTACCATACAAGTAACAATATATCTACCATACAAGTAACATTATATCTACCATACAAGTAACAATATATCTACCATACAAGTAACATTATATCTACCATACAAGTAACAATATATCTACTATACAAGTAACAATATATCTAACATACGACTAGCATTATATCTACCATACAAGTAACAATATATCTAACATACGACTAGCATTATATCTACCATACAAGTAACATTATATCTACCATACAAGTAACAATATATCTACCATACAAGTAACATTATATCTACCATACAAGTAACAATATATCTACCATACAAGTAACAATATATCTACCATACAAGTAACAATATATCTACCATACAAGTAACAATATATCTACCATACAAGTAACAATATATCTACCATACAAGTAACAATATATCTACCATACAAGTAACAATATATCTACCATACAAGTAACAATATATCTACCATACAAGTAACAATATATCTACCATACAAGTAGCATTATATCTACCATACAAGTAACAATATATCTACTATACAAGTAACAATATATCTACCATACAAGTAACAATATATCTACTATACAGCTAGCAATACATCTATTATATCTCTATACAAATTAACATTATATCTACACTACAACTAGCAATATATCTACTTTACAACTAACAATATATCTACAATACAAATAAACAATATATCTACAATACAAATAAACAATATATCTACTTTACAACTAACAATATATCCTATTCGTCTTCTTCAGGGTTCATTCTCAAACAACCGCTGGATCTCTCTTATAGCAGGACTATGTCCCCCTCAAACATTCGCTGGATCTCTCTTATAGCAGGACAATGTCCCCCTCAAACAACCGCTGGATCTCTCTTATAGCAGGACAATGTCCCCCTCAAACAACCGCTGGATCTCTCTTATAGCAGGACAATGTCCCCCTCAAATAACCGCTGGATCTCTCTTATAGCAGGACAACGGTCCTACTAGATTTCCAGTAAGATTTAATTCAGAGAATTGAAATGAGTTGTGTTGCCGTTTTATTTGCGCCAATGGTCCTGTAACCGTTTCACGTTTACAAAGCTTTAAAATCCTTCAGTCATAGCATGAAGGATATAAGAAATCCTAAACATTCACGTCATTGTGAATTCTCAAAACCAAATTAGTTGTAGCAACTTGTTCGTCCATCACAAGTGATGATGACCATTTTGTTACATCCACTTTTGAAAATTCAATTTTAGTTATGTCCTTGATTATGAGTTCGTAGATGGCTAATGAGCCCTATTCGAACTGTAAATGTCCTTGGACAGTTCGGACATGGAATGACGACAGTAGACTGATCTTGGTCTATTCGTGACTTTCTAGCTGCTGATTTTTTCCTCTTTTCACAAGATGATGCGGTCTTATTGATTTTAGAACGCCATGTAGATCTTCTTTGTGCAAGTTCTTCCCATGTATCGTGGTCTATTTCAAAGACTTTTAGTGAGTTCTTTAACGAGTCTATGTAGCGCTTCTTTTGGTCATCCTGAGATCGTGTGCCCTTCTCCTGCTCACCATAGAGAAGTATCTTTGGCAGACGATGGTTGTAGCAACTTATTGTATTTATGTAGGGTAAAATGCGTCATGAAAGAAAAAAACCAGGACAAAAACGCAACGTTAGGACCGTTGAACAATCAGCGAATAGAAATAGTAGTCCCAGAAAGTTCGAACAATAGGATGTATATGAAAAAAGTATACTAGAAGAAAGGATGTATATGAAAAAAGTATACTAGAAGAAAGGATGTATATGAAAAAAGTATACTAGAAGAAAGGATGTATATGAAAAAAGTATACTAGAAGAAAGGATGTATATGAAAAAAGTATACTAGAAGAAAGGATGTATATGAAAAAAGTATACTAGAAGAAAGGATGTATATGAAAAAAGTATACTAGAAGAAAGGATGTATATGAAAGGATGTATATGAACCATCACGGATATCCGTGCGATTTCCGCCGGGAGCGTGATTACGTTGTGCCACCGTTATGCGCCTTGTAGGCCTAGCACATCCGATTTCGGCATGCCTTGACAATTCGGGTGGGCTACCCTTAGCCTGTGACAGCCTCTATATCTGTCTCCAGGCACGCGTAGTGAAGACTCTTCGCCCAGACGATTTTCTTGCTCTCGTCTCACTCGAACGAGGTGTTCCACTGTCTATGAACTTGCCTCGTGTAATTGGACGTTCTGTGCCTGTGCCCATTGGGTACTGAACCGTTTCTCATCCATGAGCCTGGTTCCTTAAGGGGAAGAACTCAACAGAGGAGTTGGACCCTGGCTCTTTCGCCCTCTTAGCCGAGGTGTCATTCACCGACATCGTGTACCCCTTGTCCAAGTTCGAGTCTCACACCACGCGTTTGAGAGCAAGGCGTTCTCGAGCTGAGCGTCCTTGTCCCAATAGCGCCAGAGCCCATCAGGTACTGAACCCTTTCTCTCTTCAAGTGTATTTCCGGTGTAGGAAAACCTGACAGTAGAGTTGGGCCAGGGCTAAATCGTTGTCCCTTTTGTGCCTGAGCGCATCGATTACGGAACCCTTTCTCTTCGTGAGCATATTTCCGGTTTAGGAAGGCTCGACATTAGAGTTGGATTAGGTTTTCTTGCTTTACCAAACGCCAATGAATGGGTCTGGGTCTCTGCCTGTAAGGAACGTCATCGTCATCAAGTGCCGTCTCCGCAACGAAGGTTGGCTGCAACGTATCTCCAACATCTCCTGTCTCTTGTCTTGGTGGTGCACTCTGCTAGACTGTAACCTGTCCATCGTGTAATGTTACTCTCCCACTTGTATCTCTGCCTACCTCTTGCTCGCTTCCCTTTGACTTTACCCTCAAGTAAGGTCTTCAATAGGGTGTCATGTCTTTTAATGTGTCCAAAGTATTTTATTTGCCTGATCTTTATTTCTCTTAGTAGTTCTTTCTTCATATTAAGTGTTTTTAGCACCTCTTTATTTGTTTTCTTCTCTTTCCATGATGTTCTCCCTATTCTTCTATATACCCACATCTCAAAGGCATCAATTTTGTCTTCTAATTGTTTATTTAGTGTCCATGTTTCTGAGCCATACATTAATATGGAATAGATGTAGCATTTTATAATTCTCATTTTTAACTTGTTTGTAATTTGTTTAGATATTAATAATTTCCTCATGTCATTGAAGGTACTTTTAGCCATTCCTATTCTCCTTTTAACTTCTGTTTCACATCTGCCATCATTTGTGACTATGTGTCCAAGATATTGATACTGTTTTACTTGTTGTAGTTTCTCTCCCTGTATGTTTATGTTTACCTCCTGTTCTTCTGTGTTTTTGCTGATTATCATGGTTTTTGTTTTTTGAATGTTTATATCCAGTCCATATTCATTACTTGATTTATTGACTTGATCTATTAGTCTTTGTAACTCATGTTCACTTTCTGCTAAAAGAACAGTGTCATCTGCATATCTAATGTTGTTTATTATTTTCCCATTGATCTTGAGTCCTGGTATTTCTTCTATATTTTTAAAGATATTCTCTGTGTAGATATTAAATAGGCTTGGTGATAAAATGCATCCTTGTCTTACCCCTCTTCTTATTTCTATGTACGGTGAGTAGCTGTTTTCACACCTTATTGATGCAGTTTGTTCCCAATATATATTTCTAATCAGCCTGATGTCTTTTCCATCTATGCCTATTTCTTGAAGACATTTGATTAATTTTTCATGTTGGACTCTGTCAAAGGCCTTGCTGTAGTCTATGAAGCAAATATAGATACTTTTTTGGACTTCTATATATTTATCTATCACTAGCCGGATACTCAGTATAGCTTCTCTGGTTCCTTTGTTTTTCCTAAAACCGAATTGTTCTTCACCGACCTCCATGTCTATCTTGTTCTTAATTCTTTCATGTATTATCTTGAGAAGTATTTTAGTTAGATGGCTCATTAGACTTATTGTTCTATAATCTGTACAGTCCACAGCCCTGGGCTTCTTAGGTAGTGGTATGAATATTGATGATGTTAGGTCTTTAGGTATATGGCCTGTTTCGTATATGTCACTGCAAATTTCTGTGATAGTATCTACACCAAATTCATTTAGAGTTTTTATTATGTCTGCTGTTATGTTGTCAGAGCCTGCAGCTTTTCCACATTTTATTGAATTTATTGCATGTTCTACTTCTGATTTCAGTATTGCTGGTCCATCATTGTTGTGTATTGTTGGTTTTTTGTTCCGTTGGTCGTCAAACAGTTCTGTTACATAATCTGCCCATCTTGTGAGTGCTTCTGTTTTATCAAATATTATTTTACCATCTTTATCTTTTATGCAGCCACCGCCATTAATAGGATTTTTCTTATTTGTGAACAGCCTTATCTCCTTATGCATTAATTTTGTCTTCTGTTGTATGGACATCTCCTCTATTTCACTGCATTTTGTTTCTAGCCATTGTTTTTTCGCTGTTCTGCACATGTTACGTATCTCCTTGTCTGTACTTGAGTATTTTGGTGTATTTTTAGCTTTCTTTCTTTCTGTCATTTTCTCCAATATTTCATCTGTCATCCATGTTTGTTTGTTCTTGGTATTTCTTGTTGGTAAATTTTTACTTGATGTTTGAATACTTTTCTTTAGGCTTTCCCATTTATTGTCTATTTTCTCTTCTGGATTTTCCCTTCTATATTGTTCCATGCACTCTATCATTAGATGTTCATATCTATTCCTTACATCTACAAGGTATTTTTGTTGTATGTCTGGTTGTTTTAGTGCTGATGCGTCTATCTGTGGTTCTTGGATTCCTCTATTTACTATCTTTTTAAGTTTGACATTTATTTTGCACATCACTGGATTATGGTCAGAGTTGATATCTGCACCTGGGTATGTTTTGATGTTTCTGACACTATTTCTAAATCTATTGTTAATCATAATGTAATCTATTTGGTTCCTCTTTCTGTCTCCAGGGCTTTTCCATGTATATAATCTTCTATTTACCTGTTGAAAGAATGTATTACATATGATCATATTGTTCTCCTCACAGAACTGTATAAGTCTTTCTCCTCTGTCATTTCTTGTCCCTAGTCCGAATTGCCCTACAATGTTCTTATGTCTTCCTTTTCCTATTTTCGCATTCATGTCTCCCATGACTATTAAAATGTCTGTTGATTTTACTGGTTTGAGTAGTTGTTGTAGATCTTCGTAGTACTGTTCTATTTCTTCTTCAGTGTAATCTGTAGTCGGTGCATAAGTTTGTATAATGGCCAGATCAAATGGTTTTGCTTTGATCTTTAGCAACATCATTCTGTCATTATATGTCCAGTACCCGCTGATATATTTTTCTATTTCTTTCCTGATCAGTATTCCTACCCCTCTTTCATGGTAATCTCCTCCTGAATGTATAAAACTAAAATGTAAGGAACACAGGTAACTAGAAACTCGCCTCGAGCTGACGGAGCTTGTAGTTCCCCTTTCCAAGGGACTTTTCACTTTCTACTTGCAGTTCGCGCTGCCCTCTAGCGCTGGTCTGCCCTTTCATTGTTTCATTGTACTCGGTATGAAATCTATGTCTCTCGCCATGCATCTACCTTTACGTGCATTTTACATTGGCCGCCCCTCCAATGTTCGGACTGGACTGACTAGCTTCACTGTATGTCGACAGTGTCGCTATATGTGGTGATGCTGGTGGTGTCGGAGATATGTCTGTCTCTTGTGCAGGCAAATCTCTTTCCATCTGCTACCTCCACATTCTCGGACACGATCCCCAAAAGATTTGGCCAGAATCAGCTCGAGCTGCTGTATTTCTGTTTCCAGGGTGCACCGCGTGGAGGTACATTTGGGATCTTGGTTATCTGCTAACCCTGGGTCCGCCTAGAGCAATGCGTTCCCTTTGCACCCCATCAATTCCTGTAAAACTCAGAAATGTAAATGATCATAATTTTGATAGAAGACATTGGAAACGAAGGTTTTTGGACATTAATAAAACTGAAGTAGAACTATTGTAAATCTATTAATTAAGGACCCCCCCCCCGCCCTGTGGTAACTCATAAACAAAGTAAGATTAAGTAAGGACCCTTTGGTAATTCATGAATAAAGTAAGATTAATTAAGGACCCTTTGGTATCTCATGAATAAAGTAAGATTAAGTAAGGATCCCCTGTGGTGACTTATGAACAAAGTAAGATTAAGTAAGGATCCTTTGGTAACTCATGAACAAAGAAAGAACCATTCAACAAGCTGCTGAAATAGAAATGGGAAAATGTTCACTTCAAATAACTCACTTAACTTGTTAGGATCGTGAAGCTGAGACGTCCAAAACAAAACATTGAATAAAACAAAATAAAACAAGAAGTAAATATTCAACTATTCGAGGACATCTATTAGTCGCATACAAATGAACACGAAAACGTCACACGAGTTGGTGATTAACTTTTCTACCAGTAACCACTAATGTTTGACTGTTGCATGCTGGTCGACCAATCAGTTGAGGACGAAGCCGTAAAAGAGTAAGTTGGACTCCATGTTGAGAAATACATGCTATCTGCAAAGTTGCACTGAGTTGAAGCATGACACTATTCACGGAGAAGTCCTATTTCCATATCGTTCATCAAATTGTTTGATTTTGCCTGTACGAGGCAAAAACTAACGACATCAAATCTACAACCTGATCGTGAATATCAACCAAAACAGTTAATTCCTCCGACGTCGAACATGCAGATCAACGGCTGAACAATTATCTTGAACCTGTGTAACCACTAACGACTAGAATTTACATGTGAAATGTACTGTAGCCAGATGAAGACAGAAATACAATTTGGTGCTGGAAAAAGACGAATTCATGAGGATTAACCCTAAGATACGTATACAAAACTTGGTTAAATAAGTCTTGTGCATGGTTATTGTTTTATTACTGATACTATTATACTTACACATGCTATGATATGTCTTGTCTGTAGATTTTAACATTAACCCACTAGGCAAGCCATCCACTAGGCTGGCCATCCACTAGGCAGGCCATCCACTAGGCTGGCCACGAACACACAAGAATTGTTGAAGTTCAATGTCCTATACCTATCATGCTTTAATAATTCGGACTATAATCGTGACCAATCGTTCATTTAAGACCTGCTGGCACATTGGAAAATAGTCTTCCAATGTGACTTATTTGACTTTTACCCGTGTTTGCATTGGTACCTCTGTATATACTATGTGTAGTCAAGTCAATGAAAAGTACTAAAAAAAAAAGTCAAGCACGTTAGAAGGCTGTATTGCAAAGAGTACACATGTCTTATATTGCAGATTGGGCACATCACACTGACCAGTTTATATTAAAATGGTCATGTAGTGAACGAATCAAAATTAAAACCTGGGTCACTTACAAATGCCAACAGAGCCAGTATTTATTATGTGTTCATGTTATAAGACACAGAGGTTTCCAGAATATTGTTACAACGTCCAGGAAAGCACAATGTTATGAGACACAGAGATTTCCATAATATTGTTACATCGGCAAGGTACACACAATGCAATAGCAACGTGAAGAAAATAATTGGATAGATGAACATCATGGAACGGCAAATCATTCATATCGATCCTGTTACAATATAATTCAGATATCGAGTAGTTTCCAGTATCACAGGGACATTACCATAACTGCCCAACTCATCAGTTAATCAGTCATATATACACCATTAATGTCCCAACTCATCAGTTAATCAGTCATATATACACCATTAGTGTCCCAACTCATCAGTTAATCAGTCATATATACACCATTAGTGTCCCAACTCATCAGTTAATCAGTCATATATACACCATTAGTGTCCCAACTCATCAGTTAATCAGTCATATATACACCATTAGTGTCCCAACTCATCAGTTAATCAGTCATATATACACCATTAGTGTCCTAACTCATCAGTTAATCAGTCATATATACACCATTAGTGTCCTAACTCATCAGTTAATCAGTCATATATACACCATTAGTGTCCTAACTCATCAGTTAATCAGTCATATATACACCATTAGTGTCCTAACTCATCAGTTAATCAGTCATATATACACCATTAGTGTCCTAACTCATCAGTTAATCAGTCATATATACACCATTAGTGTCCCAACTCATCAGTTAATCAGTCATATATACACCATTAGTGTCCCAACTCATCAGTTAATCAGTCATATATACACCATTAGTGTCCCAAATCATCAGTTAATCAGTCATATATACACCATTAGTGTCCCAACTCATCAGTTAATCAGTCATATATACACCATTAGTGTCCCAACTCATCAGTTAATCAGTCATATATACACCATTAGTGTCCCAACTCATCAGTTAATCAGTCATATATACACCATTAGTGTCCCAACTCATCAGTTAATCAGTCATATATACACCATTAGTGTCCCAACTCATCAGTTAATCAGTCATATATACACCATTAGTGTCCCAACTCATCAGTTAATCAGTCATATATACACCATTAGTGTCCCAACTCATCAGTTAATCAGTCATATATACACCATTAGTGTCCCAACTCATCAGTTAATCAGTCATATATACACCATTAGTGTCCCAACTCATCAGTTAATCAGTCATATATACACCATTAGTGTCCCAACTCATCAGTTAATCAGTCATATATACACCATTAGTGTCCTAACTCATCAGTTAATCAGTCATATATACACCATTAGTGTCCCAACTCATCAGTTAATCAGTCATCAAATGCGAATATTGATAGTCATCAAATCAGACTATCAACGAGCTACTGGGGCTATCAACGAGCTACTGGGGCTATCAACGAGCTACTGGGGCTATCAACGAGCTACTGGGACTATCAACGAGCTACTGGGACTACCAACGAGCTACTGGGACTACCAACGAGCTACTGGGACTATCACGAGCTACTGGGACTACCAACGAGCTACTGGGACTATCAACGAGCTACTGGGACTATCAACGAGCTACTGGGAATATCAACGGGTTACTGGGACTATCAGATTACCAACGGGTTACTGGGACTATGAACGAGCTACTGGGACTATGAACGAGCTACTGGGACTATCAACGAGTTACTGGGACTATCAACGGGCTTCTGGGACTATCAGAATATCAACGGGCTATACTGGAACTAGAAGAATATCAACGGGCTACTGAAACTATCAGAATATCAACGGGCTACTGGGACTATCAGACTATCAACGGGCTACTGGGGCTACCCACGAGCTACTGGGACAATCAACGGGCTACTGGGACTATCAGACTATCAACGGGCTACTGGGACTATCAACGAGCTACTGGGACTGCCAACGAGCTACTGGGACTACCAACGAGCTACTGGGACTATCAACGGGCTACTGGGACTATCCACGGGCTACTGGGACTATAAACGAGCTTCTTGGACTATCAGACTAACAACGGGCTACTGGGACTATCAGACTATCAGCGGGCTACTGGGAGTATCAAAGAGCTACTGGGACGGACTGTCAACGGGCTACTGGGACTATCAACGAGCTACTGGGACTATCAGACTATCAACGAGCTACTGGGAGTATCAAAGAGCTACTGGGACGGACTGTCAACGGGCTACTGGGACTATCAACGAGCTACTGGGACTATCAGACTATCAACGAGCTACTGGGACTATCAGACTATCAACGGGCTACTGGGAGTTTCAAAGAGCTACTGGGACGGACTGTCAACGGGCTACTGGGACTATCAACGAGCTACTGGGACTATCAGACTATCAACGGGCTACTGGGAGTATCAAAGAGCTACTGGGACGGACTGTCAACGGGCTACTGGGACTATCAGACTATCAACGAGCTACTGGGACTATCAGGATACATTACCTTAGCAAAATTTCAAGAAACAGAAACTCTACAGAAATACCAGTGTCCGGTCTGCTCATTTGCGTAGCAGTTGGGGGGGGGGGAGAGGGGAAGGGCTGTATATAAATAACCTCAACAAATTACGAGTACAAAAGATGACGTTAACAAAACTGTTATTAGTATACTCATTACATTTTTAGAATTTGAAATAGTTTTAGAGAAATCTGAAGAAATAAATCATGAATTCTTTTCGTAAATTTATCACTCACATTCTTCTATTTGTTTATTTGGAAGGGGAGGTGTTACAATTTGTTGACATATTTAAGAATAGGCGGTCCCTGAATATGTGACAGTTTGTTGACAAGGTGGGAGGAAATGGTGCAAAAATGGCAAATAATTGTTGACGCAATATATGTACAGTCTCTTGATTCAACAAATCGATTGAAATGCAAATGAACATCCTATTTAAGAAAGAAATGCAAGTACAAAAACACAAAGTCTTATGGTGACTATATTCACGTGCACAACACAAGAAGCAATCTCTACTCGCGTGTACAACACAAGAAGTAGTCTCTACTCTCATGTACAACACAAGAAGCAATCTCTACTCGCATGTACAACACAAGAAGTAATCTCTACTCGCATGTACAACACAAGAAGCAATCTCTACTCGCATGTACAACACAAGAAGCAATCTCTACTCGCATGTACAACACAAGAAGCAATCTCTACTCGCATGTACAACACAAGAAGCAATTTCTACTCGCATGTACAACACAAGAAGCAATCTCTACTCGCATGTACAACACAAGAAGCAATCTCTACTCGCATGTACAACACAAGAAGCAATCTCTACTCGCATGTACAACACAAGAAGCAATCTCTACTCGCATGTACAACACAAAAAGCAATCTCTACTCGCATGTACAACACAAGAAGCAATCTCTACTCGCATGTACAACACAAGAAATAATCTCTACTCGCATGTACAACACAAGAAATAATCTCTACTCCCATGTACAACACAAGAAGTAATCTTTATTCGCGTGTACAACACAAGAAGTAATCTCTATTCGCGTGTACAACACAAGAAGTAATCTCTACTCGAATGCACAACACAAGAAGTAGTCTCTATTCGCATGTACAACACAAGAAATAATCTCTACTCGCATGTACAAAATAATAAGTAATCTTTACTCGCATATATAACACAAGAAGTAATCTCTACTCGCATGTACAACACAAGAAGTAATCTCTATTCGCGTGTACAACACAGGAAGTAATTTCTACGTAATCTCTACTCGCATGTACAACAAAAGAAGTAATCTCTACTCGCATGCACAACACAAGAAGTAATCACTATTCGCATGTTCAACACAAGAAGTAATCTCTATTCGCATGTTCAACACAAGAAGTAATCACTATTCGCATGTTCAACACAAGAAGTAATCTCTATTTGCATGTTCAACACAAGAAGTAATCTCTATTTGCATGTTGAACACAAGAAGTAATCTCTATTTGCATGTTCAACACAAGAAGTAATCTCTATTCGCATGTTCAACACAAGAAGAAATCACTATTCGCATGTTCAACACAAGAAGTGATCTCTATTCGCGTGTTCAACACAAGAAGTAATCTCTATTCGCGTGTTCAACACAAGAAGTAATCTCTATTCGCGTGTTCAACACAAGAAGTAATCTCTATTCGCGTGTTCAACACAAGAAGTAATCTCTATTCGCGTGTTCAACACAAGAAGTAATCTCTATTCTCGTGTTCAACACAAAAAGTAATCTCTATTCGCGTGTTCAACACAAGAAGTAATCTCTATTCGCGTGTTCAACACAAGAAGTAATCTCTATTTGCATGTTCAACACAAGAAGTAATCTCTATTTGCATGTTCAACACAAGAAGTAATCTCTATTTGCATGTTCAACACAAGAAGTAATCTCTATTCGCATGTTCAACACAAGAAGTAATCACTATTCGCATGTTCAACACAAGAAGTAATCTCTATTCGCGTGTTCAACACAAGAAGTAATCTCTATTCGCGTGTTCAACACAAGAAGTAATCTCTATTCGCGTGTTCAACACAAGAAGTAATCTCTATTCGCGTGTTCAACACAAAAAGTAATCACTATTCTCGTGTTCAACACAAGAAGTAATCTCTATTCGCGTGTTCAACACAAGAAGTAATCTCTATTTGCATGTTCAACACAAGAAGTAATCTCTATTTGCATGTTCAACACAAGAAGTAATCTCTATTTGCATGTTCAACACAAGAAGTAATCTCTATTTGCATGTTCAACACAAGAAGTAATCTCTATTTGCATGTTCAACACAAGAAGTAATCTCTATTTGCATATAACACAAGGGATGATGAGTATTTGCGTGTACACAACAAACAATAAACTGCAACTATTTAGGTAACATGTATAAGGCTCGTTCGAGTGATCTATTATATAACTTACTAGACAAAGTCAGTTGAAAATACAGAGACAATGAACTATCTTATATGTCAAATCTTACTGAGCAAACTTACCTGTAATTTATAGACTATACAAGAAACTGTCCTGGAATCTGTTGGAACCTACATTGCATAAAGTGGAAGAAATACTCCATCCTAGTAATGAAGAGTTCTAAATAATTACCGCGAGCACAGGTAGCAAAAGTAGATATGAAACCTTACATCCTCGAATGCGCGAACAAATGACTAGCGGGAATACTCACCTCAAACTTTCACGCGTACACACACACAAAATAATTAAAAAACAACGAATGCTACCTTTAAGATGGCGAGATCCCAGCCCTTGTCCCTCTACTTCAAACTCACATGCTCCTCTCCTTCACTGGTAAACAATTCCACGCGCTCCTCACCCTCCCCGGCAAACAATTCCAAAGTTAAGACTATCAGGGAGAGCTCTGGAACCGTTGAACCACTCAATGATGTTGTCTTGTAAGTTTCAACCAATCAAAGCTTTTGTCTCTAAGGTATAGTGTTTCATGAATGTTGCACGTTCGGTGTGTTCAGCTAGTTAGGTGAATTCAAATGGGGCCTCGTTGACCTTAGTCGCTGCTGTAACTTTATATCTGCTAAATAAATAGCTGAAATATGAAGTAATAGTAGATGTGCATTTAATATTAGTGGTAGATGATTGAAGTAGAGGTGGTTGAATTGGTAGTTGTGGTGGTCGAAACAGTGGTAGTTGAAGTAGTGGTAGTGGTAATTGAAGTAGTGGTAGTTGAAGTATTGTGGTAGTTAGTGGTAGTTGACGTATAGTGGTAGTTGGATGTATGAATTTAATATTGTGGTACTTGGAGGTAATATTAGGGTGTATGAAGGTATGATTGTGGTGCTTGGGGGTAAGTTTGGGATGTATGAAGGTACGATTGTGGTGCTTGGAGGTACGTTTAGGATGTATGAAGGTATGATTGTGGTGCTTAGAGGTACGTTTGGGATGTATGAAGGTATAATTGTGGTATTTGGAGGTAAGTTTGGGATGTATGAAGGAATGATTGTGGTGCTTGGAGGTAAGTTTGGGATGTACGAAGGTATAATTGTGGTACTTGGAGGTAAGTTTGGGATGTATGAAGGTATAATTGTGGTACTTGGAGGTAAGTTTGGGATGTATGAAGGTTTGGTTGTGGTGCTTGGGGGTAAGTTTGGGGTGTATGAAGGTATGATTGTGGTGCTTGGGGGTAAGTGTGGCGTGTATGAAGGTATTATTGTGGTACTTGGAGGTAATTTTGAGATGTATGAAGGTATGATTGTGGTACTTGGAGGTAAGTTTATGATGTATTAAGGTAAGATTTTGGTACTTTGAGGAAAGTTTGGGATGTATTAAGGTATGGTTGAGGTGCTTGGAGGTAAGTTTGGGATGTATGAAGGTATGGTTATGGTGCTTGGAGCTAAGTATGGGATGTTTGGAGGTAAGTTTGGGATGTATGAAGGTATTATTGGGATGTATGAAGGTATGCTTGTGGTACTTGGAGGTAAGTATGGAATGTATGAAGGTATGATTGAGGTGCTGGGAGGTACGTTTGGGTTGTATTAAGGAAGGATTGTGGTGCTTGGAGGTAAGTTTGGGATGTATGAAGGTAGAATTGTGGTACTTGGAGGTAAGTTTAGGATGTATGAAGGTATGATTGTGGTACTTGGAGGTAAGTTAATGATGTATGAAGGTATTATTGTGGTGCTTGGGGGTACGTTTGAGATGTATGAAGGTAAGATTGTGGTGCGTGAAGGTAAAACTGGGTGTTTAAAGGTAAAATTGGAGTGTGTGCATGTATGATTGGAGTGTGTAGAAGGTAAGAATGGGGTGTACGAAAGTAAGCTTTCTCTGTATGGAGCTAATTTTGTGGCGTATGACGTTAAGATCGGGGTGCTGCAAGGAAGATCGAGTATGTGGAGGTAAGAGTGGGGTCTTTGCGAGGTAAGAGTGTGGTATATGGAGGTAAGAGTGGGGTATATGGAGGTAATAGTGGGATATATGGAGGTAAGTTAGGGTGTATGGAGACTGAGTGGGATATATGGAAGCAATAGTAGGGTGTATGGAGGTAAGAGTGGGGTGTATTGATGTAAGAATGGTGTGTATTAAGAAAAGTGTGGAGTGTATGAAGGTAGGAGGGGAATTGGACAATAGGAAATGGAAGAAATAGCATGAAAACGTTGCATATTACATAATGTTATATAACTAGAGAGAGAGAGAGATAGAGAGATAATGCAACGAGTGTCGTAACAAAATGTAGACAAGACAGACAATGAAAAAGTATCGATCAAATGAGAGAATCAGAGATGAAACGAATACAATTTCGGAAGAATTGACCCCTAGATGATCACGGGTCATCAGGCTGGATCATCATCAATGGTTGGATGGGAGACTATCGAACACCAGGAGGGCTTACACTTGATGAAGATTGCTGACTCATTAATTTGCCGATCAATAACCATTAAACCTGTGCTTGGCTGTGTCTGACCCCACTCCCCCCTACCCCTGACTGTAGATGTTGCTATGTCACAAATAATTTTGGGATATTCTTGTATTATTAGTTTTGTAATACATTCGTCTTCTGCCATCGAGATCACTATACATCCAGCCTTCTTCTTTTTCTTCAGCGTTCATTCTCAAACTCCTGCTGGATCTCTCTTGTAGTAGGACCGTGATCCATCCTAGATTTCCAGCAGGATGTAGTCCAAATAATGGAAATACGTTGTGTCACCGTTTTATTTGTGCCAGTGGCTCGACACATCCGTCTTCGACGAGATACATCCAGTCTGATATTGTTCTTGTGTCACGGAGATCACTATACGTCTAGTATGATATTGTTCTTCTGCCACGGAGATCACTATACGTCTAGTATGATATTGTTCTTGTGCCACGGAGATCACTATACGTCTAGTCTGATATTGTTCTTGTGCCACGGAGATCACTATACGTCTAGTATGATATTGACCGTGTAGTGGAATATAGTCATCGGTATGTTGTAGGTGACTGTTGATTCCTGGTACTATACAGCTTCTGACATAATTAACATCTTGTCGGACATTCGTCATGTAGTGGAATAACAATAGTTATATAAGGCTTTATACTGAATGAATCACTCGACACAATTACATAATTTTCTAAGCATCAAATGGAGCAATGACAGATCATAAATTAAACCGTATCAAATGATTAAACCTGAACTAATCTAGATAATGAAGTAAATTTGTGACAGGTCAGTAAATGATACCATTACATATCATTATTTGGTGCCTTGACGGGTCAGTAAATAATGTCATTACAGATAATTATTTGTAGCTACAAGAGATCAGTAAATAATGTCATTACATATCATTATTTGGTGCCATGACAGATCAGTAAATAATGTCATTACATATCATTATTTGGTGCCATGACAGATCAGTAAATAATGTCATTACATATCATTATTTGGTGCCATGACAGATCAGTAAATAATGTCATTACATATCATTATTTGGTGCCATGACAGATCAGTAAATAATGTCATTACATATCATTATTTGGTGCCATGACAGATCAGTAAATAATGTCATTACATATCATTATTTGGTGCCATGACAGATCAGTAAATAATGTCATTACATATCATTATTTGGTGCCATGACAGATCAGTAAATAATGTCATTACATATCATTATTTGGTGCCATGACAGATCAGTAAATAATGTCATTACATATCATTATTTGGTGCCATGACAGATCAGTAAATAATTTCATTACATATCATTATTTGGTGCCATGACAGATCAGTAAATAATGTCATTACATATCATTATTTGGTGCCATGACAGATCAGTAAATGATGTCATTACATATCATTATTTGGTGTCATGACAGTTCAGTAAATGATGTCATTCTATACGCTGTGGCCCTTTTTTGCCTTGCAGGCGTCGGGGGTGGAAGAGTTCTCTGGAGATGGCCGTCTTGTGCGCTGTTTGTAAGCTTGTTCCTGTGACATCTTTGATCCATCTTTTACATGGTCTGCCTCTGACTTTATAACCGTTGTGTCTATTTGTCATGGCCATTTCTTGCATGCTATCTGTTGGTAGTCTGGAAGCGTGTGAAAACCACTTGATCTGTTGTCTTTTGATGTGTTCCAATACTGGTATTGTTTTGGCTATCTGTCTGATGTTATTGTTTCTAATCCTATCTCTTAATGACACTCCGAGTATTCTTCATAGACATGTCATTTCTGCTGTCACTATTTTTCTTTTGTCTTGAGCTGTCTTTGTCCAGGTTTGACACTGGTAGCATAGTGATGGAATAATAATAGTCTTGTATAATGCAACTTTTATATTATGTTGACATTTTTTGTTATAAAAAATACGTGTCATCTGTCCCAGGATCTGGTATGTTTTGTTGCATCTATTTTGTATCTCTTTACTAGTTTTTCCTTCACTCGATATAATGCTTCCTAAGTAAGTCAACTCCTTTACCTGTTTAAGGTGTTTATCGTCGATGGAGATGTGGCCCTTGTTATAAAAAGTAGAGGGATAGGACACACCCCCGTCGAACTCTTTATTGAATTTGGAACTTATTAGACATTCCTGCATTTGTTCTTACTTCACATTTGTTCTTACTTCACATTTGTTCTTACTTCACATTTGTTCTTACTTCACATTTGTTCTTACTTCACATTTGTTCTTACTTCACATTTGTTCTTACTTCACATTTGTTCTTACTTCACATTTGTTCTTACTTCACATTTGTTCTTACTTCACATTTGTTCTTACTTCACATTGGTGATTTAAATGTTTTGGTACTCCCTATATTGATAATGTTTTCCATAGTTGTTGTCTGTCTACTCTGTCGGAAGCCTTTTTTTGGTCGAAGAATGCGATGTATAATTCCTTGTTGTTTTCTGTCGCTCTTTCTGTTAGCAAAGTGTAAAGATAGCATCCGTACAGCTTTTATTCTTACGGAAGCCCATGTGGGTGATTGTAAGTTGTGTTTCAATGTATGATCGTAATCCTTGTTGTAATATTTTGTTAAAAATGTTTCTTGTGTGGCTTAGTAAGGATATCCTTCTGTATTTTGTGCAGTCTCTTATACTGCCTTTTTTCTTCCATATGGGAATGATTGTCGCGTTTCTCCAGTCTTCTGGTGTCTCTTGTTTCTTTCATATTACATTGAAAAGTCTGTGTAACTATTTTTTCCGCTTTCTGCTGCTGCTTTGACAAGTTCTGTTTGTATGTTATCTGAGCCTATTGCTTTGTTTATTGGTGCTTTGTGTATTGCATTTTCTATTTCCGATAGTAGTATATATGGTTCTAGGTTCGCTGCTGTAGTGTTTATTGTTGTGTTCTAGGTTCGCTGCTGTAGTGTTTATTGTTGTGTTCTAGGTTCGCTGCTGTAGTGTTTATTGTTGTGTTCTAGGTTCGCTGCTGTAGTGTTTATTGTTGTGCCTTCTTCTCCTTCTTTTAGGTTTAGTAGTTCCTTGAAATATTGGTGCCATCTCTTTCCATTATTTGTTTCGGTTCTTTTAGTACAGTACCGTTTTCGTCATTTATTATTTTTCTTGGTTTATATATATATATATATATCATCTTTGTTTCTCATGTTCTTGATTTTCTTTTAGAATCTCTTTTGTGCATTTTTATAATCTGCGTTGAGCATGTCTCTATATTCTTTCCATGAATTGATTTTGGCAGTTTTAATGAATTTCTTGGCATTTGTTTTTGCTGTCTTGTATTCTATATAATCTACTTGATTTTTACTTTTGACCCATTTCTTATATTTCTGTTTCTTTTCTCTTGTGACTTTTTTGACGTCTTCATTCCACCGTGCTTTTATTTTTGGTTTCTTTACACTGTTGTTCTTGTATCCGCATGTGTCTCTTGCTGTTTGTGTTATCGCGTCTTTGAATAATTTCCATTATTCTTCTGTTGTATTATTTACTGGTAGTTTTTTCGAATTTTTCTGTAATTTTGTGTTTGTATTGATGCCGTACTGTGTCGTCCTTAAGCTTGTGTATTTTAATTGTTGTTAGTTTGTTACCTTTGTTATTGTCTTTCTTCTTTCTCTTTATGTTTGTTTTTACAGATACTATTACTGTTTTATGGGTGATGTCTACTACATGTTTGGTATGGTTCTTGTGTCTGTTAAATTCATTCTGTTAGTTCTTCTTTTTAGCATAAAGTCTATCTGACTTTTGCAGTCTAAATCGTTCCACTTGTACCAGGTGGGAAGTTGGAATTCTCTGTACTTGAAGAATGTATTAGTTATAAATAGGCTGTTATGAATGCACCTTTCAATTAATCTGTAGCCGTTGTCATTTATCTTGTTTATTTTGTCTCCGAGTGGTCCAATGTATTCTTCTATTCCATATCTTTCTGGTCCCAAGTGTGCGTTGAGTCTCCTAATACAAATAAGTTTTCTTCTGTATTAGTGTTGTTTATTATATCATTTATGTTATCAAAAAATTCTTCCTTTTCCGTTTCGTTGTTGTGAGCATTACAGGGTGCGTATGTTTGGATGAATAATATGTTTTCGTTGTCTGTTGTAGTGGTTATCGCGAACAATAATATGTTTTCGTTGTCTGTTGTAGTGGTTATCGCGAACAATAATATGTTTTCGTTGTCTGTTGTAGTGGTTATCGCGAACAATAATATGTTTTCGTTGTCTGTTGTAGTGGTTATCGCCAACAACCTTTCGCTCATAAAGGTAGTGTTTATGTCATTTTTTAACATCGCGGGGTCAAGGATGAAAGATACGCCGTGTTTCTATTAGATCTATAGCTTTATTCTTTAATCTGCAGATGTTAATGTTGATCGTTGTACGTTTTGTCGTTTCCTGAGCACTCCACATTTTTTATGAGCAGTGTGTTTCGTCACTGTCGATTTGCTAGATCTGTCACAGCGTTAGGCTACCGCCATTATGATGCCATTACAGATCATAATTTGGAGCCATGACAGATCATTAAAACATAAATGTCCATACAAAATTTCAATAACTTCCTTATCTCAGCCAACGATTATGAAATATTAATCTTGAACAAATGTAAACACAAAATATTGGAAATATTTACAGAGAAGAAGAACAACATTTCGGCAATTGTGAACAATAAAATTCGAAAAAAAAACAACAACAACCCGTTTCATGGACATTTTGTTCCAAGTGTGCATTTGAAATAGAAAATCATCGAGACAAAACTGAAGTGAAGATTTCAAATCAAAACATGATTTCTTGTAAGACATTATTTGCTTGATTGTTGTACACTCGTAACAGAAAAGTTACAAATGTAATGCAAATAGTTGGGAGACAATGAAGTAGCTGGATTACACAGTTAAAACATTCTTGCACCGCGTTCAACAATTCATGAAATGACAATAGATTCCCAAACTGGCTGCATGATGAATTATTTAACTCAGATTTACAAAATAGACAATAAATATAAATGCACTTGTATCCAGGAAGACCAGATAATTGGAGCTTGTATATTTCGACGCCAATCTTGCTAGCAAACACTGCGACGTGTGATGATAACTATATAAATATATATGTTTACACCTCAGGTCATTGAACTAATAGGACTCACCGCATCCCCAAGTAATTTTAGTAAGTTTATTTTGTTGCTTATTTTCACGGGATATAAAAGAATTCAAATAATGTAAAAAAAAATATTGTGTAAGGAGAAGAAGTATTTTCAACTAAATGAAGAGAATGAGTTTATTTATTAAATAAAAAATGAAATGATTGTACTGTGACATGATGGTGTGAAATCTTTCATTGTTTTTTAAAAGTTAAAAAAAAAAGTAAATTGTGGAAGAACAGCTTCCGTAAATCAGCGCTTCCGAATTTACAACCCAAAAAGATATAAATCAATTAAATTTGCTTACAATTGATGATATAATCTTCGTAAAGCCTAATAATGTATATGTGTTTTATAGCAAGTTTCGTGTCAAAATATACAAGCTCCAAGTACCTGGTCTTCCTGGAGACAAGTGTATTTATATGTATTGTCTATTTGGTAAATTGGAGTTCAATAATTCATCATGCAGCCAGTTTGGGAATCTATTATCATTTCATGAATTGCAAAATAGTTATAACTGTGTAATTCAGCTACTTCATTGTCTCCCAATTATTTGCATTACATTTGTAACTAATCTGTTACGAGTGTACAACAATCAAACAAATAATGATTATTGTCAAAATTCTGGAAACAGAACAACAATCAAACAAATAATGACTATTTGGAAATAATGAACATTCTGGAAACAGAACAACAATCAAACAAATAATGACTATTTGGAAATAATGAACATTCTGGAAACAGAACAACAATCAAACAAATAATGACTATTTGGAAATAATGAACGTTCTGGAAACAGAACAACAATCAAACAAATATTGACTATTTGGAAATAATGAACATTCTGGAAACAGAACAACAATCAAACAAATATTGACTATTTGGAAATAATGAACGTTCTGGACACTTCTAATATGCGCTTAAGTTGAACAAGTGTTACAATTTTAGGACAGAAATAGAAGCCATTATAATGCCAACTGAAATGATCATAAGTCGCGTACAGGCATGAAACAAGCAGACAATCCTCTTAGATAATACAACAGTACCATTTCTTAACTGTTTATTGGCGGGGGGGGGGGGGGGGTGTTGGGTTCACAAATTTGCAAAAAACTTATTTTATTCTAAGACGTAATTTATGTATAGCAAATTCTGAGGCCCCCCCCCCCCTCATTACACTTCTCATATATCACCATTGTCTGCTCATATTCTCTTCCTGCTGTTTGCTCACGAAGAGTCAGATCTTATTTTATGTAATATTAGTACTACCTTAGTCACAACCATTTTCTCATCAGTTCAAGTTGCAATCAATTTTATGAATGTTCTATAACAAGAGGATTTATTTATCTACACAATGAGATCCCAAGCTTGACGTTTTGTCGATAAAATGTTCATGAATGTTCTATAACAAGAGGATTCATTTATCTACACAATGAGATCTCAAGCTTGAAGTTTTGTCGATAAAATGTTCTATAACAAGAGTATTAACTTATCTACACAATGAGATCTCAAGCTTGAAGTTTTGTCAATAAAATGTTCTATAACAAGAGTATTAACTTATCTACACAATGAGATCTCAAGCTTGAAGTTCTGTCTCTGACATCTAAAGAATTGAGCGCACGAATATATTTCTGACATGTTTTTATTTACACATTTTCAGAAGTTATTATCTCTTTAGAACAACTACCGTTTAGAATATAACTTCATGTTCTTCTACAGAACATCGACAATTACTGCATGTTCTTCTGTGAACAACCATTGCTGCTTCATGTTCTTCTGTGAACAACCATTGCTGCTTCATGTTCTTCTGTGAACAACCATTGCTGCTTCATGTTCTTCTGTGAACATCCATTGCTGCTTCATGTTCTTCTGTGAACAACCATTCCTGCTTCATGTTCTTCTGTGAACATCCATTGCTGCTTCATGTTCTTCTGTGAACATCCATTGATGCTTCATGTTCTTCTGTGAACAACCATTGCTGCTTCATGTTCTTCTGTGAACATCCATTGCTGCTTCATGTTCTTCTGTGAACATCCATTGCTGATGTATGTTCTTCTGTGAACATCCATTGCTGATGTATGTTCTTCTGTGAACATCCATTGCTGATGTATGTTCTTCTGTGAACATACATTGCTGATGCGTGTTCTCCTATTAAGAATACTGCTGCTGCTTGTTCTTCTGTTTAGAACACCCCCTTCTGCTATATGTTCTCCATGAGACTAACGGGCATTGAACCAGTCCGTTCAACGGCACCACATCGTCTAGAAACTCTCGTACATGGGTTTTTCCGTACTTGACTAACCAAAAAAAGATGCCATTTTGTCAAGACATTCAAACTGTGCACTCAAGTCACTGAGAACGAACCAGTCGAGACAAGGACTATTACAACAACAAACTTCCCGTACAGGTATTGAAGTATCCTCAGTAACAACAAACATATAACACCCGTATTAGTTCTCCTTTTCTCTTAGTTCTCGTACATTTTCTCATGGCTGTTTAGAACACATATTTCTGCTGCGTGCTCTCACTGCTGTTACGGTACATGTTCTCCTGCTTACAATACCCTCTTGTGCTGCATGTTCACCTGCTGTGTGTGTTTGTTGCAACAATTCACGTTTGATAATTGAGATATTCCAAATATATTTTGTGTTCGTTCTCATACTCCTTCAGGTTACCAGGATGTAAGTCCAGACAACAGAAGGCAATGTATTATGGAGCACCGCTAGTCTACCATGTATTATGGAGTACCGCTATACTACCATGTATTATGGAGCACCGCTAGTCTACCATGTATTATGGAACACCGCTAGTCTACCATGTATTATGGAGCACCGCTAGTCTACCATGTATTATGGAGCACCGCTAGACTACCATGTATTATGGAGAACTGCTAGACTACCATGTATTATGGAGAACTGCTAGACTACCATGTATTATGGAGAACTGCTAGACTACCATGTATTATGGAGCACCGCTAGTCTACCATGTATTATGGAGAACTGCTAGACTACCATGTATTATGGAGCACCGCTAGACTACCATGTATTATGGAGCACCGCTAGTATACCATGTATTATGGAGCACCGCTAGTCTACCATGTATTATGGAGCACCGCTAGTCTACAATGTATTATGGAGCACCGCTAGTCTACCATGTATTATGGAGCACCGCTAGACTACCATGTATTATGGAGCACCGCTAGACTACCATGTATTATGGAGCACCGCTAGACTACCATGTATTATGGAGCACCGCTAGTCTACCATGTATTATGGAGCACCGCTAGTCTACAATGTATTATGGAGCACCGCTAGTCTACCATGTATTATGGAGAACTGCTAGACTACCATGTATTATGGAGAACTGCTAGACTACCATGTACATGTATTCCGTTTGAAACATCTAACTTCAGAAGAGCATTTGGCTTTCTTAACTTTCATGGGATGGGACAGTAAGCCAAACCCATACAAACTTTCACAGAAAGTCAGTAAGTCAAACCCATACAAACTTTCACGGGATGGGACAGTAAGCCAAATCCATACAAACTTTCACAGAAAGTCAGTAAGTCAAACCCATACAAACTTTCACGGGATGGGACAGTAAGCCAAACCCATACAAACTTTCACAGAAAGTCAGTAAGTCAAACCCATACAAACTTTCACGGGATGGGACAGTAAGCCAAATCCATACAAACTTTCACAGAACGGGACAGTAAGCCAAACCCATACAAACTTTCACAGAACGGGACAGCATGCCAGACCCATACAAACTTTCACGGGATGGTATAGTTAGCCAGTCCATTCCCAGACACACATTCACGGGATGGAACAGTATGCAGACCCATGCAACTTTCACGGGATGGGGCACTAAGACAGATCCATACAAGCTTCCACGGAATGGGACAGTAAGCAGACTCATACAACTTTCACGGGATGGGGCACTAAGACAGATCCATACAAGCTTCCACGGAATGGGACAGTAAGCAGACCCATACAACTTTCACGGGATGGGGCACTAAGACAGATCCATACAAGCTTCCACGGAATGGGACAGTAAGCAGACCCATACAAACTTTCATGGGATAGGACAGTAAGCTATACATACACAAACTTTCACGGGAATGGATAGTAAGCCAGACCCATACAAACTTCTTATTCGCTTTTTACAACATGCATTACTGTCATAGTATGAATATTATATTCCCCTCCCCTCCACCTTCGAACCCAAGATAAACGTATATATAGATGTATTGTCACATACCCCCACCTCTCACATCCCCCTACCCCAGGCAACACGTGTATAGATGTATGGACAACAGGATGCCTAGCATGTGGTGATTGGAAACAATTTTAAGACATGGTTAAATTCAGTTTTACACACACAAAAACAACTTAGAATCTCCGTTTCAACCACATAGCCTTTATTTATGTACAAACACATAGGAACGGGTAACAAAGTTGAATAAACTACACGACTGACAGAAGTGAATTAAACATTCTCTACAAGTCTTGTGCTAATAACTAACTTGAACTATATGAGGACTAATTTTTCTAGGTAGATGTTTCTGGGTTCAGTTGAAAGTTTTGGGGTTCACTTGAATGTTTGGAGGTTCTGTTGAAAATTTGTGGATACCTTGAAGGTTTACATATCTGGATAAACGTGTATATCTTTTACATTGTGCGAGTCATGAACTCATTGTCTGCTTGGTGGACTGAACAGTTTCTTTGAATTCTAAACCGAACATTCTAACCAAATGACTTCTCCAGCGTTGAGCGAGTGTTACAATTCTTTCATTCTGAATGACATCATAGATTGAGGGAGATAAAAAAACGTCTCATTAACACAGCAAGGCCACGATTATTTCATATACGTCCTTGTGACATCACTCAAAGAAATTACAATTACAAAACAAATACAGCCAAACAAAAATAAAAGCAATAACAAGAGAAAATGTTATTTTCTTAGCAAAAACAATTTGCAACAATCTCATTTTTATCTAGTTGCATATTTTGCACCTTGTCCTCCCTTGATTTCACATTTTTCCTCTCGTCTTTTCCTCGGGCGACAAGGTCACAATCATTGTCTGTTTTGGCTTCTTGTTGCCTCTTGCAATTGAGCACAAATAATAGAAAGTGGGTAAACCTTCTCATTTGTGAATGGAAAAACAAAAACCCTCACTGCTTTGGCGGTGTTCGGAAGCTATACGTTTTTGGCTTTTGAAATTGGCAAAGGAGGCCTGTTCTAATTAGAAAGATCTCAATTTTTGATAGCAGGACACAGTGTTCTGGGTAGACGTGTATGCACTGTCTGTAAACTTGTGATGCTGACGTAATGATAATCGATGTTATAGGTGGCACTGATAGTCTTGTGTTAGAGGAGGACAGAAAAATGTTTCTGTTGTTTGTATAACATGCATTGTTATATTTGGGGATGTTCGGTTTCTGTTGTTTGTATAACATGCATTGTTATATTTGGGGATGTTCGGTTTCTGTTGTTTGTATAACATGCATTGTTATATTTGGGGATGTTCGGTTTCTGTTGTTTGTATAACATGCATTGTTATATTTGGGGATGTTTATACATTACGTTAACAATTGTTTTGCCCAGAGACAGGCAGACCTGGCCAGAGGATACAGACTTAAGGCAAAAGCTATAAGGCAGCCGCTCTGACCCGGAAAAGACAGTGGACTTCACCCTAGACAGTGGACACGACCACAGATGCTGAAAGCAGAAGAGGAAGAAATGTTCAGCCAATGTTTAACCTCCCCCCCCTCCCCCACATATCAACCTGCCAATAACTAATATGATTTTAGCTATCTCCCCCCCCCCCCACTTGTTGTGCTTAAGAAGAAACGTCTATACTTCATTTAATTCCGTTAAGGAGGGGTTTCGAGTGGCGTGTAGTATAAGGACGTGCAGTGGGTTTCGAGTGGCGTGTAGTATAATGACTGCATGCCCTTGCTGACGCCACATCATGTTCAAGGTGAGTTTTGCAATGTACACCCCGACAGAAAAAATCGTGTCCTTATTAAGATAGAACTCTTGACCTCACGGGTGTGACAGCATAGCTCTAATATCTCGACCATGCACCCATTTGCTTCATTATCATCAGGTGAAATTTAGTTCATGGTACACAACACAAAATAAATTTAGTTCATGGTACACAACACAAAATAAATTTAGTTCATGGTACACAACACAAAATAAATTTAGTTCATGGTACACAACACAAAATAAATTTAGTTCATGGTACACAACACAAAATAAATTTAGTTCATGGTACACAACCAAAATAAATTTAGTTTATGGTCCACAACACAAAATAAATTTAGTTTATGGTACACAACACAAAATAAATTTAGTTCAGTGTACACAACACAAAATAAATTTAGTTCAGTGTACACAACACAAAATAAATTTAGTTTATGGTACACAACCAAAATAAATTTAGTTTATGGTACACAACACAAAATAAATTTAGTTTATGGTACACAACACAAAATAAATTTAGTTCATGGTACACAACACAAAATAAATTTAGTTCATGGTACACAACACAAAATAAATTTAGTTCATGGTACACAACCAAAATAAATTTAGTTTATGGTACACAACACAAAATAAATTTAGTTTATGGTACACAACACAAAATAAATTTAGTTTATGTAGGTTGGTACCAGAGGGCGTCATAATGCTTAGTTACAGCATTATTAACTCAAGGACTTGCCCTCTAACTGCCTGGCTGCTCGTCGTTTGCTCCTCCCACCTCTCACTATTTCATCCTGCCTTCCTCCCCTACAAATATTCGTCCAAACCCAATAATTCCATTTCTCGAAATATAACTATCTACTCTAATAATCTATCACACACACTCGCACGCTCTCACATTGAAACAATATAACTTCCTTCCCCTAAACATTCTCCCATTCTCGTAGACTACCTTCCTCCCTCCCTCCCTTACATGTTTTGTCCCCTACAAAACCCATATAGAACAAGAGGACTATGGATAGTTAGTTATCTCACTGTCTTTCTCACGCCAGATACATTTCACTAATTACGCCCCCCTTACCACAGAGTTGAGTAATTAGGATTGTGACCTTTAACCTCTGCAACGCCTCCCGCTATGAAACTCAATGCAGTAAAAACACGCAAGGGACATCACTACACTAATGCACACTTACTTGAAATGTGTGAGTGTCCACTGCGGTACCTTCTTCAGACATCAAGCAAAAAATGAGAAATTATTACGACATAAATCAACTATGTCTGAAAACACAGGGAATGACAAAACATGGCAACACACAACAAATGTCCCACCACCCAAATTTAAATAAATGGATGATCTGCATTAGTATACACCCTAGGAAATCGTGTTTGATGCTCTTACACCATTTGGTATTAATACAGTTCATCCACTTATTTAGATTTGGGTAACGGGGTCTCTGTTCTCTTGTCATTCATATTTTAAAAAAAATTTCATTTGTTTTCAATCATCTTTGTTTTATTTCGTTCTAATTGTGCATATATTTTTAATGTGCGTGTCTAAGACAATACTTGTGTATACGTACGTCATTATTAGCTAAGTGTCTCACCTGTTAAATGACTGCCGTCTAAGGTATTTGTGATAGTGCTTCTATTTATACTGTTTGTTCACTATCTGTCGTGTAATTTCTTGAAGTGACTTAAGGGTTTGGGTTCAAACACCCCTCCCCCACACTCACTTAGCAATTCAGAACAAGATTTTTAGTACTATAAATGTATCAAAAGGTGGGCGAATGTCAAACCTCCCGTCCCCCTAACGGTTTTTCACAAAAATGTCATCAAATATGAAATAAAAATGAAGGAGTGACATGAAAAACGCATAAATGAAATAATATATTAGGTAAACTCCTCCCTTCTCCTTTTAAGGGAAACTACGGCCCCCTTAATGTTACCTTATGTTTAAGGGAAACTACGGCCCCCTTAATGTTACCTTATGTTTAAGGGAAATTACGCCTCCCCCCCCCCCCCTTAATGTTACCTTGACCTATGTTTGCACTGCAAAGATTGGTACGACTGGTAAGACTGGTAAGACTGGTACGACTGGTAAGACTGGTACGACTGGTAAGACTGGTACGACTGGTAAGACTGGTAAGACTGGTACGACTGGTAAGACTGGTAAGACTGGTACGACTGGTAAGACTGGTACGACTGGTAAGACTGGTAAGACTGGTAAGACTGGTACGACTGGTAAGACTGGTACGACTGGTAAGACTGGTAAGACTGGTAAGACTGGTACGACTGGTAAGACTGGTACGACTGGTAAGACTGGTACGACTGGTAAGACTGGTACGACTGGTAAGAGTTACTGAACTTATCCTTTATGCAGTGATGATGATCGGACCGAGTTGATTGACTGACCGACTAACTGACTGACTAAGCAGCTAATTAACTGGCTGACTTATCGACTAATTAATTGGCTGTTTATCGACTCATTAACTGACTGGCTTACCGACAAATTAACTGACTGACTGAGCAACTAATTAACTAGCTGACTTACCGACTAACTAAATAGCTGACTGACCGACGCACTAACTAGCTGGCTGACCGACTGACTAACTAATTGACAGACCGACTAACTGGCGAACTGTCCGACTAACAGACTGCAGACGGAACGACCACATGGGTGACTGACCGTGCTGACTAACTGGCTGACTGACCAACTAACTAACTGACTGACAGGTTGGTTGAATGAACGACTAACAAATACGTCAACTGACTAACCGACTGACTGTTTGACTAAATAATTAGGTTATTGTGTGGGTTATTGTGTGGGTTATTGTGTGGGTTATAACGTTTAAATGTATTGTAAAATGGGAGAAAAAAATTGACTTACAAGGCAGATAGAAAAACAAGATAGAGACAAGAAGGGAGACATATATGCAGACAAAGACAAGCAACATACATAAACAGGCAGACAGACAGACAAACAGACAGATATACGCAGATAGATAAAGACAAGCAGAAAGACAGAAACAAGCAGGCAGACAGGTAGGCAGATAGATGGGTATAATTGATGGATAGAATTGACGGATAAAATTGAATGTTGAAGACAATAACTAGATTTAGAAAGACTGCTTGAATCAATGAAAAATAAATTTAAAAAAACACATCCGAAGGAATGGACCGCGGACAAACAACGGTGAAAGCAATTGGTTAACTGTCGCATTGTTAACTCCAGTTCTGGAAATAGAATAAGAGGAGATCCAGCGAAAAATACTAATAAATGTGAATAGAAAGCATGCACCTGTGGAAAATTAGAGAAATACTAGTCACGTGATGTTTAGATTAGAGAAATGGATGATATTAATATCTGAGGGCAAGATTGCCTCCAGTATTATCAATAAACTTGTGCAACTATATGAGGGCAAGATTTCCTCCAGTATTATCAATAAACTTGTGCAACTATATGAGGGCTACTAACATAAGAACCAAGTTGTGTTTACTACGAACATGTGTGTTTCCTGTGGCGACATGGATGTGAAGAATGGACACTAAATAAAACAGTGGCCAAGAGAATAACATCAATCATTTGAATTAAAGTGATATAGAAGAGTTCTTAGAATACCATGGACAGCAAGGAAAATAAACAAGGATGTGTTACGAACAATTAACGTCCAGTAAGGCTGGCTTCTGAATACCATATTAAAGAAAAACTTAGTTTTTTTTTCGTTTACATTAATAGACACGACGGCATGGAGAGAGTGTTACTGCAGGGGATGCTAGAAGGCTACAGGGACAAAGGCCGCCAAAGACGCCGTTGGACAAAAGATATTCAAGAATGCCTGCGCATGACACTAGAAGAGCAGGCCAACTTGCTCAAAACCGTGGAGAATTAAAGAGGTCCATAGGGAAGATTACGTTCTGGAAAGAATAGATCACCTGATGATGAACTATATGAGAGGTAGGCCCGTGACAGAGACAAAATGTCGTAAGCGACAACAGATAAGGGAGAAAATTTGTACAATTATATTAACAGAAAGCGAAAGGGGAGCAAACAATAGCAACATTCTGACATGTGATGTTCCTCCTTCGCAAGCGAAGATGAGTATGCATGAAAAACATTAAATGCGAAGGAAAAAAAATGGAAAAAAATAATAATTAAATAAATAAAGAAATGATAATTAAAATTGGTATTAACTAATTTAGTTTGTGAGTTCGTAGATGCTCGATGAGTCCGATTCGTGCACGGAAAATTCTATCGCAGTGCATGCAGGAGTGCTGAAGGTTCGGGGTAGGAGAATTTTCGCATCTGTCCTTCCGCCTCTTGCGCTTGTGGATTGCCCGCAGTGTTCTTTCTTTTTCAAATTTCGTGATACCAGCAGTGATCTGGGTGTGCCAGGCTGAGCGATCAAGTGCTGTAATCTCCCTGGAGCTAGGATCGATGCTGCAGTGCGTGAGAGATCTTTTTAGGTGATCCTTTAAGCGCTTTTTCTGCCCTCCACTTGAACGTTCACCTTCGCACAGCTCCCCATAGAATAATCTTTTTGAAGGCACGTGTCTGGCATACGTACGATGTGGCCAGTCCAGCGGAGTTGGGACCTAGTCAGCATTGCATGGATGCTTTGCATTCGGGACTTCTGAAGAATTTCCGTATCTGGTACATGATCCTGCCAACGTAGTCCTATGAGGTTTCGTAGGCACCGAAGCTGAAAAGAGTTAAGCTGTCGAGCGTGTCTCGCATAGACAGTCCAGGATGATACAGCATAAAGCAGTGTTGGTAGAACCACTGCGCTGTACACGTCCAACTTGGTTGTCAGACTGAGACCACGCCTATTCCAAACGTTGGCACGAAGGCTCCCGAATGCTGCACTGGCACAAGAATACGCAGGGCAACATCCTCATCATTTGTCGCAGTCTGTGATAGTGTGCTGCCGAGATATACAAACTTATTGGCAGTATTAAGTTGTTGTCCCTTTACTATGATCACTGATTCTGTGTAGGGTGCACATGGCGCTGGTTGATACATTACTAAAGTCTTCGCGGTGCTGATGGTGAGACCAAACGCATCACAGGCCATAGAAAAGAGGTCC
This sequence comes from Meghimatium bilineatum, assembly GCA_034231615.1. Classification (NCBI taxonomy): domain Eukaryota; kingdom Metazoa; phylum Mollusca; class Gastropoda; order Stylommatophora; family Philomycidae; genus Meghimatium; species Meghimatium bilineatum. The sequence continues at coordinate 25,441,765 of CM067302.1, forward strand.
ATGCTGTCGTGCATGTCTTTCAGACTGGTAGCATTTCATGCGCAATCGTCGGCGAACAAGAGGTCGTGAACAATGTCCGTTTTAGTTTTGGTCTTGGCCTTCAATCTACTAAGATTAAATAGTCTTCCGTCAGCTCCATAGCGAAAACAAATTTCTGCAATTTACTCCGGAAAGCATCATTTACCATGGCAGAGAACACCATGCTGAAGAGCGTCAGAGCCAGGACGCAACACTGTTTGACTCCGTTAGTCACTGGAAAGGGGTTTGAGTGTGTGCGCCGGCATCTTGCACACAGGCTGTCATACCATCATGGAACTGGCGAACCATGTTGGTAAATTTTTGCGGGACATTCAAATTTGGCTATGATCTTCCATAGTCCTTCGCGATCTACAGTGTCGAATGCCTTAGTTCGGTCGACAAATGTGGTGTAGAGACCAGTGTTCTGTTCGCAACACTTTTCCTGTAGTTGTCTTGCAGTGAATATCATATCAACAGTACCTCTGCCCTGTCGGAAGCCACATTGGCTCTCTGGAAGGAGACCTGTCTCAAGATGGGCTTGCAGTCTGTTAACAGGAACCTAGCCAGAATCTTGCCTGTTATAGAGAGCAAGGATATGCCTCGATGGTTGTCGCAAGCTAGGCGATTTCCTTTTCTCTTGTATAGATGCATGATGGATGCATCCTTAAAGTCTTGTGGTATCGCTTCCAAGTTCTACATTGCCTGGAAGGGCTCTGTAAGTTTAGCAGACATGACAGGGCCACTAACAGCGTAAACTTCGGCTGGAATGGAGTCTGAAGTTGGTGCTTTTCCTACGGACAAAAGATGATGATGAAATCCATGACTTGCGCTATGAAAATTGGATGAAAGTGAGGGAGAGTTGCGCACTGTCGTCAACCTCACTCTCTCGCCCCTACACATATGGTCTCAGTGGCAAGACGAGTCAAGACGACTGGGTGTGTGTCGGGGTGCAGTAAAGTAGTAGCATAGTAGCATGCATAGTAGCAGAAGTGACTAAGGAAGTTTCAGTGGTTAGGATGGCTGTCACGTTCCATAAAATGTTAGTGACTCAGACATCGTGGTCAAATCAGATGTGCTGGAAGTTACAGATGTGTTTTATTGTAAAGTCAGAAATCACAGATGTGTTGGATGTTAGTCAGATATCACAGATTTGTCGTATGTTAGGTCAGATATCACAGATTTGTCGTATGTTAGGTCAGATATCACAGATTTGTTGTATGTTAGGTCAGATATCACAGATTTGTTGGAGGTTAGTCAGATATCACAGATTTGTTGGATGTTAGTCAGATATCACAGAAGCGAGACATCACAATTCACATGTATTGGACGATAACTCACTCTGTATTATTGTGTCTGTGTAATATACAAGTTGTATTGTCCATGTTACTGAGTCGTTTTGGGGAATATAGTGTTAGGGTCGTATTTTATATGAGTCATTTAACTAAAATACGCCTCAAGATAATACATGAAAGAATTAAAAACAAGATAGATACGGAGGTCGGTGAAGAACAATTCGGTTTTAGGAAAAACAAAGGAACCAGAAAAGCTATACTTAGTATCCGACTAGTGATAGATAAATATATGGATGTCCAAAAAAGTAACTATATTTGCTTCATAGACTACAGCAAGGCCTTTGACAGAGTCCAACATGAAAAATTAATCAAATGTCTTCAAGAAATAGGCATAGAAGGAAAAGACATCGGACTGATTAGAAATATATACTGGGAACAAACTGCATAAATAAGGTGTGAAAACAGCTACTCTCCATACATAGAAATAAGAAGAGGGGTAAGACAAGGATGCATTTGATTACCAAACCTATTTAATATCTACACATAGAATATCTTTAAACATATAGTAGAAATGCCAGGATTCAAGATCAATGGGAAAATAATAAACAACCTGAGATATGCAGATAACACTGTTGTTTTAGCAGAAAGTGAACATGAACTACAAAGACTAATAGATCAAGTCAATAAATCAAGTAATGAATATGAACTAGATATAAATATTCAAAAAACAAAAATCATGATAATCAGCAAGGACACAGAAGAACAGGAGCTAAACATAAACATACAGGGAGAGAAACTACAACAAGTAAAACAGTATCAATATCTTGGACACATAGTCACAAATGATGGCAGATGTGAAACAGAAGTTAAAAGGAGAATTCCTATTCTTGGCTAAAAGTACCTTCAATGGCATGAGGAAAATATTAACATCTAAACAAATTACAAACAAGTTAAAAATTAGAATTATAAAATGATGCATCTTTTCTATATTAATGTGTGGCTCAGAAACATGGACACTAAATAAACAATTGAAAGACAAAATTGGTGCCTTTGAGATGTGGGTACATAGAAGAATAGGGAGAACATCATGGAAAGAGAAGAAAACAAATAAACATGTGCTAAAACACGTAATATGAAGAAAGAACTACTAAGAGAAATAAAGATCAGGCAAATAAAATAATTTGGATATATTAAAAGACATGAGACCTTATTGAAGACCTTACTTGAGAGTAAAGTCAAAGGGAAGCGAGTAAGAGGTAGGCATAGATACAAGTGGGAGAGTAACATCACACGATGGACAGGTTACTGTCTAGCAGAGTGCACCACCAAGACAAGAGACAGGAGATGTTGGAGATACGTTGCAGCCAACCTTCGTTGCGGAGACGGCATTTGATGATGATGTTATAAATCTACTTCTGTTTAAATTTGTCTCTATTTAAAATATCTACTTCTGTTTAAATTTGTCTATATTTAAAATATCTACTTCTGTTTAAATTTGTCTATATTTAAAATATCTACTTCTGTTTAAATTTATCTATATTTAAAATATCTACTTCTGTTTAAATTTGTTATATTTCTCCCCGAAATTATATATATATAATTTCACTCATGTTTCACTTTCTTCTAATTTCCCAAAGACACATTAAAGCCACCTTGAAGATTCAATCTGCCAGTGTGATATTCCACATCATTTCTTTACTCTAAAACAAACGCAGTTCCTAAACTGGTACCTAGATATTCAAGCCTGAGGCCAGTCGAAGACCAAAGTTGGTGTTCTTGTTCCCTTAATTAATTCTGCGGTAGACAGAAGATTCTGCTGATTTGATGACGCACCGATAGTCTGAGACGGTTCCAGGTCTGTACGCCAGACAACATATACATTATTACAATATTCCGCTTCTATCTTTAGCGTTCCACTATCCTCTGAGATAGATATTCAATACAGCTATCATTTGAGACAGGTTGTCTTCAGCACAGTTACCATCTGAGACAGATTGTCTTCAATACAGCTATCATCTGAGACAGGTTGTCCTCAATATAGCTATCATCTGAGACAGGTTGTCCTCAATGCAGCTATCATCTGAGACAGGTTGTCATCAATGAGCTATCATCTGAGACAGGTTGTCATCAATGAGCTATCATCTGAGACAGGTTATCCTTAATGCAGCTATCATCTGAGACAGGTTTTCCTCAATGCAGCTATCATCTGAAACAGGTTGTCATTAATGCAGCTTTCACCTGAGACAGGTTATCCTTAATGCAGCTATCATCTGAGACAGGTTGTCCTCAATGCAGCTATCATCTGAAACAGGTTGTCATTAATGCAGCTTTCACCTGAAACAGGTTGTCCTCAATGCAGCTATCATCTAAAACAGGTTGTATTCTTCTTTTTCTTATTCGGCGTTCATTCTCAAACTCCCGCTGGATCTCCCTTGTAGCAGGACCATTATCCTACTATATTTCCAGCAGGATGTAGTCCAGTAAATATAAATGTGTTGTGTCGCCGTTTTCTTGCGCCAATACTCCGACACATCTGTCTTCGGTGGGAAGTTGTATTCAATACAGCTATTATCTGAGAATGGCAAAATGCCTTTAATATACATAATCAACACTTGAATGGGACTAGGTTGGAGCACTCTTAGTTGACTGGGACTAAGTTGGAACACTCTAAGTTGACTGGGATTAAATTGGAACACTCTAAGTTGACTGGGATTAAGTTGGAACACTTTAGTTGACTGGGACTAAGTTGAAACACTCTTAGTTGACTGGGACTAAGTTGGGACACTCTTATTTGACTGGGACTAAGTTGAAATACTCTATTTGACTGGGACTAAGTTGGAACACTCTAGTTGACTGGGACAACGTTAGAACACTCTAGTTGACTGGGACTAAGTCGGAACACTCTTAATTGGAAGACTCTAGTTGACTGGGACTAGGTTGCAACACTCTTAGTTGACTGGGACTAAGTTGGAACACTGTTAGTTTACTAGGACTAAGTTGAAACACTCTTGGTTGACTGGAACTAAGCTGGAACACTCTTAGTTGACTGGAATTAAGCTGGAACACTATTAGTTGACTGTGACTAAGCTGGAACACTCTTGTTGACTCGGATTAAGTTCGAACACTGTTAGTTGGCTGAGATTAAGATGGAACACTCTTTATTGACTGGGATTAAGTTGGAACACTCTTAGTTGACTTGGACGAATTTGAAACACTGTTAGTTGACTGGGACTAAGTTGGAACACTCTGGTTACTGGGACTAAGTTGGAACACTCATAGTTGACTGGGACTAAGTTGGAACACTCTTAGTTGACTGATGGAATGGAAAATGATGGACGATGCCACCTTGTACAATGATGTTCATTTCTAACCATGCCACCTTGTATAATGATGTTTATTTCTAAAGATGTCATCCTGTACAATGATGTTGATTTCTAAAGATGTCATCTTGCACCATGATGTTGGTTCTAATAAAGAATCGATAACTATTCAATATTTGCTGACGGAGGCAATGCGCCGTTAGATCTACCAATAATTGAATAACCAATAACCTATAACCTTAAATTCAGTTCTGTTTATAGAACGTGAATACATTATGATAATGGACATAATTACAAACTACAATCACGTATCGACATCATATTTTAAGTTGTGCTTGACAGAATTCAGTTTCATCAAGTCCTGAAAGCCAGTACACACATCCTTGTTAGATTCAGATGTGACGCTTCTAGTGCTAGCTATCAATGGCAGACATTCTAGTTTCAGACCGGAAATGAAATGAAATTGGTCTCTCAAGCGTGTGGTCTGCGAGAAAGTTCTGCGAATGGACTTAGAAAATTAAGAAAAATTTTTGCTTTTCGAAATTTAAAAATGTAAATCGTTAATGTAGCGCCCTCGACTCGTACTCGTGAATTAAGTTCGTACTTTGTCCAACAATTGGAGACGCTTTGTCAAGATCTGGAAACACTATGGACTTCACATTACTACACACTCTGACTGTGTGATGTACGTTATTAGTGCGCTGGAAAAATACTGTCCCTTCATAGTATCATGCCCTCTGACATAGTATCATGCCCTCTTACATAAACAAGAAATTTACTGTCCTTTCATAGTATCATGCCCTCTGGCATAGTATCATACCCTCTGACATAGTGTCATGCTTTCTGACATATTATCGTGCCCTATGACATATTATCGTGCCCTATGACATATTATCGTGCCCTATGACATATTATCGTGCCCTCTAACATATTATCGTGCCCTCTGGCATGGTATTATGCCCCCTGACATAATATTATGCCCTCTGATAAAGTATTATGCCCTCTGACATTGTATTTTGCCTTCTGACAGAAACAAGAAACATACTGTTCATTCATAGTATTATGCCCTCTGACATAATAGTGTGCCCTCTGATATAATAATATGCCCTCTGACATAGTAGCATTCCTTTTAACATAGCATCATGCCCTCTGACAAAGTGGTATGCCCTCAGATATGCACAAGAAACATATTGACCTTTCATAGTATCATGACACATCTGCTATGTTCCATAAAATGTGTTCCATTTATCTGGACTTGGAGGCAGTAGCATTGCCTGACGACATCCAGCGCTGAACATTAAAAAAAGGTGGCGGTTAACAGTTTCATAGAGATGTGTGCACAACCGGCACCCTGTAGTGTGTTGTGGTCTTAATTCTGTTCAGATGATTGTTAAGTTGTACACGTTATGTGTGAAGTCGGAAAATGATACTCTGGTTTTTTTTATTGTCTTCATGATTTGGGCTGATCGTATAATTTATTCATTTCCCTCCCAGTGTTTCCCATTGCCTTTCTGTTCATACAATTGTCTTGGTTCATAGGTTTCAACATCATTTTAACTGTGTGCACTGTCGTTTGTGTATATGGCTGCTCTTGTTGCGCCCCTTTGCTGGTCTTTCTGCCTTGTCATTGCAATGTGTTTTTGACTTACGTAAAACACAGGTTTATATTTCGTTTCAATGGGACACGACAGACTATATCTAAAACTAGTGGGTAATGATGGGCAATGATGAGCACACAAGAAATCATAAAAATTGCAATACACAAATCACATTCAACGTTTCATTGCATAACAATGCTGACTTCATAAGATGTAAGCAGCTGTTTGTCATGGTTATATATTTTAATTAGCTCAGATCTACAATGTCCATCACATTCTAGTGCTTGAAGAGCGGACATAGAGTCTGTAAAAATACAATGTTGTGGACTTTTGATAGAAAGGCATCAAATATAGTCTTCAGGTAGTACAGGGAAATTTGCAGTGATGTTAATTCAGCTTCATAGTTCTCAAATATCTCCCCACAGGCATTAAACAACTTATCAGATGTTTTGTCAGGATATTCTATATAGACACTATAACCTTCTTTTATGGTGGCCGTGAAAGCAAACCCGCCAGTATCCATTGTTCTGTGTAGGTGTCTATTGTTTTCTGTGTTTTCATAAGATTTACAAGGTCAGAACTGTTCGCTGCATTCTCTCTTAATTGTGTCTTGATTTCTAGCTCTTTAAAACCCGCGGGTAATGGTAAACATTGTTCTAGTCTTTGCAGTTCTTGTCTCTTGTCTGGATGTGATAGCTTTTTTTAAAATTGACATGGCAAAGGACTGACTTGTTTGATTCTGTGATTTAGTTGCCAGTTTTCTATAAGTTGTTTATTTGGGTCGTCTGTATTCATTCTAGTACTTCTTTGATACGCCTCCATTGCAGCCATATCTCTCCGTATCTCAAGGGGTTCTACATTTGTATGTATTTCACATGCAGCCTTTGTTGTAGATCTCATTGCTCCTCTAATAAGGCATATGGCATTGTTCTACACTCTGTATAGAATTCTACATTTGTCTTGGAACATGTTGTCAGGAGTATTCTACAATCAATGTAAGCAAATACGGTTCTTCTTTTATCGTATGCAAACAAAATATAGTTCTCTGAGGTATCCTTGTCTGCTCTCAAGATGTACCAGTCAACCTTTTCAGTAGCTGTAACCGTTTCAGTGCTTTATTTTTGACATTTTCTACATGCTTCTTTGGGGGGGCTACTGAACGAGCGTGACTCCACGATATGTGGGATCTGTGTATCTAATCATAGAGTGATATTTTCTTTGACTATTATATGATATTTTCTTTGATATACTAATGATATTTTCTTTGACTACTATATGATATTTTCTTTGATATACTAATGATATTTTCTTTGACTACTAAATGATATTTTCTTTGACTACTATATGATATTTTCTTTGATATACTAATGATATTTTCTTTGACTACTATATGATATTTTCTTTGATATACTAATGATATTTTCTTTGACTACTATATGACTATTGGTAAAGATGGTATAGACAATTTTCTCATAGTTTTATTTTCAGCTTCCATGTTTGCCAGTACTCGAGCAGTCTTCTTAATTCTCCATTTACTCTTTTGACTGCACTTTCAACATTCTCATGGCTCTGTCATATTGTTAGGTCATCAGCATAAAGGGCTTTTTCAGCTTTGATATGTTTGGCAAGGTCATTAATGTAAATGAGAAAGAGGGTGCAGCTCAAAGCAGAAGCCTGTGGTAAGCCTTCCTCTAGAACTTCTTTAGATGAGATTGCATCATTTATCGTTGTCTGCATTGTTCTGTCAATTAGCAAGTATTTTATCCAGTTATATAGCTTTCCACTAATTCCGACCTCAATCATCTTCATCAAGAGACCATTTCTACAAACTCAATCATAAGCCTGTTGTAAGTCAAAGAAGATGGCTTCAGTGTGTTTGTTGTCTTTGGATCCATCATGAATTTTATGTGTCAATCTAAATAGTTGCTCCTCTGTACAACTGCCATTTTTGAAGCCTGCCTGTATGTAGAAGACATTTTCCACAATTTTGTGTAAGCAGAATGTGTGGTCCATGTTCCCCAATTTAGTGTTCGAATTTTGAAGGAACTTATTATAATATTCTTAAAATGAGTTTCTTTCGTCAGGTTTTCGTATGCATCGATTCTGCGTTTCCTGCGTCACCTGCGTCTGTGGATTTCACTTTTTTCAAGCAGGATTTCGACCACGTAGCTTCTTGTAGGTCCGCAACATTGGTGACCACATAGTTTCGCGTAGGTCTACACAATTAGGGACCATATAGCTTCTTTTAGATCATCAAGATTAGGGACCACATAGCTTCTTTTGGGCCTTCAAGATTAGGAACCACATAACTTCTTGTAGGTCTGCAAAAATCATGAGTACGTAGCTTCTTGTAGGTCATCAAGATTAGGACCACATAGCTTCTTGTAGGTCAGTAAGACTAGGGACCACCAACTTATTGTAGGTAAGCAGGATTATGGACCACATAGCTTCTTGTATGTCTGCAAGACTAGGGACCACTAGCTTATTGTAGGTAAGCAGGATTATGGACCACATAGCTTCGTGTAGGTCTGAAAAATTAGGGACCACATAGCTTCCTGTAGGTCATCACGATTAGGGACCACATAGCTTTTTGTGGACCTGCAAGTTTAGGAACAACATAGCTTATTGTAGGTCGGCAAGAATCTTGACCTCGTAGCTTCTTGTAAGTCAGCAAGATTAGGGACCACCTAGCTTCTTGTAGGTCAGCAAGATTAGGGACCACATAACTTCTTGTAGGTCAATAGGATTAGGGACCACATAGCTTCTTGTAGGTCAGCAAGATTAGGGACCACACGGCTTCTTGTAGGTCAGTAAGATTAGGGGCCACATAGTTTCTTGAAGGTTACAGAGATTAGAGGTCATATAGCTTCTTGTAGGTCAGAAAGATTATGGACCACACAGCTTCTTGTGGATCTGCAAGATTAGGAACAATATAGCTTCTTGTAGGTCAGCAAGAATCGTGACCACGTAGCTTCCTGTACGCCAGCAAGAATCGTGACCACATAACTTCTCGTAGGTCAGAAGGCCAGGGATGATATGAACATTCGTTTCGGGAATGACATCATATTTCTGGTTGTCAAATGTGGATGTTGTGGATAAAGTTATCCGCAGTAAAGATGTTTCTGAATTATAATCAACTATCGTATGTGGAGTATCTCGACGGCGTGCGTGTGAGGAGATTTAATCAAAGATGGTATGATTATCTGTGGAGTGTCTAGACAGCGTGCATGCGTGAGAGAGAGAGAGAGAGAGAGGAAGAGAGAGAGGAGATTTAATCAAAGATGGCATGATTATCTGTGGAGTGTCTAGACCAGTGTTTCCCAACGTGGGGCTTACGCCCCACAGGGGGGGGGGGGATTAGCTTGTTTAGGGGGGCATTTCAAACAAGTTGTAATTAGGTTTCATTTAGGGAATAATTAAATTTTTGAAAATACAAAAGAAATGTAATTGTTACATTTACAGTTTACAAAGAATTAGGTGGTGCATGGTACAAAAAAGGTTGGGAAACACTGGTCTAGAGTGCATGCATGCGTGTGTGAGAGGAGATTTAATCAAAGATGATAATATTATCTGTGGGGTGACTAGACGGCGTACGTGTGTGTGAGAGAGAAAGGATGTAATAGTTAGTTATTCGTCGGATAATCATCAATACCAACTGAACACGTCCATAGTTGCTCCGATTTCTCCTTGAGTGTATCCGCCATTACACTTCTACTGACAGTACCGGTGCTATGCTGGTTGATCATCATTCTTCAGCGCCCTCCAAAATGTTCACTCCTAGCAACACCGCATTTTAGTCCCAGATCTTTAATCCTAGCCATTGAAACGGAATAATCTTCCACGTTAGTCTCACTCTAGTGTGCCATATCTCTCAAGGAGTTGAAAACGTTAGCGCGATACATTGCCCTATCATCGCCCTGTGTCACAATCACGCATGACGTGAATTGTTCCGTTCTTTCATTGCCTCGAACGCCCACATGTCCCGGCACGAAAATAAATATAACCACTTTCAGCCTCGCCTTTCTCAAGACCCCAATCCACTGTTCGCTCACGAGAATCACTTGTACCTTCCTAATCATACTCATAGAGTCACTCAAGGTGCAGACCTGCGTCACCTTCTGTGATTTATCTGTGAAAAGATTTAATGAAAGATGGTATGATTATCTGGGAGTGTCTCGACGGCGTGTGTGTGTGTGTATGTGTGAGAGAGAGAGAGAGAGAGATTTGATGAATGAAGGTTAAGACGAAGATAGTGTGTGATAGGGAGTAATAAAGTGAGATGGAGAGAATGTGTGATAGAGTGAGAAGAGTTCCTTGTACTCTTCCATTCATATGTCCCAGATATCCATCAATCAAGTGTCACGCCGAGTGGAGTAGTCGATTATGTTTCTCCACAACTCTCTATCGTTTGTGTTTGTTAATAAGTTCAGTTAGTGACTTCTTTTCGTGCCACAGTGACAATCCATCCAGAAATTTCTCTCTTTGTCAGCCTCTGTCTCTTATCCCCTTGATCTTTCCGGTGGTTATTAAATGTTTGAATCATCATATGCCAAAAAATCTTGATTTTCTGTTTCTATTTTCGCTAGAATTTGTCGTTTTACTCCAGCATCTCTGAGTTTTTTTTACATTAGTTTTCTTGCTTTTCCATGGAATTTTCATCATTTTTTCTCTCCTAAAAACAACATCTTAGTTGCCTTCAGCTTATGGGCCTTTTGTTTACTGTCTTCCGCCGAAGACGGATGTGTCGTGCCATTGTCGCACATAAAACGGCGTCACAACGCATTTCCATTCTCTGCACTACAACCTGTTGAAAATAGGACCATGGTCCTGATACAAGTGAGATCCAGCGGAAGTTGGAGAATGCACACTCAAGGAGAAGTTTACTGTTCGTGCTTCGCTTCCATAAAGGATTGACTAAATGTACCATTCTTGCACTCGAACTCACGTATTCATTGATATTACTCCATTGTATAGAATGTTTCTCTTTTTTTTAAATGTTGCTATCATGTTCTAGATCTTATTAGAACACCTGCCATTTGATGTTAAATGCTGCCAAGATACTTGACTTTATCCGCTTGATTTAATTTGACATCATTAATAGTAATACTGCATTTTGGAGGTGTGCATTTCTTCGAAATAACATATGTCCGAGAGAACATAAACGTAAGCCTGTTACTTGCACACACAACATATGTCCGAGATAACAATAACATAGGCCTGTTACTTGCACAAACAACATATGTCCGAGATAATAAAAACGTATTACTTGCACAAACAACAAAGGCCCCTATTTCAGAGACAACATAAACGTAGGCCTATTACTTGCACAAACAAGATGTGTCCGAGAAAGCATAAACGTATTACTTGCATGACCTCAACAGTGTCGTAGTTTCACTGAACCTTGAAAGAGACAATACGAAATTATGTAAAACAACTACATGATGAAGGTACTGGGAGAAATACAAGGATCACACTTTACAAAGATTTTATCAGGTAAACATGCATCTGATTACTTTGCAGATTCCTTTGCAAAAGACAATAATGTCAAAGTTAGCCAAGAGAAACAACAGAAGGTTCGACAGAACCAGAAAAACATTGGACAAAGCGAACCTATACCTAAAGTCATGGAGACACCAATCACAATGAAAGAACTAGAGCATGTAATATCCAAATTGAAAATGAAAAAGTCCCCTGGAGCTGATCAATAAATATACTCAATAAATATGTCCAATAAAATGATTAAAAACCTGGGAACTGCATCAAGAACACAGTTACTGCAGATCTTCAATACAAGTTGAAACACAGGTAACATTCGACAGGCATTGAGGGAAGCAATAATGATACCACTCCTCAAATCAGGAAAAGATGGCAACACGCGGTCTGCAACTATAGGAATTTAGGAAACTATAGGAGAAATAGCATCACAAGCTATTTCTGCAAAACAATGGAACGCATTATCAATCTTAGGATGCAGTGGTACCTTGAAAGTGAAAACCTTCTGGTATTGCAGCAAGCTGACTTCAGTTGTGCTACTCTACCGAAGATCATGCAACCAACCTCTCCCAAGAGATTGAGGACGCCTTGCAAGATAAGAAACGAGTACTAGCAGCATGGATAGACCTCATGAAAGCATTTGAAAATGTTTGTAAAGAAGGACTCTTAAAGAAATTGCGAAATTGCAGGGTTAACTCAAGAATGTACAAATGGGTAAAAGCATACCTGCATAATAGAAGGGCCAGGGTACAATTGGATTGTCGCAAGAGCAAGAAAGTACCACTGCGTCATGGAGTCCCCAAGGGAGGAGTCCTGTCACACACACTTTTCTTGGTTTGCATCAATGACCTAGTTCCCGAACTACCACACGGGATCAAAGTGGCAATGTATGCTGACGACCTTGTGATCTGGTACACGGAAGAACATGCACAGTGGCCACTAAACAAATACAAAGAGCTATTGATGCCCTAACCTTATGGGCTAATAGATGGTGCGTCAGTGTTAACACAGATAAGTGCAGCACTACACTCTTTACCCTCTCACCAAAACAAAAAGCCGGTGATATCAAGATAGATGGAGAGCTTTTGAAAGAAGACAAACTCACATACCTCGGAGTTACTTTTGATGATAAACTGACATGAACGCAGTACATAAACAAAGCAACAACAAAAGCCAGTAGGACGTTAGTTATCCTGAGAAAACTAAGTGGAACCACATGGGGAGACAGTGGAAATAAACTCTGTAAAGTGTACCAGCAAGGCATAAGACCACACCAGAAATATGGTTCAGCTGCGTGGTGTCCTGCATCAAACACAACTTTACAAGAACTAGATAAATGAGATAAACCAGGCGCTTAGGATAATGCTGGATGCAATGAAATCAAAACACATAGTAGAGATGAAGAAAATTGGAAGAAAGGCAAACACGTGGTGAACGCAGAGACACACAAGTACTAATTGAAGCAGAAAAGTTTCAGTGTATGCCAAGTCATCCAATGAAGGAAAGATTCCAAAATCTAGCAATGGGGCGACTGAAAAGAAGCAGCTTTATCCTCCAAGCTAAACGACTCCATAGACAACTTACAGACCTACCTAAGTTGACATCCCCTTAATGTCTGTACCAGAAAAAAAACTTTGGAGTGAATAGCATGGAATGTCAATATACATTCAGACCACGTTAAATAAATATTACGAGAGGATGAACATAACAGTTTGCAGCGAAGGACAGTCACCCTCAGTTTCATGGACGAGGAATATCCACAAGACATATGGATCAGAGTATACACAGATTGGTCAGCACAAAATGCTGGGAGGAAAGGAGGTGCAGGAGTATATATAGAGTATTCACATAAGTCTAGAGATACGATCAGAACATCAACAGAGAAATTCTGCAATAATTATAATGCAGAAATCCAGGCAATTAGGGTGGCAACTGAAAAACTGCTGAACTCGAATTCTGACCTACAGTCCGTGGTATTCCTGAAAGGTGCAGGGTCAGTGCTTCAAGCTCTCCAATATCACTGTGAAATACCAGGAAATGAAAAGGAGATCAACTGGCTAAGGAAGGTGCTGCCGAAGACCAACCAGATGTACCAATCACCTACCATCAGAAAAACAAAAGACGATCAAGTCAATAAGAAAGCCATAAACACCAAAACAAGATGACTATCACATTATTAATAGATCAGAAGAAGTTGTAATTCTACGCCGCAGAATGGGACACAAACGACTCCGCAGTCACATGAACACAAAGTTCAAGATTGACAACACGACCATGTATACATGTTGACAGGCAGCACAGAGTACCAAGCATATACTTCATATGTGTTCTGAGTATGAAACTCTGAGGCAGACATATTAGCCAGAGGAAACAATACTGGAATCAAAGCTCTATGGGACACTGTATGAACTACAAAAGACAGTGAGTTTTATTCAGGAGACAGAATTACAGATATAGTCGTGTTTCAAGTGAATGAAAGAAGAAGTAAAGAATGAAAAATAGCTACGACAGGAGTTTCAACCGAGCTTTTGCTTAAGTCCCTAGTACTCAAAGTCATGTTCAGATTTGCTAAGGGAAGGATTTGAACACCCCAAAATCCCTTTATCTACAGACCTGGACCTCAGTCATATGGTTAAGACATCATGAGCTGCGACGTTTAGAGCAAATATATTTTGCTTATGGATTAGCGAAAACATAATACATGAACGATGAATTAAAACGGGGGCGGGCTATACATAAACAAATGACATGGTGTGTCTTGTGTTGTACGTTCGTCATAATCGATGATGACTAAACAGCTCAACTGTCAGCAGGTACATACTCTCCTACTAAACTACATCGTAATACTTCCTTCTTGTTTCTCTTCTTCTTTCGCATGGGGATGAAGATGATATATGCGGTGTGACTAATGAGACATAATCGTGCCTAGAATTTTCTAAACCGAACACAGAGCATGTGTGGGAGAAGTCCGCATGACACATTGCCGCTTTTGCCTTTCCTCTAGCATGTTTTTATTGCGCAGCATCGTGTCTGTAGTTCTCTGCAGCTGTTGCATCACTCTTGATTCTGCAACGCCATTCGGATCTGTCTTGTGCAAGACTCTCACATGAATTTCTATCTATGTTGAAGTGAGTCTGTGGTGTCTTTAGAGTGTTCTGTCCTTCTGCCGTGCAGGAACCAGTCTGAGGTTCTCCATATATACGTTGTTGTTTTGTTTTTTTTTGGGGGGGGGGGGGGTTTGGTAGACGAAGAACTTTCATCAGGACAATTTGTCCTGCGTGTCTAAGCCTCCAGCAACATTGTGTGTAGGCTTACAGATTTATATATATTCGGCACTTCACTGCACATTATCCATTCAACGGTTTTTAGTATATTTAGTATATTACGAAGGCAGCTGGATGGGAATGGTTTAGTCTTGCTTGCGTATACCCCCTTGCATTCCTGAAGAATGTGCTCTTCTGTCTGAAGTGCCTGTCCACACGGCTGTGTTGGCAGTCTTTAACTTTGTCTACATGTGCCCATGGAGTCGGTTGTATCATGTTCTGATGAGTAGGTTGACAACTTGTTCTGGTTTGTTCATCCTGTCTTAACTTCTGGTCGAAACGTCGATTTGGTGTATCTTCCTCTGCATTTATAATGATTAGTGAAACTTGATTCCACTTTGTTTTAACTTTTCATCTAGTTGCACCCAATAAGCATGAAACTAATTTTCACATATTGACTTGTTTTGTTATGAGTTGTGTGAAGTAATTTCACATAATGTCGTCTTTTGTTATAGATTTGTGTGAAGTAGTTTTCATGATATTGTGTTTTGTTATGAGTTGTATGAAGTAATTTCACATAATGTCTTGTTTTGTGATAGAGTTTTTGTGTGAAGTAGTTTCACATAATATCGTCTTTTGTTATAGAGTTCTTGATTCTTGATTAGAAACTGGCTTCACAGCACGCGGGTCATTCTTATAAGTGCTCCGCCCTCCGCTCCAGCAGCCATCCCAGTGTATGTAAACTCAGAGTCCCGGTCAGGTGTTGATTGTGTGATCTTCGGGACTTTCCAAAACATTTAGTTTTCCTTCCCTCACCTCTTGATACTCCCATTTCTAACATTCTCTGTATGTGTACGTTCTCAGCCTCTCGTTTTCTTAGCATTAACTTTTCTGTCTTGTGCAGCATGCTTTGAGAGTACGTGAGTATTACCGTGTGTGTTGATGTATCAGTTATCAACCAATTAAGTGCTGATGTAACTCCCTCTATCTCTATCCTCATGCTCGATGTGACAGTAAAATATGCTGAAGATTTCTCAACCAACTTCATGCCGTTTCTGTAGGCAACACAACCACAACCGCTTTTATTTGCGTTTCTGTATTGTATACAATTGTATTTTATGGCGTCAAATATTTCTTGTATTTAAGCGAGAGAATATATCGGTCGCTAATGGTAGATCAATAATAAAGGGGAAACATTTTTGGGCTGCCTCGATTGTTCCATTTGTTTCTTGGTCTATATTTCACATGCTGAATTAATAAATAGCACTAGTACTTTTTCATATCAGATCTTGTTTTTGACAATACATATATACACGCACGCACACACACACACACACATATATATACCTATATGTGCGTACAAATATACATACATACATAAAACAAGTAGATGGGGAAAGTTAGTAGATAGGCATATAGATAGGTAATTGCATTAATAGATAATTAGATAGATAAACAGATAGATAGTATGTGCTTGCTGCAGAAAAAATAAAATCCAACTCCAGGTTCTTACTTGTGGTTGCTTTTTGCTGTGTATGTAGTCTTGATAAAGATCTTTTGGTCGAAACATCGATTTGTGTGTGCTATTATGTGTGGTATTGAAGGGGCTTCGCCTGGAGGACACAGAAAAGCATGGGCATACAACAAGCATCAAAGTTGGACAGCACTAAGAATTTTATCTCACCCATCCGTACGCATCATTGAAGATAAAAATCGCTGGTAGACGCTGTTGATGCATCCAATGTGGTACCCCTATGACCCTGGATGTGTGTATCAATGCATCCAATGTGGTACCCTATGACCCTGGATATGTGTATCAATGCATTCAATGTGGTACCCTACGACCCTGACTCTGTGTGTTAATACATCCTATGCGGTACCTCTACGGCCCTGGATCTATGTATCGATGCATCCATTGTCGAACCCCTACCACCCTGACTGTATGTTGATGCATCCAATGTAGTAGACCTACCTCTACAACCTGGGCGGGTTATGGGTTTATAGATAGATAGTTTTCCGCTCAGGTCATGAAGATTTTTTGTATTGAAGACATTGAATCAGTATCATTTTAAATACTGTCGTAGAAATGACAGTTAGAGGAAAGAGGGTAGGAGACACTGTTAACATATGACTATTAAAGGGAATGGAGTAGAAGACACTGTTAACATATGACTGTTAAAGGGAAGAGGGTAGAAGACACTGTTATCATATGACTGTTAAAGGGAAGAGGGTAGAAGACACTGTTATCATATGACTGTTAAAGGGAAGGGGATAGAAGACAATGTTAGTTTAAGCCTATACATGACATAGTGACAATACATTATTGTTTTATTTAAAATGCAATATCTACGTTCAGCAGGTTGCGATTGCTTTCTAAACGGTCCGGATGCACAATTGCTTATAGCGGAAATGGATGCTGCTTCCTTACCAGATACGTGCTGATCATCTGTGCATCTTCGTCGATGAGCCGGAGTGGGGGAAGTTCCTTTAAAAAAATTACCATTTCGCTCTTTAGGTTGATTTTCTACTACGTTAATATGTGATACTGGCCTATATTCTTAGAGGGCTTCACTTCACAGCTTGATTTACGTCAGCACAGTTGTACGGAGCCAAAATGAACTTTTCAATTGATAACTGAACCTACTAGCGATCTTTCTAGATCGACGCCTCCTTCTCCTGGTGTTATGATATATAAAACATAATTGCTACATACATCTTGCACATATCAAAGTTGCCAGAAGACAAATCTCCTTCTAACTGGGTCAACGGAAGTAGGTATTCTGTTATGTTTAAGTATTATAAATAGCCTCAACTGTTATGTTAAACTTTCCAAATTTAATTGTCATGAGTTTAAAAACTGTCAAGAACCGCAGACATTATCGCGTGAGGAAATTGAAATTTTGCACGTGAATATACAAAAATTGTAGTCGAGATGTCATCAGCCACTAGAATCGATATTATTTTAACTGTAAACGTGATATGTGGTATCTGAAACCACCCATGCTGTTTCTGTTCTATACATGTTTGAAGATAATAAAAATGTCATTGAAATGTCACAGATAAGTATCCAGTTATGACATCATGCAAACAGACAGATTTCAAATAAAGTCATGAATTTATTGCTAAAATATTATTTTATTGGGTTGCAATAGGTCGCGAGTTGACTAGATTTAACCACAATTTTCTCTATTGAATTTCATGTTTACAGACAGTAGATGACTCGATAGATTGCAGTTGTGTGTGAATAGTTATCTCAATGTTTAAACAAAAAATCAACTGGCAGTCTGTGATAGGAAATTTAGATTTGGTGGAGAATTTCGAATCTTGATAGCAGTCTTTAGTCATTCTATTATTGTATGGATGTCCATTAATTACTCTGACAATTGTTGTCAAGGGGGAGGGGAGGTTGTAAACGTAGATACCATCAATACTGTTTTTATACAGGGAAATCTATAAATATATGACCAGCCTAAATGCTAAAGATAGCCTCAACCTCCTGGGAAGGAAAGACCAGAGTAGCATCTTCCGACTGCACACACAACATGCACAGCTGAACAATCACCTGAACAGAATACAACCACAACACACTCCAGGGTGCCGGCTGTGCACTCATCCCTATGAAACTGTTGACCGCCACCTTTCTCAATGCCCAGCCCTGGATGCCATCAGTAAAATGTTTCTCTCCTGGGCCAGATAAATGAAACACAATATATGGAACAAAACAACAGCTTACAAACACATACATATATCATAAGGGCATGAGCCCATGGACCGCTGGATCAGCAATTAACTAACACATCACTAACTCCACACATCACTTATCATCTAACTCCACACATCACTAACTCCACACATCACTAACTCCACACATCACTTATCATCTAACTCCACACATCACTTATCATCTAACTCCACACATCACATATCACTAACTCCACACATCACTAACATCACACATCACTAACTCCACACATCACTTATCATCTAACTTCACACATCACAGACTCCACAAATCACTAACTTCAAACATCACTTGTCATCTATCTCTGCAAATCACTTACTCCACTAGTCACTAATTCCACACATCACATATCATCTAACTTCACACATTACTTGTCATCTATCTCTGCACATCACTAACTCCACACATCACTAACTCCACACATCATGTATCATCTCCACACATCAATTATCATCTAGCTCCACACATCACTAACTCTACACATCACTTATCTAACTCCACATACCACTACAACCAAATATCACTTATCATCTAACCACATCATGCATTATCTAACTCAATATCACTAACGTCACACATCACTCATCATCTAACTCAACATCACTGATGCCACATATCACTTATCACCTAACTTTACACATCACTAACTCCACCCATCATTTATCATCTATCTCCACAAATCACTAACTTACACATCACTAACTCCTCACATCACTAAATTCACACATCACAAACTCCACACATCACTAACTCCACACAGACAAAATCCACACATCACTAACTCCACACAGCATTAAATCCACACATCACTAACTCCACACAGACAAAATCCACACATCATTAACTCCACACAGCACTAAGTTCCCTCACACTGTCATACCTTCTGATTGTAAATGGCATTGATCCAACATACCTCAAATGATTTGTTTTATGTGCACGTCACAGACATATCTCCACTGATGTGTTCTATGTGCATTTCACATATATATCTCCATTGATTTGTTTTATGTGAATGTCACAGACATATCTCCATTGATGTGTTTTATGTGCATGTCACAGACATATCTCCATTGATGTGTTTTATGTGAATGTCACAGACATATCTCCATTGATGTGTTTTATGTGAATGTCACAGAGATATCTCCAATGATGTGTTTTATGTGAATGTCACAGACATATCTCCATTGATTTGTTTTATGTGAATGTCACAGACATATATTTAAATCAAATGTAGACAATGCTGACATAACAAAAAGGGCAGACTACTCTGATGCGGCCATGTATACCGGAGATAATACATGTACTGCTTTCATCTTCTGTCAAATTTATATTAAAATAAACACATATTCTTTGTAAACTGAACAAAACTAATTTCATCACAAACATATGAACTTAATTGATTTGATCCCCAACATATGAAGTATTCTGAGTTGATTGTCATTATGTGACCTAATTTGACCACCAACATAAGAATTAATCACACCTGATCACCACCATAAAAATTAATCTCACCTGATCACCACCATAAGAATTAATCTCACCTGATCACCACCATAAGAATTAATCTCGCCTGACAACCAACATAAGAATTAATCTCACCTGATCACCAAAATATGAGTTAGTCTTACCTCGTCACCAACATATGAATGAATCTGACTTGATCACCAACATATGAACTAATCTTATTTGATCACCAACATATGAACTAATCTTATCTGATCACCAACATATGAATGAATCTGACTTGATCACCAACATATGAACTAATTTAATGATAACCGACATATGAACTAATCTGATTTCATCACCAATATATAAACTTATCTGATTTTATTACCAACAGATGAAATTATCTGTTGTGTTTACCAACATATGAACTAATTTGATCACCAACATAAGAATTAATCTGACTTAATCACCAAAATATGAACTCATCTGACTTGACCACCAACATATGAGCTAATATAATTTGATTACCAACATATGAACTAATTTGCTCAGCAAGATATGAACTAATATTATTTGATTATGAACATATGAATTAAGTTTATTACCAACGTATTAATTAATCTGATTTCATCACCAACATATGTAATGATTTGATCACCAAGATTTGACCTATGTGATTTGATTGCCAATGTATGAACTAATTTGATCAAAGACATATGAACTAATACTTGATCCCCAACATATGAACTAATATGACTTTCTCAACAACATATTAACTAATCTTATTTTATCACAAGAAAATTATCTAATTTGATCACCAATGTATGAACTAATATGACATGATCACCAACATATGAACTAATTGTGATCATCAATATATGAACTAATCTTACTTGATCAGCATATGAACTAATATGACATTCTCAACAACATATGAACTAATCAGACTTTAGCACCAACATATGAACTCATTTCACTTGAACACTAATATATGAACTAATCTAATTTGATTAAAAACATAAAAACTAATCTTATTTGATTATCAACATTTAAACTATTTTGATTTGATTACTAACATATGAACTAATCTGGTTTAATTACCATCATATGAACTAATTTGATCACCAACTTATGGACTAATTTGAACTGATCATCAATAAATGAACTAATATGACTTGCTCAACAACATATGAACTAATATGACTTGCTCAACAACATATGAACTAATATGACTTGCTCAACAACATATGAACTAATATGACTTGCTCAACAACATATGAACTAATATGACTTGCTCAACAACATATGAACTAATATGACTTGCTCAACAACATATGGACTTATATTACTTACTCAACAATATATGAACTAATATGACTTGCTTAACAACATATTCTAATCTGACCTGAGCACAAACATATGAACTAATATAATGTGCTCAACAATATATGAATTAATTTGATCAACAACATATGAACTAATCTGACTTGAGCACCAACATATGAAGTAATATGATTTGATCCCCAACATATGAACTAATCTGATTAACAACACATGAACTAATATTATTTTCTCAAAAATATATGAACTAATGTGACTTGATCTCCAACATATGATGTAATATGACTTGATCCCCAACATATGAACTAATATGACTTAATCCCCAAAATATGAATTAATATGACTTGATCCCCAACATATGAACTAAAATGATGTGATCCCCAACATATGAATTAAAATGACTTGATCCCCAACATATGAACTAAAATGATGTGATCCCTAACATATGAACTAAAATGACTTGATCCCAACATATGAACTAAAATGATGTGATCCCCAACATATGAACTAAATGACTTGATCCCCAACATATGAACTAAAATGATGTGATCCCAACATATGAACTAAATGACTTGATCCCCACTATATGAACTAAAATGATGTGATCCCCAACATATGAACTAAATGACTTGATCCCCAACATATAAACTAAAATGATGTGATCCCCAACATATGAACTAAATGACTTGATCCCCAACATATGAACTAAAATGATGTGATCCCCAACATATGAACTAAATGACTTGATCCCCAACATATGAACTAAAATGATGTGATCCCCAACATATGAACTAAATGACTTGATCCCCAACATATGAACTAAAATGATGTGATCCCCAACATATGAACTAAATGACTTGATCCCCAACATATGAACTAAATGACTTGATCCCCAACATATGAACTAAATGACTTGATCCCCAACATATGAACTAAATGACTTGATCCCCAACATATGAACTAAATGACTTGATCCACAACATATGAACTAAATGACGTGATCCCCAACATATGAACTAAATGACTTGATCCCCAACATGTGAACTAAATGACTTGATCCCCAACATATGAACTAAAATGACTTGATCCCAACATATGAACTAATATGATGTGATCCCCAACATATGAACTAAATGACTTGATCCCCAACATATGAACTAAATGACTTGATCCCCAACATATGAACTAATATGATGTGATCAGCAACATATGAACTAAATGACTTGATCCCCAACATATGAACTAAAATTACTTGATCCCCAACATATGAACTAATATGATGTGATCCCCAACATGTGAACTAAAATGATGTGATCCCCAACATATGAACTAAATGACTTGATCCCCAACATATGAACTAATATGATGTGATCAGCAACATATGAACTAAATGACTTGATCCCCAACATATGAACTAAATGACTTGATCCCCAACATATGAACTAAATGACTTGATCCCCAACATATGAACTAATATGATGTGATCCCCAACATATGAACTAAATGACTTGATCCCCAACATATGAACTAAAATGACTTGATCCCCAACATATGAACTAATATGATGTGATCCCAACATGTGAACTAAAATGATGTGATCCCCAACATATGAACTAAATGACTTGATCCCCAACATATGAACTAAATGACGTGATCCCCAACATATGAACTAAATGACTTGATCCCCAACATATGAACTAAATGACTTGATCCCCAACATATGAACTAAAATGACTTGATCCCCAACATATGAACTAATATGATGTGATCCCCAACATATGAACTAAATGACTTGATCCCCAACATATGAACTAATATGATGTGATCCCCAACATATGAACTAAATGACTTGATCCCCAACATATGAACTAAATGACTTGATCCCCAACATATGAACTAAATGACTTGATCCCCAACATATGAACTAAATGACGTGATCCCCAACATATGAACTAAATGACTTGATCCCCAACATATGAACTAAATGACTTGATCCCCAACATATGAACTAAAATGACTTGATCCCCAACATATGAACTAATATGATGTGATCCCCAACATATGAACTAAATGACTTGATCCCCAACATATGAACTAATATGATGTGATCCCCAACATATGAACTAAATGACTTGATCCCCAACATATGAACTAAATGACTTGATCCCCAACATATGAACTAATATGATGTGATCAGCAACATATGAACTAAATGACTTGATCCCAAACATATGAACTAAAATTACTTGATCCCCAACATATGAACTAATATGATGTGATCCCCAACATGTGAACTAAAATGATGTGATCCCCAACATATGAACTAATATGATGTGATCAGCAACATATGAACTAAATGACTTGATCCCCAACATATGAACTAAATGACTTGATCCCCAACATATGAACTAAATGACTTGATCCCCAACATATGAACTAAATGACTTGATCCCCAACATATGAACTAATATGATGTGATCCCCAACATATGAACTAGTGATAAAATAATGAGCTAGTTAGTATAGAAGTGTATGCTATCTCCTGGCAGGAAATGATCATCTGAAGATGCTGCTGCACTGGAATGCAGCCCCCTTGGGGACTAGATATGCATCAATAAACCCCTGTAACACAACCTTATGAGATTCGTGTATCACCTTCCGTTACTCAACTGAGGAGGACCTGTCACAAACATTAAAGAGATATTTCAGCATCATCATAACAAGTCGAATTGACAAGTGCAAGTTATATGCAAACACTCACATACACTGAACTACCAAAAAACTTCCTCAAACATTAAACAAACCAAAAATTAAAATTAAATACATTGAGTACGACATAAAAATAAGGAATTTATTATGAAATAAAGAATTAAAATAATAAACATTTATTTCAAATAATCATGCAATGTAATATTGAGATACCAATAGAAAGTTACAGGAATATTGTGTCTAGAATGAGTACATAAGTTATAGTAATATTGTATCTGGAGACAGACTTGAAGATAGAAAGTTATAGTAATATTGTATCTAGAGACAGACTAGAAGATAGAAAGTTATAGTAATATTGTATCTAGAGACAGACTTGAGTAGGGGTGCAAAGGGAACGCATTGCTCTAGGCGGACCCAGGGTTAGCAGATTACCAAGATCCCAAATGTACCTCCTCGCGGTGCACCCTGGCAACAGAAAACAGCAGCTCGAGCTGATTCTGGCCAAATGATTTGGGGATCGTGTCCGGGAATGTGAAGGAAGCAGATGGAAAGAGATATGACTGCAATAGAGACAGGCAATATCTCCGACACTATTCGCATCACCACATACAGCGACACTGTCGATATACAGTGACGCCAGTTAGTCCAGTAAATACATTGGAGGGGCGGCCAATGTAAAAGGCACGTAAAGGTGGATGAAGGGCGAGAAATAAATAATGTCATAATGAGTACAATGACACAATGAACGGGCAGAACAGCGCCAGAGGGCAGCGCGAACTGCAAACAGAAAGTGAAAAGTTCATAGGAAGGGGAAACTACAAGCTCTGTTAGCTCGAGACGAGCTTCTAGTTACCTGTACTCCTCATAGGCAGAGACCCAGACCCAATCACGAGCGTTCGGAAAAGCAAGAAGACTTAACCCAACTCTAATGTAGAGCATTCCTAAACCGTAAATATGCTCGCAAAGTGAAAGGGTGTCGTACCCGATGGACTTGGGCAAAAAAGGGACAACGATGGCAGTCCTGGCCCAACTCTACTGTCAAGATTTCCTTTACCAGAAATACACTTGCAGAGAGAAAGGGTTCAGTACCTGATGGGCTCAGGCACAAAAGGGACAACGATTTTAGCCCTGGGCCAACTCTACTGTCAAGCTTCCTATACCGGAAACACACTTGCAGAGAGAAAGGGTTCAGTACCTGATGGGCTCAGGCACAAAAGGGACAACGATTTTAGCCCTGGGCCAACTCTACTGTCAAGCTTCCTATACCGGAAACACACTTGCAGAGAGAAAGGGTTCAGTACCTGATGGGCTCAGGCGCTATTAGGACAAGGTTGTTCAGCTCGAGAACGCCCTGCTCTCAAACGTGTGGTGTGAGACTCGAACTTGGACGAGGGAACCACGATGTCCGTGAACTACGCCTCGGGTAGGAGGGCGAACGAGCCAGGGTCGAACTCTTCTGGTGAGTTCTTCCTCATACGGAACCAGGCTCGCGGATGAGAAACGGTTCAGTACCCGATGGGCAGAGGCACAGTTTGTCCAAATGCACGAGATGAGTTCATAGATAGTGGAAACCTCGTGCAAGAAATACGCGCTCGACAAGCATCTTGGTAAAGAGGCACTACACACCAGCGTGCCCGGCGACAGATAGACAGGCTGTCACGGACTAGGAACCAAACCCGAAATAAAGGAATGTCGAAAACTGATGTGCTGGACCTCGGACGTCCTGACCACAAGTGACCAACCGGGGTGCAAATAATCACAGTTCTACTGTGGAACTTGCAGCACAACGTACTTCACTCTCCCTGGCGGAAATCACAAGAAATATTCGTTGTGGTTATTTGAGAGCGAACACTGAAGAAGAAGACTTGAGTAAAGAAAGTTATGTTAATATTGTATCTAGAGACAGACTTGAGTAAAGAAAGTTATAGTAATATTGTATCTAGAGACAGACTTTAGTAAAGTTATAGGAATATTGAATCTAGAGACATACTTTAATGTAGAAAGTTATAGGAATATTGTATCTAGAGACAGACTTTAATGTAGAAAGTTATAGTAATATTGTATCTAGAGACAGACTTGAGTAAAGAAAGTTATATTAATATTGTATCTAGAGACAGACTTGAGTAAAGTTATAGTAATATTGCATCTAGAGACAGACTTGAGTAAAGAAAGTTATATTAATATTGTATCTAGAGACAGACTTTAATATAGAAAGTTATAGTAATATTGTATCTAGAGACAGGCTTGAGTAAAGAAAGTTATATTAATATTGTATCTAGAGACAGACTTGAGTAAAGTTATAGTAATATTGTATCTAGAGACAGACTTGAGTATAGAAAGTTATAGGAATATTGTGTCTAGAGACAGACTTGAGTATAGAAAGTTATAGGAATATTGTGTCTAGAGACAGACTTGAGTATAGAACGTTATAGGAATATTGTGTCTAGAGACAGACTTTAATATAGAAAGTTATAGGAATATTGTGTCTAGAGACAGACTTGAGTATAGAAAGTTATAGGAATATTGTGTCTAGAGACAGACTTGAGTATAGAAAGTTATAGGAATATTGTGTCTAGAGACAGACTTGAGTATAGAAAGTTATAGGAATATTGTGTTTAGAGTATAGAAAGTTATAGGAATATTGTGTCTAGAGACAGACTTGAATATAGAAAGTTATAGGAATATTGTGTCTAGAGACAGACTTGAATATAGAAAGTTATAGGAATATTGTGTCTAGAGACAGACTTGAATATAGAAAGTTATAGGAATATTGTGTCTAGAGACAGACTTGAATATAGAAAGTTATAGGAATATTGTGTCTAGAGACAGACTTGAATATAGAAAGTTATAGGAATATTGTGTCTAGAGACAGACTTGAATATAGAAAGTTATAGGAATATTGTGTCTAGAGACAGACTTGAATATAGAAAGTTATAGGAATATTGTGTCTAGAGACAGACTTGAATATAAAAAGTTATAGGAATATTGTGTCTAGAGACAGACTTGAATATAGAAAGTTATAGGAATATTGTGTCTAGAGACAGACTTGAATATAGAAAGCTATAGGAATATTGTGTCTAGAGACAGACTTGAATATAGAAAGCTATAGGAATATTGTGTCTAGAGACAGACTTGAATATAGAAAGTTATAGGAATATTGTGTCTAGAGACAGACTTGAATATAGAAAGTTATAGGAATATTGTGTCTAGAGACAGACTTGAATATAGAAAGTTATAGGAATATTGTGTCTAGAGACAGACTTGAATATAGAAAGTTATAGGAATATTGTGTCTAGAGACAGACTTGAATATAGAAAGTTATAGGAATATTGTGTCTAGAGACAGACTTGAATATAGAAAGTTATAGGAATATTGTGTCTAGAGACAGACTTGAATATAGAAAGTTATAGGAATATTGTGTCTAGAGACAGACTTGAATATAGAAAGTTATAGGAATATTGTGTCTAGAGACAGACTTGAATATAGAAAGTTATAGGAATATTGTGTCTAGAGACAGACTTGAATATAGAAAGTTATAGGAATATTGTGTCTAGAGACAGACTTGAATATAGAAAGTTATAGGAATATTGTGTCTAGAGACAGACTTGAATATAGAAAGTTATAGGAATATTGTGTCTAGAGACAGACTTGAATATAGAAAGTTATAGGAATATTGTGTCTAGAGACAGACTAGAATATAGAAAGTTATAGGAATATTGTGTCTAGAGACAGACTTGAATATAGAAAGTTATAGGAATATTGTGTCTAGAGACAGACTTGAATATAGAAAGTTATAGGAATATTGTGTCTAGAGACAGACTAGAATATAGAAAGTTATAGGAATAAGCCCTAATTGTGTCTAGAGACAGACTAGAATACATGGTAGAATTTACTGTACTACTTACATGCAATCAGCTATTGATTCATCTATTGACATAAAACATAACAAACGGCATGAATATTATTTTAAACAATAAAATTATTAAAATTTATATTTTGGAATCTTACGAGTATTTCTGTGCAAAATTATTAGATAATAACAAGACAATTATGTATTGGCATGTACTTGACACATAATATACGTTAATTTATCAGTTACATAAAATGAAGGTTTGACCAGTACAAAGTTAAAGTAAATAGGGCATATGTCATGTCACCCTATCAGAGGGCAAGCACTCTTGAAGATATTGTAAAAAACCCTGCTGGCTGACAAACATAGGTGCTTTGATCCCTCTCATATTACAAGCAGTCTCACCATTCCAGCAGCTCACAATTTTAGCAGGTTTCACAATTCTAGTGTTCTCACAAATCTAAAGGTTTCACAATTCTAGTGTTCTCACAAATCTAGAGGCATCACAATTCTAGTTTTTGTGTTAATTTATTAGTCTATTTGAAAATTAAATTTGTCTTTTCTTCTTTAACTATTCAAATTTTTACTCTAATTTCCTGTAGTCATTGACTGACAATGATTCACACTTCGCAACATCATGGAATGGATAGTGACAACTACAATGATTCACACTTCGGAACATTTTAGATTGGATAGTGTCCACTCCTACATTGATTCACACTTCTGATCATCTTGGAATGGACAATTTCCACTCCTACAATGATTCACATTTCAGGAACATTGGAAATGGCCAGTGTCTGGAGCATCTTTGAATGGACAGTGTCCAGAACACCTTTTATTGGACAGTGTTCAGAATATCTTACAATAGTGTCCACTCCTACAATAATTCACACTTTGGAACATCTTGGAATGGACAGTGTCCAGAACATTTTGGAATAGGCAGTGTCCATTCCTACAAACTTTCTCTAAATGTATTTTTATTAAATTCTTTTTCAAGGTGTTTGCATTCGAAACATTGATTCTGTGTATTTTGTCTTTATTTGTAAAACTAAATTGTAAAAAATTTGAAATAAATTTGTCACATGCATCTAAACACACAGTACCACGAGGGTTTACTTTCATTAGTCAGATATCTAAAGTTTAAACAGCTAAATAAGTGAATACAAATTCATCTATGATCCAAACATAGAAAATTTAGATGGCATATCTGCAAGAACGATACATCATGGATACGTATAGAATGGGGATCTATCTGCAACGATATATCGTTTTTATGGGCGAATTGAGTTAAAAGACCTGACACCTTGTTGAAGATCTTACTTGAGGGTTGTTTGTTTGAGAATCCAAGGAATTATGAGCGATTAACTCTTACTTCCTATGTGCAATGGAAAGGTTTCTGAGCTTTCATACCCAGGAGACTTCAGCTTTTGGCTTGGTGCAAATCCTATTGGAGGAGTCTTCTACTCAAAGGGGTACATGTTACGAGATGAGCCGATAGTTTGCTTGGGTAACCTATTGTTTGTCTTTCCTTCAATGAGGTCCTTTGCAACCAGTGAGCTGTCCCTCATGTAGGAAAACAATTCCATTACCATCCTTTGTGTCCCTAGGTCACATACCTAACTTCTTCCATATGAGCTGTGTTGGGTAACGACAATGGTTGAATTAGACTCAGGGTTAATACACCTTCCTAGATGAGGTGCTGCTTTGCCAAACACGTCGGTGGTCTGGGATTTGACCAGTGCATTTCTCACGCACTCGTTTCTTCCAATTTAGATGGCTTTCCAATCAATCAACAGGTACAGCATGTATATTTTGACTATTTGCCATTGTGTGCATTCCCAGAGGTAGGTAAAAATACGAATCTCGGGCGAGAAGCTTCGCAGCGGGCCCTTGGGTACTGAACTCAGTTCTCTCTGTATGAGTTATGGTGGGCATTGGTCAACAGACTAGTTGGGCTAGATTTGCAGAGTCATTAGAGACTTGCGGTCCCTTCTACTTTGCCAGCAATGTCCAGATTCCAAGTCTCAATACTGCTTTTGGTCAGACGTTTGAACAATGCGCTTCTCTACAATTGTTCAATGCTTATCCTGTGTGCAATGCGGAGCTGTTGTATTCAAAACTTTCTTCCATACCCAGGATTGTGTGTATACTTGAAATTAAAGTCAAAGGGAAGCACGCAAGAGGTAGACAGTACAAGTGGGAAAGTAACATCACAAGATGGACAGGTTGCAGCCTAGCAGTGTGCACCACCAAAACAAGATACAGGGGATGTTGGAGGTCTGTTGCAACCAACCTTAGTTGTGGAGACGGCCTTTGTTTATGATACCCTATATCTTACTAAATTGTGTTCAAACTAGTCCTAGGTCTATATTTTGTTCAAACTAGTCCTAGGTCTATATTTTGTTAAAACTAGTCCTAGGTCTATATTTTGTTAAAACTAGTCCTAGGTCTATATTTTGTTCAAACTAGTCCTAGGTCTATATTTTGTTCAAACTAGTCCTAGGTCTCTATTTTGTTCAAACTAGTCCTAGGTCTCTATTTTGTTCAAACTAGTCCTAGGTCTATATTTTGTTCAAACTATGACTATATCTTACTAAATCTTTTTTCAACTAGTCCTATAGGCTGTCATAATAAATATTGTTAAAATAATGGGGGGGGGGGTGCAAAGTTTCACATTTTAGTGTATTCTGACAACTAGACTTAACTATGAGAGACTTGCAGGTATTGAAAGATCCAAAGACCATGAGCATGAATGAACTTATGGCCTACCTACTACACCTCAGCAGTACTACCAAAGAAACAGTACTTCAGTGGATCCCTGGTCACTGTGGCATACCTGGAAATGAAAAAGCTGACCTGGCAAGGAAAAGGGATCACTGGAACAAATAGAAAATGATAATATGTACTATGAATGTAAGACCATGTTAAAAGCAGAATATAAGAAAAAGTGGAATTCTTCATGTCTGTCAACTCTAACAAGAAGAGAGGGAGAAAATATGGCCTACTGAGGCGGCACTGCTTCCAGACTTGAGGGGTTCCATGGGTGACCTGAAGCGAATCACACAATTCATTGAAGCTATTGGTGCTGTAACCTGATATCTGACTGAAGAACGATGACGAAGAAGAACTTTGAGAGACCAAACTGCTATCAGAGTAGGCCTATAGCTTATCCATCCATCTTACATTTGTGAGGTTATTGAAAACATACAGATACGTGTAGACAGTAGAATGAGAATTTATGAACAGAGGTACAAACAATCACTTTGTTCCATTTCTTAGGGCAAAGTGTTCTAGGCAAAAAAAGTGATACAAACCATTATAAAATTGAGAAAGATCGCCACTTCACTTGCGAAAGATCGCCACTTGCGAAAGATCGCCACTTCACTTGCGAAAGATCGCCACTTGCGAAAGATCGCCACTTCACTTGCGAAAGATCGCCACTTGCGAAAGCTCTAGATTTAAGGAAAT
Source organism: Meghimatium bilineatum (assembly GCA_034231615.1). NCBI lineage: Eukaryota > Metazoa > Mollusca > Gastropoda > Stylommatophora > Philomycidae > Meghimatium > Meghimatium bilineatum. The sequence goes on from CM067302.1 coordinate 25,473,307, forward strand.
GTATGAAAATGTGCACTAAGAATATATAGCATAAATAGATAGACATAGTTTCATAACTTTAATCTGAAAAAACAATGAATAAAAAAGTCAGTAAATTTAGTTTTAAAGCAAACAATTTCAATGTGTTTGAAAGGTTGGATGATAATTATAGCCATTTATATATATATAGGCATATATATATATATATATATATATATATATATATATATATATATATATATATATATATATATATATATATATATATATATATCGGTCTCTTCCAGTTTTAGATCGACATCTGCAACTCTCTCATGACATCAGAATTTTTGCATACTTTTTAAATGTGTCATCTTGCTCAAATAAACCATCTTACACCAAATCACATTTTTACCAACAACTGAGGATAACACAAAAGTAGCCTGACAAGAAAATGTGCTCAATTACTTAACAACACAACATAGGCCTATATTTCAGTTTAAACATTTACAAAATCACAATAATATAAGCAGGCAGAGTGCGACAAGTTGAAAAATAAATAGATGGAACATTGTCAAAATATATTATTCTGTATTGTTGAAAATTGACTTGTCCTATCAAACTTCGTTGTGTCAAAGAATGCCATGTTGCCATCTACCTTAGTCATGTGTGTAGACCAGAATACCCCATAGATCCGGAAAAAACTTGGCATGACATTTTACTTCATACAACACTTTGCCCCTAGATACCCTATTATCTTACTAAATCTTGTTTAGCCTAGGCCTATATCTTACTAAATCTTGTTTAAACTAGGCCTAGGCCTATAGAGTAGGCCATACAACTTTGTGTTTTCATCAGAGTTTATGATTATTGCTAAAAATGTGATTTGGGGTAAGATGACACACAATTATTGTGGCAAGATGGCACATTCAAAATGTAGGGTCTATGAAAAAATGCTGATATCATGAGCAAATTCCTGATGCCGATCTAAAGCTGAAGAGGCCGATGCTGATCTAAATCTGAAGAGACTGATGTACAGTATATGGCTATAACGATCATCCAACCTTACAAAGACATTATTAGATTTAAAAGGGAACTTACAAACTATTTTTTATTCAAACTTTTTTTTTCAGATTAAAGTTACAGAACTAGGTCTATATATTTATTCTATCTATTCTTAGCGCACATTTACACTCTGCAGGTGTTCTAGACCTGTCGCAGTGGCAATCTCCCTCAATTTTATGAAGGTTTGTATCACCTTTTTGCATGCGACACTTTGCCACAAAAAGTGATATTTTTTAACATATGTTCAAAATATCTCAATCTACTTTCTACACGTAGCTGTATATTTTCAATATTCGGGATTGAGAAGCTATATGCCATACACTGATGTCAGTTTGGTCTCTCAGAGTTAAGTCTAGTTGACAGAATACGCTAAAATGTGCCATCTTGCAACTGGCTTCCCTATCGTACTAAATTTTGTTCAAACTAGGCTTACATCCGTAAGTTGTTTTCAAACTAGACTAGCTTCTTATTAAATTTTGTTCATACTAGGTCTAGATTTTAATTTTTTTTCAAACTAATTACCATCCTGTGGCCTCACCTAGAAGTATAAGGCCTCTCAAATCTGAATTTTAAGTCTAGGGCTATAATTAACATGGCCCACATTTAAACCACGGATACAGACAATATAACCAACCAGTTTTACACTGAATAGTCGCCTGTTTTATATAAATACGAGAAATATGATTGTATTATATAAGAATAGACACATGATTTTACTAGGCTCTATATAAGAATAGACACATAATTATATTAGGCTCTATATATGAATAATCATGATTGTATTATCTATATATAAAATGAATAGACACATGATTGTATTAGGCCCTATATAAGAATTGAGACATAAATGTATTATATATGAACAGACACATGATTGTATTATATATGAATAAACACAAGATTGTATTATATATGAATAGACACATGATTGTAGCATATAGGCTTATGAATAGACACATGATTGTATTATATATGAATAAACATATAGTTGTATTATATATGAATAAACACATGATTGTATTATATATGAATAGACACATGATTGTAGCATATAGGCTTATGAATAGACACATGATTGTATTATATTGAATAAACATATAGTTGTATTATATATGAATAAACACATGATTGTATTATATATGAATAGACACATGATTGTATTATATATGAATAGACACATGATTGTATTATATATGAATAGACACATGATTGTATTATATATGAATAGACACATGATTGTATTATATATGAATAAACACATGATTGTATTATATACGAATAGTCACATGATTGTATCTTCTTCTTTCCTTCCTCTTTTATCCTTTACGGATGTCGAGGGAGATACAATGTTCGTGTTCTCGCTTTTCTGGCAGCTACAGATAATGTTATTTGGTTTTTGTGTAATGTCTCTTTGATGTTGTCGATCCAGCGTACTCTAGGTCTACCCTTGGCTCTTCTTTCTGCTTCTCCTCTCTTCATATATGCTTTATAAACTAATGAGTCACACAGCATTCTTTCCAGATGACCAAACCATTGTATCTGTTGGTTTTGTATGTATTGTAGAATTGATATGACACCCACTCTTTCTCTTATGACATCGTTTCTAATTCTGTATCTTCTGGTCACTCCTGTGGCTTTTCTCAGACATCTCATCTCTGTTGTAACCAGTTATCTCTTATGTTTTGTTGTTAAGGACCATGTTTTACATTGGTAGCACAGGGTTGGAATGAAGATACTTTGGATAAGATGTTTTAATAAACATATAATTGTATTATATATGAATAAACACATGATTGTATTATACATGAATAAACACATGATTGTATTATATATGAATAAACACATGATTGTATTATATATAAATAAACACATGATTGTATTATATATGAATAAACACATGATTGTATTATATATGAATAAACACATGATTGTATTATATATGAATAAACACATGATTGTATTATATATGAATAAACACATGATTGTATTATATATGAATAAACACATGATTGTATTATATATAAATAAACACATGATTGTATTATATATGAATAAACACATGATTGTATTATATATGAATAAACACATGATTGTATTATATATGAATAAACACATGATTGTATTATATATGAATAAACACATGATTGTATTATATATGAATAAACACATGATTGTATTATATATGAATAAACACATGATTGTATTATATATGAATAAACACATGATTGTATTATATATGAATAAACACATGATTGTATTATATATGAATAAACACATGATTGTATTATATATGAATAAACACATGATTGTATTATATATGAATAAACACATGATTGTATTATATATGAATAAACACATGATTGTATTATATATATAAACTGAATAGACACATGAGTATATTATATATAGAAGATTCTCATGGTAGGAATTGGAAGAGTTCATGTTAAGATGTGGATAATTTTTTACAGAACTAATCTCATACATTATTTTAGGAAATGAACTTTTGCTAAAGGCACATATAATGCAGCATGCATCGATCTGCGCATAACGCACTCAGAAGTCCCTTCTCCCTCTCCTGAAACACCCTTTGTGTGTGTGTGTGCATGTGGGGAGCTCTCAGTATGTTATGAAGATCAAATTAGTGCTAGCAGAAGCTTTGCATTTATTGCCTCTGTGCCATGCAAGCTCAATGAAACCAAACCTATTATTAAAAAGAATGGAACCACCTCTTAATAAGATCAAGAGTTAATCTATTGTGAAGACCTAGGATAACACGCACCACAAAAATGAATCTATTGTGAAGACCTAGGATAACACACACCACAAAAATGAATCTATTGTGAAGACCTAGGATAACACGCACCACAAAAATGAATCTATTGTGAAGACCTAGGATAACACGCACCACAAAAATGAATCTATTGGGAAGACCTAGGATAACACGCACCACAAAAATGAATCTATTGGGAAGACCTCGGGCAACACGGACCACAAAAGTGAATCTATTGGGAAGACCTAGGATAACATGGACCACAAAAGAATAGCATGTATTTGTTGCAGATCTGAGCTCCAGAAATGTGGACTAGTTATTGCTACATGGTCACAGAATTCTGGTTGAGTCTGGGAATGAGGAGATCAGCTGCCTTGGTAGCTATTTTAAATTATTGAAAATAACAATTTTTCTGGCTTCTGTGACAGAGGGGCTAGTGAGACATTCAATAGTCTCAAATGCAGCAAACTTGGTCATGGTTCGTGCATAGTAGCCTTGTCTCACATAATACTGGCAATGTTACAAAGCATATAATATAATATAATATAATATAATATAATATAATATATATGGTGCCTAGAAATTCAACAATAGTTGGAAAACAATCTTCAATATTCAACAACAGTTAAATACAATGTTCTATAATCAACAAGTTAAACAATGTTCTATATTCAACAAGTTAAACAACGTTCTATATTAAAAAAGTTCAACAACAATGTTGTATATTCAACAATAATTAAACAACAATGTTCTATATAAATATGTATCCAACATTAATAACAATATTGATAAAACAATTATTTGATTGAAAAACTGACATAAAGCTATGGCAATGATATTATTCAATCTATATACTGACTGGTTCAATTTCCGTTAGCCTCAAGATTTTTTATTCCATCTATAGTGTGTTGCTCATACTGGTGTCAGATACCCAGAACAATACTCAAACATGAACACACCCCTGTTGTCTATAAATGTGAACTTGCTCCAGTTGTTTCAGATGTCCATAAATGTGGACATGCTCCAGTTGTTTCAGATGTGCACAAATGTGAAAACGCTCCAGTTGTCTATAAATGTGAACATGCTCCAGCTGTTTCAGTTGTCTATAAATGTGAACACACTCGTTGTTTCAGATATCTATAAATGTCAACTTGCTCCAGTTTATAAATGTGAACTTGCTCCAGTTGTTTTAGATGTCTATAAATGTGAACTTGCTCCAGTTGTTTCAGATGTCCATAAATGTGGACATGCTCCAGTTGTTTCAGATATCTATAAATGTGAACTTGCTCCAGTTGTCTATAAATGTGAACTTGCTCCAGTTGTTTCAGATGTCCATAAATGTGGACATGCTCCAGTTGTTTCAGATGTCCATAAATGTGGACATGCTCCAGTTGTTTCAGATGTCTATCTTCTTCTTGTTCACAGTTTAATATGTCTACAAAACAAGTCCAGTTTACGTAATAAATACTGCTGTGTGTGAAAATTTCTCAGTGCTCCATTACAGTTTTCTGTAGATATCCATTTCTGTCAGCCAGTACTCCTCCCTTAATTAGGATAGTGTAATGAAGTCTTGCATGATATGTTCTGCTTTCTGTATTGTCTGCCCACACTGACACAGGTGATGGAACCAATCTTAGTCTATTGAAGTGACTGTTTAGTCTGTTGTGTCCAGTTCCTGACACATTTGATGGAACCAATCTTAGTCTATTGAAGTGACTGTTTATTCTGTTGTGTCCAGTTCCTGACACAGAAGATAATAACTTGCTTATCTCTGTAAAGATAGCTATAGTTGACTTTTGGGCGGTCGACATTCCTAATAACTTTGATGAGGATTCTCTTTTCCTTTTCTGGTAGGTGATTTCTTGGTCATTTTGCTCTTGTGTTGTTTCATGTTTTGCTAGCATATCTGCCGTTTCATTTCCTGGTATGCCACAGTTGGATGGTATCCACTGTAGTACTACCCTTGTTTGGATGCTCACTTCTCATATAGCTTCCTTCAGGTCTGGTATTTTATCACTGTCAAGGCCTTGTAGGACAGACATTACATCAATAAGACAGCCATCTTTTGACATTTGGCTTGTGTTTTTAATTATTTCTGCAGCACAGCTTAGGGCCTGTACTTCCGCAGAGTAGTTCGAGCAGAAGATTCCAGTTGGTGAACATTTGTATTCATTTTCTTATTCTGGATATTTTATGTTAACTACTGCACCTTCATTCTTCCCTGCTTTGGTTGCTCATCCATCCATATATATACTTGTAAATCCATGCTTCTCTGGGGTACATATCCTCAGTCATGTCGCATACTATTGTTCCAGGTGTCTATAAATGTGAGCATGCTCCAGATGTCTATAAATGTGAGCACACTCCAGATGTCTATAAATGTGAACACACTTTTATTGTTCAAAATGTCTTCATATCTTTAATGGTTTTACCAATGTGGGGGCAATTTGACTATATTACAGGGCTATAGTAATGTGTGGCTATAGTGACATGCAAAGGAAACAATGCCTGTTCTTTATTTATCGCTTTATCTGGGAGGTTAGGGTTAGCAAAGGAGAGACACTGGTCAAAAAAGGTTGGGAAACACTGCCACACACTTACTGTAACAAATCATTTCTCCTCACACTTACTGTGACAAATCAATTCTTCTCACACTAACTATAACAAATCAATTCTCCTCACACTAACTATAACAAATCAATTCTTCCTACACAAACTGTAACAAATCAATTCTTCCTACACAAACTATAACAAATCAATTCTCCTTACACTAACTATAACAAATCAATTCTCCTCACACTAACTATAACAAATCATTTCTCCTTATACAAACTATAACAAATCAATTCTTCCTACACAAACTGTAACAAATCAATTCTTCCTACACAAACTGTAACAAATCAATTCTTCCTACACAAACTGTAACAAATCAATTCTTCCTACACAAACTATAACAAATCATTTCTCCTTACACTAACTATAACAAATCAATTCTCCTTACACTAACTATAACAAAACAATTCTTCCTACACAAACTGTAACAAATCAATTCTCCTCACACTAACTTGGAACAATCAATTCTCCTCACACAAACTGTAACAAATCAATTTACACAAACTTTAATGCATCAATTCTCCTTACACAAACTAACAAATCAATTCTGACACTAAAAAATTCAATAAAATAGTTGTTTAGTTCTATGTGACACGTTCAAAGAGACATGTTTCTGTAAAAATGAGAACTTCATTGTATGTCAGTTATGACACACAATTTTGTCTCATTTTCTCAACTATGGCACACAACTTTCTCTTATTTTCTGAGATATGGCACACAACTTTCTCTTTATTTATCAGTTGTGGTACACAACTTTCTCTTATTTTCTCAGTTATGGCACACAACTTTCTCTTATTTCTCAGCTTATGGCACGCACATTTTGTGCCAGAGTTGGGTAGGCACATCTCAAGAAGAAGGGAGAGCCCTTCACAAGCTGGAGGCATCACAGTAGATAGTGAGATTTCTTCACTGACAGCGGGAGATTGACGGTGTGAAATGCTACGATATGTTGCCTGGCCAGCCCATATGGGTCATGTGAAAATATTGTCACACTACCTGCCTAGGGCTAAAATAGAAGATGAATGAGGTGCGCAAATGCAAAGACGGACTGGCGAGTCAATAAGCATTGTTCTTCGGACCCTGTCATAACAATAAGTGACCAGGTAGACAGCCAGCCAAAGTATGAATGTGCAAACGTGTTTGCAGACTTGTAGAGGTTTAATATTGAATATGTTGAAGTGGCACCAAATATGACTCTAGGTCTAGCTTCCAAGAATGATTTTACTGCAAATCTACATGTTTTATACACTTCCCTCAGCAATATTTTGATAATTTCACAATGAAAGAACATAAATACTACAGAAATGTGTGTTATTTACAGTGTACAGTGTTGCCAAACAATTCCATAAGAAAGGTATGTTATTTTTTAATAATTTGTTTTGTTTTGTTTGTTATAATTTATATGATTTTTTGTGAAAAACGTCTTTACCACTTTCTCACACATCTGGTATCACACACACACAAATTAAATTATGCCAATATATGCAGAATTCCATTCTTCATTTATATGTGCAAATATTATTTATATATTATGTCAGTCCCAACCAATTCGTTATAATGGAATTCCGCTGCACCACCGTAAAACACAATTACTTCTTGTTATACCAACTTGCTACACCATGCAGTAATAACATTACAGTCATTCTTTATTTCCCCAGCTAAACAAAAATGAACACTCGAACAGGGAAAATAATGAAGAAAAGTGTTTGTGTATTCTAGTCAAGAACATAGAAATATGTACAGACTTGTGTGTGAACACAGATTGTAAATGTAAACTTATTTGTTCATTATTAATGTTTCTTCTCAAGATTTTTCTTGATTTGAAATAATCTACAAGTATTGACACATTCAATGACAAATGCATATTTGTAGACTTATTTTTTCATAAATCCATATTTTTAACAATTTATTTCTGTATTCCAATAAAAACGGTCATATTTAGAACAAATAAAAAATTATTTTTTTAAAACACAACTAAAATTTTTTTTTAATTATTTTATTTTGCCCCTTAATATGAGCATGTGAGATAAAAGCATCAGCATTAGTAATAATTACTAGGAAATTTAACAACAAGTGACCTTTTTAAAAAAAAATATAATTAAAAAAAATTAATGGAGGCTTTTTAAAGATGTTTTTTTTATAACCCGAAATTCTTATTAATAAGGAAAATCAATACTAGTTGACAACTATGGAAATGATCTACAAGTATTGACACACTCACTCAGAAATGATCTACAAGTATTGACACACTCAATCAGAAATGATCTACAAGTATTGACACACTCAATCAGAAATGATCTACAGGTATTGACACACTCAATCAGAAATGATCTACAAGTATTGACACACTTGTATGATTCACCCTTCCTTTAGCAACACCCTCTGTCCCTGCCAAGGTCATGTTCTGCCATTCTGCTGTTTGACCTGAAACAGATGAGAATATTTAAAATTTGAAAAGGAATGAGTAAACATAACAAATAGTTTAACATATACAAATGTTGTTCGTCCATCACACGTGATGATGACCATTTGTTACATCCACTTTTGAAAATTCAATTTTAGTTAAGTCCTTGATTATGAGTTCGTAGATGGCTAATGAGCCCTATTCGAGCTGTAAATGTCCTTGGACAGTTTGGACATGGAATAACGACTGTAGGCGGATCCTGGTCTATCCGTGACTTTCTAGCTGCTCTCCGCTGTTGAGCTGCTGCATTTCTCTTCTTTTCACAAGATGATGCGCTTTTTTTATTTTAGAACGCCATGTAGATCTATTTTGTGCAAGTTCTTCCCATGTATCGTGGTCTATTTCAAAGGCTTTCAGTGAGTCCTTTAACGAGTCCTTGTAGCGCTTCCTTTGGCCACCTTGAGATCGTATACCTTTCTCTAACATATAAAAATATGGGAAAGAAGTAAGAATAAATAGTTCAACATACACAAATATGGAACCATCAATATCATTTCAATAACAATGACCACAAATTCAGTGTGTACATGTATATGTGGGTGTACATATACATTCAGATAACAATGACTACAAATTCCGAGTGTATGTGGGTGCACATGTATGTTCAGCATTATATTATCTGCTGTTCTGAAATTAAATTTTTTGGATACTGGAATCACATTAGATATTGTGTTGATTGAAAACTGTTCAACCTTTAGCAACAGAGCAAAAACCAAGTCATATCAAACATCAACTGAGTAAAAAACAAGTCATATCAACTAAATATCAGCTCCGAGGCCGGTCTACAAATTATCATAGAAAGATTGTCCACACGCCAGGTCAACAATATATATCAAAGTTATGTTTCCTTGAATTTATGTAAATTGTGTAACTAAGGATGAATTGATTGTGGAAGAATATCCTATGAGAAACTTCAGCGTGTATTGATCAAACTCATTGTGTGCACACTGAAGATACGATTGAAATGTTCAGAATTCTGCAGGCAAAGCAAAGGATGTGCTTAAAGTAATTTAAGTTATCACAACTACAAAGAATGATTAACAATGCAAAGTAAAAATATGGACGGCAGTACTAATTTCTATAACAGAAGAGAGAGAGAGAGAGAGAGAGAGAGAGAGAGAGAGAAAAATACTGGGAATGAATATTCAACTGGGCAAAGTCTAATGATAAAATAAAGATAATGACAACACACAATGGGACAAACAATTCTAGAATGAAGTCATTACAGATTTGATTATATCTAGATTATCTATGTCTATAGAGGTAACAACAGATCTGTACCTCTGTTTTATAGACTACACAAAAGCATTTGATAAAGTTAAACATAGTGAAGTTATAAACATGCTAGAGAATTTGAACATTGACAGTAAGGAGTTAAGAATAATCAAGAACATGTACTGGCAACAAACAGTAGCAATAAATAAAACTTTTGTTACTGCATGTTTTCCTGTGAAGGAGTGCAGGGAGGCTTTCTAACCGCAGCAATAAGAGCTGGAAATCAATTTGGTCCTTTTCAACAAATATCACATGGAGTTAGACAGGGATGTGTACTTTCACCAGACCTGTTCTCTTTATACAGTGAAAACATAATGCGAGCAATAGTTGGTATCCCAGGAATATCAGCGGGAGGACACAACATAAATAATTTGAGATATGCAGATGACACTGTCTAATTGTTAAAAGTGAGGAAGACCTTCAAGATTTAATTAATGTAGTAGTCATAGAAAGTAAAGAGAAAGGCCTCTTCCTAAATATTTAAAAAAAACCAGAAGTAATAGTTATTTTTTTTTTTTTTAAATACCGTACAAGATCAAAGTGAATGATAAAACAGGTCCACCAATTCAAATATTTAGGTACAATGATTACAGCAGATGGAAGAAGTTCAACAGAAATAAGAAGCAGAATAGGACAGGCAAAAACAAAATCCAGAAAAATGAAAAATATATTGTGTAATATGACCTAGTCATTAGAGGTGAGAGAGTTCTGCAGTACTATATAACTCCTATACTAACATATGGATGCGAGTCTTGGACAATAAACAAATAGAAAAGTGGAAATTAGAGACAATAGAGATGCGGTTCTACAGAAGAATGCTGAGAATACCATGGACTGCCCGAAAAACTAATGTGAAGGTGTTCAAGTGTTGAAAGAGTCAAATGTGAAACGGACCTTAATCGATAGTATAAGAAAAAGACAATCTTCATTTATTGGCCACTTCATGAGACAGGGAGGTTTGGATAACGTAGTCACAACAGGCATGATTGAAGGCAAAAGAGACAGAGGACAACAACATGAGAAAATATTAGACAGTTTGACAACCTGGCACGGCAGGAAAACCACAACAATCTTGATACACAATGCTGGAGATAGAGAGCTGTGGAGAGCCTTGATCTACGCCAGCCGGCATGGCACCTGATGATGATGAGATTATCTATTTAATAGAATATCCATATTTATACTACAAGGACCTCAAACCTACTTGTAAACATAAATAACAGAGACAGAACAATGTTGCTTCAAATAATAGCACACACAAGTAAATTCAAGAAGGAAGCATGCGAATAAATAAAATAATTCTTACAGCTGACAGGAAATGAACCAGAAAACCTGTTTACTTGAGTTGCAAGGCGATTCAGTGCCGATAGAATGGACCTGGTTCAATTCCCGTCAGCTGTAAGAATTATTTTCATTTATCCTTGTACTTCTTACTTGAATCTACTGGCATAAGAAACACAAATGATGAGTTAAAATTTATAATGAACGCATAATTGCTACAAATCTACCCAACTATACAATCATATGTTTCATGTGTTAAACAGATTAAGCTGAACACTTTACTGACCACATTTATCAGTCATAGAAACCATTGTATATATCAGAAATATGCATGGGTTGTGAGTTTTGTACGTGAAAATTCTGGAATGTGAAGGTGTTACAATACTTAGAAATCTAAATATTTCCTAGCATTATAAGAAGGAGAACTTTACTCTGGGGGATTTCTAATTCATTCGGAAAATGTAAATATTGATTATGACAAATAGAAAATTTCAAATCTCTTGTCATGAGTTTAGTTTTATTCAGATTTTTAAAGACTGTGGTGTTGTTGTCTGAAAAAATGTGTAAATAGCTTTGGTAATGAGAGATGAGAAGTCTTGGTAATGAGTAGTCTTGATAATGGGAGATGAGTAGCCTTGGTAATGGGAAATGAGTAGTCTTGGTAATGGGAGATGAGTAGCCTTGGTAATGGGAGATGAGTAGCCTTGGTAATGGGAGATGAGTAGGATTGGTAATGGGAGACGAGTAGGTGTGGTAATGGGAGATGAGTAGCTTTGGTAATGGGAGATGAGTAGGCTTGGTAATGGGAGATAAATAGCCTTGGTAATGTGAGATGAGTAACCTTGGTAATGGGAGATGAGAAGCCTTGGTAATGGGAGATGAGTAGGCTTGGTAATGGGAGATGAGTAGCCTTGGTAATGGGAGATTAGAAGCTTTGGTAATGGGAGATGAGTAGCCTTGGTAATGGGAGATTAGAAGCCTTGGTAATGGGAGATGAGTAGCCTTGGTAATGGGAGATTAGAAGCTTTGGTAATGGGAGATGAGTAGCCTTGGTAATGGGAGATTAGAAGCCTTGGTAATGGGAGATGAGTAGGCTTGGTATATACACATAGAAATAAGAAGATGGGTAAGACAAGGATGCATTTTATCACCAAGCCTATTTAATATCTACACAGAGAATATCTTTAAAAATATAGAAGAAATACCAGGACTCAAGATCAATGGGAAAATAATAAACAACATTAGATATGCAGATGACACTGTTCTTTTAGCAGAAAGTGAACATGAACTACAAAGACTAATAGATTAAGTCAATAAATCAAGTAATGAATATGGACTGGATATAAACATTCAAAAAACAAAAACCATGATAATCAGCAAAGACACAGAAGAACAGGAGGTAAACATAAACATACAGGGAGAGAAACTACAACAAGTAAAACAGTATCAATATCTTGGACACATAGTCACAAATGATGGCAGATGTGAAACAGAAGTTAAAAGGAGAATAGGAATGGCTAAAAGTACCTTCAATGGCATGAGGAAATTATTAATATCTAAACAAATTACAAACAAGTTAAAAATGAGAATTATAAAATGCTACATCTATTCCATATTTATGTATGGCTCAGAAACATGGACACTAAATAAACAATTAGAAGACAAAATTGATGCCTTTGAGATATGGGTATATAGAAGAATAGGGAGAACATCATGGAAAGAGAAGAAAACAAATAAAGAGGTGCTAAAGACACTTAATATGAAGAAAGAACTACTAAGAGAAATAAAGATCAGGCAAATAAAATACTTTGGACACATTAAAAGACATGACACCCTATTGAAGACCTTACTTGAGGGTAAAGTCAAAGGGAAGCGAGCAAGAGGTAGGCAGAGATACAAGTGGGAGAGTAACATTACACAATGGACAGGTTACAGTCTAGCAGAGTGCACCACCAAGACAAGAGACAGGAGATGTTGGAGATACGTTGCAGCCAACCTTCGTTGCGGAGACGGCACTTGATGATGATGATGAGGCTTGGTAATGGGAAGGTGAGTAGCCTTGATAATGGGTGATCAGTAGGCCCAACATGCATGTGTCAAGAATTCTTCAGGGAAGTATTTTCTGGATTGTTAGTCAGAAAATGTTAAACTACATGCATATGTCATCTGCTGAGGGTTTCTTTTTGTTACCTATCTTGTTAAACATATACACAGCAAATTGTATTCCCAAAAAATGTAACTATCACGACATGAACTTTTTTCTGACATTTAAAATAAAAATAAATGACACAAACCAGAAGCAGATTCGCTAGATTTCAATGCAAAAGACCAGCTTTCTGGGTCAGCAGATGCACAGTGAGGTAGCCTCAACTCCACCGGTTTTAGAAATTTAGTTCCATGAGGCCCACACATGACCAATGGACTAAGCAAAGTTTCTCCTGTGCAGGAAAAACAACAAATCAACAATTTAATCAAGGTAGACAACGATGAGACATTTACATTGATGTCACCATCAAGAGAGAAATGTAGACAATGAGATATTTACATTGATGTCACCATCAAGAGAGAAATGCAGACAATGAGATATTTACATTGATGTCACCATCAAGAGAGAAATGTAGACAATGATAAGACATTTCTATTGATGTTACCATGGAGAGATAAATGAAGAGAATTATGAGACATATATATTGATGTCAGCATGAAAAGATCAATGTAAAGATCAATGATATATTTGTATTGATGTCACTATGGAAAGATAAATGTAGAGAAAGATGAACCAGTTGATAACACTAATTTTTTCTAATGCTGGCATGCATTCTGCAGAAAAGGAAGGAGTTGAAATAAAAGAAAATGAAGCAGAAAAACAAGGAAAGCAAATGGATGAGTTTGAAGAAGAAGAAGAAGAGAGGACTGAAAGTGACTATAACTATGATACTGTACATGATGACGATGAATGAGGTTAACAGGGCAAACTGTAATATTTTAGACTATGTTTTTTTGGGAATATATCATTTTCAGATCATTTGTGGTTTGTAATCATCAATTAGGAAAATGCTTCTTTCCAGAACAAAGATGGTCCTTTCAGAACTGTGATAAGGCAAGAAACAAAAGCCAAAAATGTTGGCCAGCTATCAAAAGAGTGGTTTTACAAGGTAAAGCCGAGAAAGTGTTAAGATCATGGATGGTTTACTCACTATATTGTTTTTGCTGCAGACTCTTTGTAACTAATGCTACAGATACAACATTCAAATTTGTGACTGGGTTTCAGATGTGGTGAGGACTGAGCCCAAAAGTGCATAATCAAGAGACATCCGATGAGCCCTTACATTGCCTTAAAAAAAAAGAAAAACATTGGCAGCAGGACTTGAACTGCACACAATTCATTGCTTTCATGAGCATGGAGAAGAAAACAGCAGAGACATCTTGCACAGGTTGCTGGATATCGCATTGTTTCTCTCCAAGCAGAATCTGGCATTCCAGTGCCACAAGTAGAGAGACATATTATACATTTTGCTGGATATCGCATTGTTTCTCTCCAAGCAGAATCTGCCATTCCAGTGCCACAAGTGGAGAGACATATTACACAGGTTGCTGGATATCGCATTGTTTCTCTCCAAGCAGAATCTGGTATTCCAGTGCCACAAGTAGAGAGACATATTATACAGGTTGCTGGATATCGCATTGTTTCTCTCCAAGCAGAATCTGGCACTGCCGAAACTAGATCAAATTAAAAATGTAATGATATGCTGGAATCAAAGGCAAAGGTAATACTTCTATGGTTTACTAATAGAACATGGAAGCATGGCTCACAGCAACCATCAATCCCATTCTATAGAAAGGAAAACCAATAGCAACACCAAGACGTTATAGGTACATGTCTCTCACCTCAAGCTGGTTGAAAGAATGGTTAACAACATACCATACTGGTGGTTGGAAGACCATAACTGTCTAGATAATAACCAGGCAGGCTTCAGACACAAATATCGCACAGATGACCTTCTCTTCAGATTCACACAAATTGTGATAGATGGTTTCCAAGAAGGAAAAAGCACATTAGCAGTGTTCATTGACCTTGAGCAAGTCTACTACAAAGTCTGATGAAAGGGACTTATGCTGAAGATGAACAGAATGGGAACAGGTGGGAAGATACAGGCCTTCCTGACAAACAGAACCATAGTCACCAGCTACGCTGGCACACTATTCTGGAAGAAAACACTAGAGGAGAGACTACCCCAAGGCTCCCCTCTAAGCTGCACACTTTTCTTTATCTTCACTGATGATTAGGGGAGCAAAGAATAGCAACATTGTTGACCTTTTATGCTTGTATTAAGAGGGGAATGAGGAGGTTACCGGATGGAGTTGGCAGTCCCATCCCATATAGGGCCAAAGTGCACCAGAAGTCATGAAGAAGTTGGATGTGTTAGGCCAAATATATAACCATGACACAAATAATTATGTTCTCCAGACTACATCCTGCTAATCTACAGGAGCTTGAAAATGAACATAGAAGAAGAATGATCAAATAGAAACACAAACACCCTTACCTTTCTCTGTATCCAACGGAGGTAACAAGTTATTGTCCTGACAAACTTTGAAGTAGATTTCCTGCTCCTTGTTGCTCTCAATGGCTCCTTCTGGTACCAGTATACTCACACCAGTTTCTGAATCATATGATACAAGAATATTACAAGTATCATCACACCAGTTTCTGTATCATGGCACACAAATATTACAAGTATCATCACACCAGTTTCTGTATTATGACACAAGAATATTACAAGTATCATCACACCAGTTTCTGCATCATATGACACAAGAATATTACAAGTATCATCACACCAGTTTCTGTATCATGGCACACAAATATTACAAGTATCATCACACCAGTTTCTGTATCATGGCACACAAATATTACAAGTATCATCACACCAGTTTCTGTATCATGACACAAGAATATTACAAGTATCATCACACCAGTTTCTGAATCATATTACACAAGAATATTACAAGTATCATCACACCAGTTTCTGAATCATATTACACAAGAATATTACAAGTATCATCACACCAGTTTCTGTATCATGGCACAAGAATATTACAAGTATCATCACACCAGTTTCTGTATCATGGCACAATAATATTACAAGTATCATCACACCAGTTTCTGTATCATGGCACAAGAATATTACAAGTATCATCACACCAGTTTCTGCATCATTGACACAAGAATATTACAATTATCATGACACCAGTTTCTGTATCATGGCACAAGAATATTACAAGTATCATCACACCAGTTTCTGTATCATGGCACAAGAATATTACAAGTATCATCACCCCAGTTTCTGTATCATGGCACAAGAATATTACAAGTATCATCACACCAGTTTCTGTATCATGGCACAAGAATATTACAAGTATCATCACACCAGTTTCTGTATCATGGCACAAGAACATTAGAAGTATCATGACACCAGTTTCTGTATCATGGCACAAGAATATTACAAGTATCATCACACCAGTTTCTGTATCATGGCACAAGATTATTACAAGTATCATCACACCAGTTTCTGTATCATGGCACAAGAATATTACAAGTATCATCACACCAGTTTCTGTATCATGGCACAAGAATATTACAAGTATCATCACACCAGTTTCTGTATCATGGCACAAGAATATTACAAGTATCATCACACTAGTGTCTGCATCATATGACACAAGAATATTACTAGTATCATCACAACAGTTTCTGTATCATGGCACACGAATATTACAAGTATCATCACACCAGTTTCTGAAGCATATTATACAAGAATATTACAAGTATCATCACACCAGTTTCTGTATTATGACACAAGAATATTACAAGTATCATCACCCCAGTTTCTGTATTATGACACAAGAATATTACAAGTATCATCACACCAGTTTCTGCATCATATGACACAAGAATATTACAAGTATCATCACACCAGTTTCTGTATCATGGCACAAGAATATTACAAGTATCATCACACTAGTGTCTGCATCATATGACACAAGAATATTACTAGTATCATCACACCAGTTTCTGTATCATGGCACACAAATATTACAAGTATCATCACACCAGTTTCTGTATTATGACACAAGAATATTACAAGTATCATCACACCAGTTTCTGTATCATGGCACAAGAATATTACAAGTATCATCACACCAGTTTCTGCATCATATGACACAAGAATATTACAAGTATCATCACACCAGCTTCTGTATCATATGACACAAGAATATTACAAGTATCATCACACCAGTTTCTGCATCATATGACACAAGAATATTACAAGTATCATCACACCAGCTTCTGTATCATATGACACAAGAATATTACAAGTATCATCACACCAGCTTCTGTATCATGACACAAGAATATTACAAGTATCATCACACCAGTTTCTGAATCATATTACACAAGAACATTACAACCATACAAAGTTAATAATGCAAATGCAATAGTGGAGAAATAGAGAAAATATGGGTCCAAAAATATGTCAAATTTCTGTCAGTTGATACACTTACTAAATCTTCATGCACTGAATAGTGATGGAAAAAAATGTACTTTTTGATGTATATATTTTGAGTTATATTTTGTCAAAAATATTATGTTCACAGCTATGAAACAAAATATACTGTTAGTACAATCAACATAATATACTGGGACCACAGTTATGTAACACAATACACTGTTAGTACAATCAACACAATACACTGGGACCACAGTTATGTAACACAATACACTGGGACCACAGTCTATCTATCTATCTTAATCATCATTAAGTGCCATCTCCGCAACGAAGGTTGGCTGCAATGTATCTCCAACATCTCCTCTCTCTTATCTTGGTGGTGCACTCTGCTAGACTGTAACCTGTCCATCGTGTGATGTTACTATCCCACTTGTATCTCTGCCTACCTCTTGTTCGCTTCTTTTGACTATACCCTCAAGTAAGGTCTTCAATAAGGTGTCATGTCTTTTAATGTGTCCAAAGTATTTTATTTGCCTGATCTTTATTTCTCTTAGTAGTTCCTTCTTTATATTAAGTGTTTTTAGTATCTCTTTATTTGCTTTCTTCTTTCCATGATGTTCTCCCTATTCTTCTATATAAGTAAGTAAAGTAACCCATAGCATTTATTAATGCTGTAGGGGTGTGAGATGTAAGCGATCTCACATTTCAGAGGCTCTGCAAATGAGGGCGGTAGCTATCTCCTCTCCATCGCAGTCTTTACTTCCCGGATTAACCCGGTATCCATTTGAGGCTGGGTTGACCTGGGAGCCGTTGCGATCTGAAAAATCATTTCCGCCTCAACTGGGGAAGGAACCCAGGATCACTCATATGCGAAGCCAGTGCGCTAACTACTGCGCTACAGGCTCCCTTATGGAGCCTTATTCTTCTATATACCCACATCTCAAAGGCATCAATTTTGTCTTCTAATTGTTTATTTAGTGTCCATGTTTCTGAGCCATACATTAATATGGAATAGATGTATCTATCTATGGAATAGATCTATCTATCTATCTATTCGCTAAACCAATTATTGCCTTTCAGCGTCAGAGGTAGAAGAGTTCTCTGGAGATGGCCCTCTTGTGTGCTGAGTATATTGTGGAATTTGTCGCCTCTTTTATTTCAGTGGTCCATCATTTTCGTGGTCGGCCTCTAGGTCTGCCTTCACTGTATCTGTGTAGCATAGCTTGCTGTGGTATGCTGTCTGGTGGTAGTCTGTTGATGTGTGCAAACCATTTGACCTCTTGGCTATTAATATACTCCAAGATTGGGGTGGTGCTGGTTCTTTGTCTAATATCCTCATTTCTCACTGTCTCTTAGTGATATTCCTAGGATAATGCATAAGCATGCCATTTCAGCTATTACAATATATATATTGGTGTTTCTTTCTGTTCTTCCTATCTTCATTACTTCGGTCTTCTCTATATTTATCGTCATGTTAAAGGTTTGGCATATTTGATGTAATCTGTCTATTTGTTTCTGTAGTTGCACTTCTGGTGATGCTACTAGTGCTTGGTCGTCTGCAAATAGCTATTCATTTCAGTTATCCTTCAGATTGTTTTCTTCCTTTGTCGTTGCTACTTTGCAGATGTGATCTATGTATGTTATAAACAATAGGGGGGAATAGTACACATCCCTGTCTCACTCCCGAGTAAATTTGAAAATTATAAGATGTTCGCTCGTTCTTACTGCGCATTGACTATTGGCATATGTGCTCTGACATAGGCTTATCAGATGTTGTGGAACCCCACGTCTGTAATGCTATCCATAATTGTGATCTATTCACTCTGTCAAAAGTTCTCTCTTGATCCACAAAAGTCAAATATAAGTCTTGGTTACGTTCTGTTGCTTTTTCTGCAAGTTGGCTGAGGGCAAAGATTGCATCTGTATAGCTTTTATTTTTTCGAAACCCCATTTGTGTGTTGAGCTGTGGTTCTATATAAGCGCACATCCTTCTCTCTAGTATCTTGCTAAAAAAATTTTCTATGTGGCTTAAGAGTGATATGCCTCTATACTTAGTGCAGTCCCTCTTACTGCCTTTTTTCTTCAAGATGGTAACAATCACCGCTCCATTCCACTCTTGTGGTGTCTTTTGTGTCTTCCATATCACATTGAACAGTCTGTGTAGCCAATTTATACCTTCCACTGTTAGCATTTCCACAGTCATATGAGACAATATACTGGAACCACAGTCTTGTGATACAATTTACTAGATCTCTTAGATATTTGCTATCTAATGATACACAATTTTACATTATCCCTTGCTCTATGGAATCAAACAAAATGCTATCTAAAGATACATAATTTCACATGCAGTCTCAATTGCTGTAAGTAATCAGACACAATGCTATCTGTCAATTTTCTATTGATATCAAGCCATTAATCACTCACCTGGAGATTCCAAGAGGCCTCCTTGTGAAGTAAAAATTCCTTTAGCTGTTGCTACAATTGTATGTGTATCATCGAATCTCTCTGTTTCTTCTTTGTTCTGAGTCCTGTGGTGACAGATATATTTATCTGTGACATTTGGTGGATATTTCTTCGTTTACAGTCACAATGAAAGTTAAGTCCCAGATTATGACAGGCGATACAATGAGTAACACATTCTTAATCTCTATCAATAACAGAGAACTCCAACAAGTTACCAGTTTTGAATACCTTGGTTCTCTGATAAATTCTTGCGACGTAAATTCTTGGGAACTGAACCAGTCTGTTCAACGGCACCAAATCGCCTAGCAACAGTTGCACATGCGTTCTTTCGCACTTGACTAACCGCATCTTCAAAAAAAGATGCGATTTCGTCAAGCCATTCAAACCATGCACACAGGGTGCAAAGGGAACGCATTGCTCTAGGCGGACCCAGGGTTAGCAGATAACCAAGATCCCAAATGTACCTCCTCACGGTGCACCCTGGAAAAGAGCAGCTCGAGCTGATTCTGGCCAAATCATTTGGAGATCGTGTCCGAGAATGTGGAGGAAGCAGATGGAAAGAGATTTGACTGCAAAAGAGACAGACAATATCTCCAACACCATTTGTATCACCACATACAGCGACACTGTCGACATAAAGTGACGCCTGTAAGTCCAGTCAGAACATTGGAGGGTCGGCCAATGTAAAAGGCACGTAAAGGTGAATGCATGGAAAGAAACAAATATATGTCATAATGAATACAATGACATAATGAAAGGGCAGAACAGCGCCAGAGGGCAGCTCGAACTGCAAATGAAAGGTTTCTAGGAAAAGATAACTATAAGCTCTGTTAGCTCGAGACAAGCTTCTAGTTAACTGTGATCCTTATAGGCAGAGACCCAGACCCAATCGTGGGCGTTCGGAAAAGCAAGAAGACCTAAACCAACTCTAATGTCGAGCCTTCCTATACCAGAAATATGCTCGCGAAGAGAAAGGGTTCCAAACCCGATGGGCTTAGTTAGGCAAGAAAGGGACAAAGATGGCAGTCCTGGCCCAACTCTACTGTCAAAGTTTCCTATACCGGAAATACACTTGCAGAGAGAAAGGGTTCAGTACCTGATGGGCTCAGGCAGAAAAGGGACAACGATTTTAGTCCTGGCCCAACTCTACTGTCAAGCTTTCCTATATCAGAAATACACTTGCAGAGAGAAAGGGTTCAGTACCTGATGGGCTCAGGCGCTATTGGGACAAGGTCGCTCAGCTCGAGAACGCCTTACTCTCAAACGCGTGGTGTGAGACTCAAACTTGTGCTAGGGGTTAACGATGTCTATGAATGACGCCTTGGGTAGGAGGGCGAATGAGCCAGGATCCAACTCTTCTGGCAAGTTCTTCCTCATACGGAACCAGGCTCGTGGATGAGAAACGGTTCAGTACCCGATGGACACAGGCAGAGTTTGTCCAATTGCATGAGATGGATTCATGGACGGTGGAGCACCTCGTGCAAGATAGACGCGCTCGACAGGCGTCTTGGCGAAGAGGCACTACACACCAGCGTGCCCGGCGACAGATACACAGGCTGTCACGGACTAGGAACCAAACCCGAAATAAAGGAGTGTCGAAAACTGATGTGCTGGACCTCGGACGTCCTGACCACAAGTGACCAACCGGGGTGCAAATAATCACAGTTCTACTGTGGAACTTGCAGCACAACGTACTTCACTCTCCCTGGCGGAAATCACAAGAAATATTCGTTGTGGTTATATGAGAGCGAACGCAGAAGAAACCATGCACACAAAGTCACCCGAACGGACCAATCGAGACAAGGACTATTACAACAACAACAAACATCCCGTACAGGTATTGAAATATCCTCAGTAACAACAAACATATAACATAATATCCATATAAGTTATACAAGGGCCGATAGGTCTTCTTGTAAACATGGATAACATAAATAGACAATACAATTTTGCTTCAAATAATTGTTTATACAAGTAAATTTAAGTAGAAAGCCAGAGGACAATTAAAAAAATTCTTGAGACTAACGGGAATTGAACCAGTCCGCTCAACGGCACCAAATCGCCTAGCAACAATTGCACACGCGTTCTTCCGTACTTGACTAACCGCATCTCCAAAAAAAAGTGATTTCATCAAGCCATTCAAACCGTGCACACAAAGTCACCCGAACGGACCAATCAAGACAAGGACTATTACAACAACAACAAACATCCCGTACAGGTATTGAAATATCCTGAGTTCTCTTAAAAGCAGCTACGGAATTGCTATGAGGGAGTTAGAGATTAAATATTGCGTCAAATAAACTGATACAAATGAAATACATATGGCTGGACTTAACAACATAACTAAACTAACTTTCCTTAGAGCTTGCACATTCACAGTTGCAATATATGGATGTGATTCCTGGACAATCACCGTTAAGTGGGAACAAAATGCAAGCTCGAAACAAAATGTTATAGAAGAATCTTCAGAATGCCATGAACCAAAAAATTTAGCAATAGAGATATTCTGCAAGAATTTACACACCTAGGTTCTTTCTAGAAAATTACAATATTTTGGCCATATCAAACCAGACGACAGTCTAGAAAAGATCACAATGAAGGAGATGATGCCAGGGCAATGAAAAAGTGGTAGGCCACAACAAAAATGGATTCAAGATATCAAATATAACCTGAACATGACACTGACAGAAGGAGGAAATTGGCTCAAGATCAGAAGCAGTTTTGAAAGTCTGTGATGACTGCTACACCCTGTCTAGGATATGCTGCATGATGATGATGGACAGTCGAAATATAGCAACAAATACTAATAAAATTGAATTTCTACTTCAACAGATTTTTTCTCACTCATCCACATCATTTAGATATATATCGCTGAAGGACTCTGTGTGTTGATGCATCCAATGTGGTACCTCTACAAACCTGACAGGTTATTGATAGATAGGTGAAACAGTCTGCCACTACTGCCCGTATAACACTGATGGAATATTGATATAGGTGAAGTAGTCGGCCACTACTACCCGTACAACACTGATGGAATATTGATAGATAGATAAATGAATATAAATAACCAAACTGTCAGAGGATATCTGACAAAATGGAGAGTTCCGCAGTAACCAACCAAATAAGTAATAAATACTACATAAAGTACAAAGGTTACTATTATAGCTTAACTATCAATGTAAAAAAATAAATAAATAGCAATAAACAAAAGAACAAGGTCTTTTATCCACTTTCCGGTACAACTGGAACCTTTCTCATAATCATCACCATCAGGTTCCATGCCGGCTAGTGTAGGCAATCATGACTCTCCACAGCTCTCTGTCTCCAGTATTATGTATCAAGATCGTTTTGATTCACTTCATGTACATGCATGGATATAGAGTGTATGCATAATGGAAAGTGCTAAACCAGGGCAGACATGTGCATAGTGTGTATGTGCAATGGAAAGTGCTAACCAAGGGCAGAAATGTACACAGAGTGTACATGTAATGGAAAATGGTAAACCATAGCAGAAATGTACATACATGGGCATATACAATTCACACTTAGATTTTTCATGACAAAATCTAATACACATGCAGAACAGGAATCAAACATATGCCAGATTGATCTAAATACACAATTTATAACTATAATAATAGCCATCATCCATCATGGGCAATGATAACAACAATCTCAGACTTGTGTTGTTGCATGTCACCAGTGTGATGAGAAGGTGACAATATTCTCACACTTGTGTTGTTGCATGCCTCCAGTGTGATGAGTAGGTGACAATATTCTCAGACTTGTGTTGTTGCATGCCTCCAGTGTGATGAGAAGGTGACAATATTCTCAGACTTGTGTTGTTGCATGCCTCCAGTGTGATGAGAAGGTGACAATATTCTCAGACTTGTGTTGTTGCATGCCTCCAGTGTGATGAGAAGGTGACAATATTCTCAGACTTGTGTTGTTGCATGCCTCCAGTGTGATGAGAAGGTGACAATATTCTCACACTTGTGTTGTTGCATGCCTCCAGTGTGATGAGAAGGTGACAATATTCTCAGACTTGTGTTGTTGTATGTCTCAAATGTGGCTAGATAGTAACAACAATCTCAGACTTGTGATATTGCATGCTTCCAGTGCAAGGAGATGATAACAGTCTCACACTTGTGTTGTTGCATACCTCCAGTTTGATGAGATGGTGACAACAGTCTCAGACTTGTGTTGTTTCATGTCTCCCATGTGGCTAGATAGTAACAACAATCTCAGACTTGTGATATTGCATGCTTCCAGTGGGAGGAGACAAACTCACATTCTGAATCAACTTATATCATAGATTGGCAAGGTCACTGATACTTGGATTGGCATGGTCACTGATACTTGGATTGGCATGGTCACTGATACTTGGATTGGCATGGTGACTGACTTGGATTGGCATGGTGACTGACTTGGATTGGCATGGTGGCTGTGACATGGATTGGAATGGTGACTGTGACATAGATTGGCATGACTATGACAGATTGGAATGGTGACTGTGACATGTTGAGCTATTACAGCAAGTAAAGAGATAATTGAAGAATAGGTTTATGATGACAGGATATTCCAATGAGTAAAGAGATGATAATTTAAGAAAAGATTATGATGACAGGACATTCCAGCGAGTTAATTTCATTCATTTTCCTTTTGCGCTGAAGTTAGCACATAGGGCAGAGGTCAGATCTCTCCAATTCTGTCTGTTCAAAGCTATTCTGTGCAGTTCTTGAATAGTATGAATATTAATTTGTTACTTTCTCTAAGTATTGTTCTTCTGAGTGTTTCTTTAGGTCTACCCTTAGGCTCTTTTGCCTATAGATATCCATTCAAGAGATTGGTGGTGTATTCTGTTGATGTCTGCACGTAGGATATGCCCGATGTAGGACCAACAGCGTTGTCTCATAACATCTGTGATGAAGTGTTGATGTGTCTCCTCTGATTTTATCATTTGATTTGAATTCACTCCAATAGGTGTTAGTTATCCTACGAAGACATTTGTTCTCGAAACTCAGTAATTTCTTTTCTGAAGATAAAGAGCTTTTCCAGCTCTCACATCCATATGATAGCACCGGAATAATGCAGGAATTAAATAATCATATTTTTGTGCAAATGCTGATTGACTTTGACCTCCAGATATTAGACATTCTGTTAAAGGCACTTGATGCTAGTGCAATGCACATTGTAATTTCTGTCATGACATCAACGTCGAGTGTTAATTTGATTACCAATAAGAAAATTTGTGTACTTTTTCAAGTTGTTGTCCATTTAAAGTAATTGCGTTAGGTGAATTGGTGAAGTCCATAATTTTTGTTTTTGATGAATGTTTTTGAGGATAAAATAGTGCAGGTTGAAGAGCACCTTTAAGAAAAATCCCCAGTGTTTTGAGTAGCTTTTCCTGATTGAGTCCATCAGATATGAGAATCACCTGCTATGAGTTACTTTATATTTGGTACATCCAAAATTCCTCAATAAAAATCCAAATGCTTGCATCAATCAATCTGATCAAACATCTATACATACATGCACGTACACCACACACACACACACATGCACGTACACCACACAAACACACACATGCATGTACATTACACATAGATGAAATAAGTTAACATCTCATGGCTCAGTTATGTAAGCACTGACAGCAAGGGTAGCTAATGTGGAATACATCAGGAAATAGCATGTATCTTGAGTAGATAGATATATATGTATATATGTATATATATATGCTGGGAGAAGACTGATTTCTTCTTATGAGTATACTGTGCTTGATCTTACCAGCTGCATGATTTTGTTGCTGCACCTGGAGATGTCACTCCGTTTGAAGCCATGTCATGTTGATAATATTCTTTATCAGTCTCAGTAACATGCATAGGGTTTTGGCTGCGTGTAGTCAGAAAATGTGTAGGGATTGTTTGAGCTGGGGGTACATCATGTGTTTTAGCTGGGGGTACATCATGTGTTTTAGCTAGGGGTACATCAAGTGGGGAGGGGGGACTACTAGGTGGGAATGGGGCAGGTCTTTTCTTTAAGGGTTTTCTCTGACTATTCATGTTTGTCAGCTCAGGAAGTGGTAAAAAAGACAGCAGGGGAGGGGAAACCTCTGGAGGAGAAGTTATGCTTCGTGAAGGACAATAGGATCTCTCTTCATAAACTTTTGAAATATCATTTCTTAGAGGAACACCAGTATCCTCTACTGATTCTACAAACACATTTAGAGGAGATGGACATGTTTTGTCTGGGAATGGGTCAAATTTGTTAGTGAATCTTGCAGTGATGACATTCGTAGAGTTGCTGTTAAGAAGTTTTCTACCAGAATCAATGAGGGAAAAAATAAATAGTAAAAGAGTCATTATCATGAAAATTAGGACAGACATCTTCTGATATTAGACACCTGTCCAGGTAATAGTATTATTATTGTGCTATAAGAAATATCTACAATCTTCCAGACAATAGTATTATTGTTGTGCTATAAGAAATATCATCTACGATCCATGGCCATGATGGATGTGACTAAGACCAATCTTAGCCACAAAGAGTCATGTACAAGAAGTCACAGGCCCATCTGTATCATCATGTGTTGTGTGTCTTCTTAGATGTGGAGCCCTTGAACTAACAGCTTGTCTCCTTAATTTTATACCATTCCTGATCTTTCATGCCATGTAACTTGACCCATGTAACTTGATCCATGTAACTTGATTTATGTAACATGATCCATATAACTTGATCCATGTAACTTGATCCATGTAACATGATCCATGCAACATGATCCATGTTATCCTGTTCCTATGTATCCATATCAATGCCTGTAGCATGCATATCACATTTGAAAATGACTTTATGCCAAAGTATAGGTCGACCTTGAGATCGTTGCCCAGACTGTAATTCTCCATAAATTAGATATTTCAGTATTCTGCCATATATCCATCCTTCTATTGTGTCCCAGCTACCTGACCATGCAGACAATGAACATAGAATATACTGTGGCACTGTTCTGTCCAATACATCAGTGTTAGTGACTTTGTCTTGCCAAAAAACTCCAGAATTCTATGTAGGGGCATCATATTTGTGAAAGCTGTTTAGTCGACTCTTCAGGTGCATATAGGTTGCCCACGTTTCACTGCCAAAGAAGAGGATGCTGAGACACAAGCCTGATAAACCAGGAGTTTAGCTTTTACTGTGAATGTTCTGTTCCTCTAGACTCCTTTTGTCTGCTGTATAGATGTCTTGCCAATTCTGATGTTTATTTCTTGATCTATGGATAATTTATTGTTGCCTAAAGATCCTATATATGTAAAATGATCAACAACCTCTAGCTCATCCAACGATGACAATTTGTGGCTGTTTGATGATGGCCTGTGTATGAATCAATATACTTTTATGGTAGTGAAACTTTCTTACTAGCGGAGAGTGAAGTATTGGACAAAAAGGGTGGGGGCATGAAGGCAGTAGTGTTGTGTGTGTGCCACTCTTGATCACAAAAACTCCACTGAAGAAACCCCATCAAAGTTTGTAGCACTTTTCATGCTTGTGTTGAATGACTAAACTGTACTTATGAAGGGCTGCTGGGCAGTCAGTTTTCTTGCCTGTGTGGAATGACTCAACTATACTTAGGAGGGCTGCTGGGCAGTCAATCTTGTTGTCTGTTTGGAATGAATGAGCTCTACTTAGGAGGGGTGGTGGACAACCTATCTTCTTAAGTCTTTGAATAAGCAAATAAAATTGGTATACGTTGAATGCCTTTGTAAGATCAATGAAAGCAACATACAGGGACTGCTTTTGTTCATTGCATTTCTCTTGTAATTGATGTAATGAAAATATTATATCCATGGTTGATCAGTTTCCACAAAAACTACATTGTGGTTCAGGATAGTCCATATCACCTAGAACTTGGAGTCTTCGTAGCACACTTATAGCAAGTATATTTCTAACAGTGCAAATGGTTCGGACATCTAATCAGATTGGAACCAGATCTTGTCCATCTTATTCTTCTATAGAGTTATAATGCTGGAGTCTTTAAAATCCCATGGGTCCTGACCTTCAAGTCACCACAATGTTGCCAGTTGATGTAGTTGTGGTGGAAGTATGTGTCTTTCACTCCTGATGACCTCATTTGGAATTCCATTCTTGCCAGGTGTCTTATTAGAAGCTAGGTCATTAATAGCACTGTTAATGTCAGCTATGGTTGGAGATATGCCCATGTGTTTAAAGGTTGGTAGAGTCTCCATGGCTTTACCAATTATGGCAGGGAAACAACAATGAGCCTGATATATAATACTGGAGATAGAGAGCTGTGGAGAGCCATGATCATCTATGCCAGCCGTCATAGCACCTGATTATGATGAGAGCCTCCATGCCACCTGTTACCTTAGTCTCATTAGGTCTGAGCTCTAGGTAGTTTTCTACCCATCTATTACCTTAGTCTCATTAGATCCGAGCTCTAGGTAGTTTTCTACCCATCTGTTACCTTAGTCTCATTAGGTCCGAGCTCTAGGTAGTTTTCTACCCATCTGTTAACTTAGTTTCATTAGCTCCGAGCTCTAGGTAGTTTTCTACCCATCTGTTAACTTAGTTTAATTAGGTTAGTGCTTAAGGTAGTGTTCTGCCCAACTATGAACTATGTTCCAGAGACAGACAGTTTCAGGTACTCATAGACTCTTATCTTTTATTAGTCTCTTTCAGTCAGACAGACTGTCAGATTGGTTTCACAGACACATATAGACTACCGGTATCTTTTATTCAGGTTGAGTCAGACACATTGGTTTCACAGGCACACACAGACTATCTTTTATTACTGTATGACATTCTGCCTCGTATCTTTTATTAGTGTCCTTCAGTCAGACACATTGGTTTCACAGGCACACACAGACTATCTTTTATTACTGTATGACATTCTATGTATGTGACATGTCTTTTACAGAGCGTTGTCATCTCTGCTATTCTGTAAGTCTCTCTGTTTGTGCAATCTGTCCAGCCTCCTTCAGTGTCATGTTCAGAAGGTCTTCAATATCTGTGTCTAGTGTAGTCTTAGTCCGTGTCTTCAGCGCTTGTGCAGTTGCGAGGACGACTTCATCTAGAAGGCCTACGAGATGATAGCTTTCTTCTGCTGTCACCTGTACCCTGAGACTGTCCTCAGATCTGCCCTTCTTTGAGTGTTCAGTCTCTCCCGTCAGGACACCCTCTCGATCACTCAGAAGTCTTCCTCGTCTAACCAGACTAAGCTTGTTCTCACTTTCCACCCCCATAGCGCTGCCGTTCGCCATGCCCTGCTTCGTCACCTTCCCCTTCTCCAGTCTGACCCGAGATGCGGGAAGTGTTCTGTAATCCCCCCTCTTGTTGCTTACAGACGTGACAAGAACCTCAGGGATCTACTGGTTCGGAGTCACCTCCAGCCTGACGCTCCTAATTGTTTTAGCACCATCAAATGCAAACGCATCCAATGCTACACTTGTGCCTATGTCACCCAGATCTGGTCTGTCACCTTCCCTAAAGCCACCTTCACCATTGAGGAGAGCTTCACAAGTGTGTCCTGCAACTTCATCTATGCCATCATATGCAAGCCTTGCGCCATGACATATATAGGGGAAACTGGAAGGAGGTTCGCAGACTAATTCTGCGAACATCTGTATAGCATAACAAACCATTCGGGTTTGCCTGTTGACGTCCACTTCAATGGCACGGGCCATCGGGGAGCCCAGGACATTCAGGTTACGGCCATTAAGTCATGCTTCTTTAACGACCAGGCCCGTCTGGTGCTTGAGAACCGCTACATTTATCAATATCATCATCATCAGGTGCCATGCCGGGTGGCGTAGGCGGTCATGGCTCTCCACAGCTCTCTGTCCACAGTATTATGTATCAAAGTCGTTGTTGTTTCTTTACCGTGCCAGGTTGTCAAACTGTCTAATATTTTCTCACGTTGTCGCCCTCTGTCTCTGGTGCCTTCAATCTTGCCTGTTGTGATTATGTTCTCTAAACCTGCCTGTCTCATGAAGTGGCCAAAAAAAAGAAGATTGCCTTTTTCTTATATTGTTGATTAAGGTCCGTTTCGCATTTAACTCTTTTAATACCTCTACATTAGTTTTTCTGGCAGTCCATGGTATTCTCAGCATTCTTCTGTAGAACCACATCTCTGTTGCCTCCAATCTCCCACTTTCCAGTTTGTTTATTGTCCAAGACTCGCACCCATATGTTAGTATATGGGTTATATAGCACTGCAGAACTCTCTTTCTCACCTCTAATGACAAGGTCATATTACACAGTATATTTTTCATTTTTCTGAATGTTGTTTTTGCCTGTCCTATTCTGCATCTTATTTCTGTTGAGCTTCTTCCATCTGCTGTTATAATTGTACCTAGATATTTGAATTGGTGGACCTGTTTTAATACTATATCATTCACTATGATCTTGCAAGGTGTGTTATTTTCTTTCTTTGAAATAACCATTACTTCTGTTTTCTTGATATTTAGGAAGAGGCCTTTCTCTTTGCTTTCTGTGACTACTACTTTAATTAATTTTTGAAGGTCTTCCTCACTTTTTTGCAATCAGAACAGTGTCATCCGCATATCTCAAATTATTTATGTTATGTCCTCCCACTGATATTCCTGGGATATCTACTATTGCACGCAATATGTTTTCACTGTATAGAGAGAACAGGTCTGGTGAAAGCACGCATCCCTGTCTGACTCCTTTATCAATATGGCACTCTTAAACCCAACGGCATTAGTGAGCGCCTGTCTGATGTATGACTTTAGTTAAACCATAGTTTCTGCTTGTTTCGTGTCACATGTTTGTTGTCATTTTTGTATTTTCCTTCTCCGGTGTAATTTCGCCTCTTCTGATCAATCCATACTACTCATACCACTGTGACCATCTATTTTATTACTGTTATATGTTTTAATTTTGTTTCAATTGTTTGTCTTGATAAAGGCCTTTTGGTCGAAAAGTGATGTGTGTGTCATCATGTGTGTTATTAAGTATTAGCAAAACTTTAATACTCTATTCCTGGATCTACATGTAGTCTTAGTCTGCCTACTGTTCTCTTTCCTGGAACTTTTCCCTTGATCATTAATCTTTCTAAACTATTGTGTCTTTTTATATGCCATTGTGATCACTAGCCTGTTATATGCCTGTGAAACATGGACAATGTACAGCAGACATGCTAGAGTATTAAACCACTTCATTACATACTGTATCCTGGGACTTCTGTGAACAAAGTGGCAAGGTAAAGTAGTGATACTGACGTCTTCACTACAGCCAATACTCCAAGCATCTACACACTGCCCAAAAAGGCTCATCTGATATGGGCCAGACATGTGCATATCCCAAAACAGCTGATGTATGGTGAGTGCTTTAAGGGCAAACACTGTTAAATGGATAGAAGAAATGCTTCAAGGACTCACTCAAAGTGTCTCTAAAGAGCATCAACATCGAATCACATCATTGGATGTCTGTCGCTCAGAATCACTCATTGTAGTATAACAAGAACAGCAAAGGTTCTCTCATCACTCTTTGCCAGAATTATACTTTTTAACAATCTCTGTACACACCAGAGACATGCAATATTACAAGTCTGAGAATTTTGTCATCACTGCTTGTGATAAACCCTTAAACAAAGAGACAGAAAAAGAGGTTTGTAATCAGATATGCTTCAATGTGAAGACTATACTATCCAACTTTTTGTGCCATCCATCCAAAACTTACTTTATCTGATCCAATAGATGACATCTACCAACACTTTTTCTGATCCAATAGATGACATCTACCAACACTTTATCTGATCCAATAGATGACATCTACCAACACTTTATCTGATCCAATAGATGACATCTACCAACACTTTATCTGATCCAATAGATGACATCTACCAACACTTTATCTGATCAAATAGATGACATCTACCAACACTTTATCTGATCCAATAGATGACATCTACCAACACTTTATCAGATACAGTAGCAGTCATCTACCAACACTTTATCTGATCCCATAGATGCCATCTTCCAACACTATTTGATTTCATAGATGTAATCTACCAACACTTTATCTGATCCAGTAGATGCCATCAACCAAAATGTTATCGGATCATATTGCAGTCATCTACCAACACTGTATCTGATCCCATAGATGTCATCCACTAACTCTTTACGCATGTGGTTGCAGATGTGGGTCTCACCAATGGCCCACTAGACAAACCACCTATGAAACAGAAAACCTTAGTAGATGAAATGCTGTTATATTGAAGTTATCTTCTTATAGAAGCTTCAATGCACTGCTGACTATGTCCCAACTCCGCTGGACTGGCCACATCATCCGTATGCCAGACAAGCGCCTACCAAGGAGATTAGTCTATGGGGAGCTGTGCAAAGGTAAACGTTCAAGTGGAGGGCAGAAAAAGGATCACCTAAAAAGCTCTCTCAAAAACTGCAGCATCGATCCTGGCTCCTGGGAGACTACAGTACTTGATCACTCAGCCTGGCACACCCAGATCACTGCTGGCATCATGAAATTTGAAAAAGAAAGAACACTGTGGGCAATCCACAAGCGCAAGAAGCAGAAGGACAAATCCGAATATTCTTCTACCCCGAACCTTCAGCACTCCTGCATGCACTGCAATAGAACTCTCTGTGCATGAATCGGACTCGTCGGGCATCTATGAACTCACAAACCAAATTAGTTAATTACCAATTAATTTGTTTAAAAAAACAAGTTAATTAGTTGTTTTTTGTGTGTTTTTTTCCATCGTATTTAATGTTTTTCATGCCATGCTCATCTTCGCTTGTGAAGGAGGAACATCATAGAGGCTTCATGGTACATCATCTATACAATTATGCTTATTATGCTGTTATTTTGTTGTTGAACTGATTCCAGCCGAAGAGACTTATACAAGTCAGTAAACCATATGTCCTCTGGCCGAGATGACTTCTATAAGTCATACTCCAATGACATTCATGTTGTTGTTTTCGGTATTTATATCAACATAAGAATGTTTCCAATCGAAAGTGTAATATGTCTACATTACTTCTTGCAATATTTTTGTGTGTATTGATATCAATTTTGTTAAGTTATTGATAAGTTTTGATAATGGGGGTCTGTGACATCCTTTTTCCTTATATGTATTATATATATTTTCCAATTTACTTATTTTCGTAAAATAATAACTATTTTATTTGCTTTGGTCTCATTTATTATGAAATCCAATCTGGCAAATGCTTCTAGCATCGTGTTTGAAAATTTACGCCATTTTGTAAGAAAAATTAGCCATATTTTCATTTGAGTTTCGTGTAAAGTTAATTCTACTGTTTTTGATAGATGTCGAAATTCTTTCTAAATAATAAATTTTTGATGCACTATGCATATATATTATACATTATTGTGTTTGTAATTGGATTATCTACAGAAATGATACAGTTTGAGTGGAATTTATTGATTCAAAAATGCGGTACGGTCATATATCATATCTAAAATAGTATTTATTTGTCATTTACATATTTTCTTTTCTGTCTAAAATAATTTTTATATATTAACATAATCACATTCTCTGTCCATTTCTGTTTCGAAATATATATATTACATTATAATGTAAATATATTTAGAAGTACTATTTCTTGTTTCTGTGATGCATTTGCACACACAAAAATCAAAAAAAAAATAATTACGTTTAAATGTTAAAAATATTCCGGCCGGAATCAGTTAAATGTGTTTCATGTTTACTTGAATATATGTATGCACCCTCTGTGGTTGGGAGGGAGCCAGAGATGTACTGTGCAGCACTGGGGAGGAGGAAACTGACAGAACAGTTTTTTCCTATGGCTGAAATCCATCATAGAGGCACAGTGACTCAGGACATGACAATCCTTTTGACTTGAATATTTGGTTGCATGCCTGGAGCAATAGAGAAGTTCGGAAAACCAGTAGTCAATTGGTGGCGGGGACTGAGCATAGTGAACCATATCTTGGATGCAGTGGCCCAGAGTAGTGCATAGGTTGAAACTTACCTTCCTGGAGGTGTGATAGTTATTCTCTGGCTCTGGCCCAGGGTGGGCCGAAAATCCAGACTTCCCAGCAATATAATGCCATTTAATGGAATTGGGTCAAAGGGCATGAGCCCATGGACCGCTGGAATAGCAACCAACCAACCAACCAACTCTTTAAGTGCCTTCAACTAATAATGTATCTGATGCCATAGATGTCATCTACCAACACTATATCTGACCCCATAGATGTCATCTACCAACACTTTTTCTGATCCCATAGATGTCATCTTCCAGCACTTTCTGATCCCACAGATGTCATCTACCAACACTGTATCTGATGATATAGATGTCATCTACCAACACTGTATCTGATGATATAGATGTCATCTACCAACACATTATCTGATCACATAGATGTCATCCACTAACTCTTTAATTTATCTTTTTCCATAGATGTCTTGCACCAATAATGTATCCGATTCCATAAATGTCAACCACCAACACATATTATATCTGATCCCATAGATGTCATCCACTAACTCACAATTTATCTGATCCTATAGGATTTCACTCATACAACATTGCTTTGAATCATTCTAATGTGAGACCTGATACAAGATACAAATATAATATCGAAAAGAGCACCCTACTAATGAATGCAGTTGCAGACAAGATCTTACCGCAAAGCACTTCCTGCACCAGAAATCCTTCCTTGTTTTTGCTTCACATTTGAATTTCTTTCTTTAGAACTGGAAGACTCAAATGAGTTGGCAGGGTGACTTATCCCAGAGAATGATGCTTGTTTTACAGGCTTCTTGTAAGATGTAAAAGCACTGTATGTAGCATCAATAGAGCTGGCAGGAACAATCAAGTTGACATCAGTCCTGGGAGAAATTAAATATGTTAATATATTCAATAGAGCTGGCAGGAACAATCAAGTTGGCATAAGTCCTGGAAGAGATTAAACAGATAGCTGTGATATTTCTTATGATGGTAAGTTATTGGCACACCTGGTTGATCATCAGCAGCACATTCCTTAGACAGCTGATCTACTTCCTCATTTCCAGGTGCCATGGTATCCACTCTATGGTAACTTTGTGCCTTATCTCTGCTTTGTTGGTTGATTGATTATCCAAAAACCCATAGGCTCATTTCCTTTGTTGCACCTTGTTATGCTGGAAAACCTGCTGACAGCTTATAGAGTTACAAATTTGTGATGATGGCTACTTGGGAAATGAGAACAAGTTTAGACTCGAGATTGCTATAGCTGCATTGGTACGGGTAAATATGATTTGGAGGTTCTTGTTTGCAATTAGTGCCTATCTATGTATTTTATGATTAATTAATCTAAATAGTATATATTTAATCAATCAATAATTAATTTAAATATTTATTTTTTAAGGGTTAGCGTTAGGGATTAGAGTTAGTCATAGTTAGTTAGTCGTCGGATCATCATCACTGCAAACTGGACACATCCATAGTTGCTCCGATCTCTCCTTGAGTGTATCCGCAATCACACTTCTGCTGACAGTACCGGTCCTATGCTGGTTGACCATCATTCTTCTGCGCCCTCCAAAATGTTCACCTCTAGCAACACCGCATTTCAATCCCTGATCTTTAATCCTAGCCATTGAAAAGGAATCATCATCCACATTAGTCTCACTCTCGCATGTTATATCTCTTAAGGAGTTCAAAACGTCAGCGCGATCCATTGCCCCATCGCCCTTTGCCACAATCGCACACGATGCCAGTTGATCCGCTCTTTCATTTCCTCGAACACCCACATGTCCCGGCACGAAAATAAATGTAACCGCTTTCAAGCTAGCATTTCTCAAGGCCTCAATCCACTGTTCGCGAACGAGACCCACTTGTACCTTCTTAATCATACTCATAGAGTCACTCAAGATGCAGACCTGCGTTACTTTCTGTGTGCGTAGCCACTCAAATGCCTTGGTCACCGCCATAGTCTCCATGGTCATACTACTCGTAGTGACCGCAAAGGCACCACTTTCCTCCTTGATCGTTTTACCTGCGCACTGAGCTGTAAAGGCCCAAGCACTGCAAACATGCCTAATTACAGATCCATCAGTGTATATAATCACATCCCCCTCTTTGGTATTCTCACTGATTAAAGCCTGCACTTCTTTCTCCACAGCTGTGGGACACCATTCTCTGCATTCCCTGCTAAGTGATATTACTACTCTCAAACAAGTTTTACTCTCAAACAAGAGTTAGTCATGTTTTACATAACTAGTCCTAACCCTAACCCTTAACATATTTATATTTAAAATAATAAATGATAAACATAAACTGATAAACATAGCCAAGGGAAATAATAAAATAGGTAGGCACTAATTCCAAACCAGTTTCGATTTAGAAAAGTAATATCAGTAATTCCCTGTGGCAATATACGGCTGTGAGACTTGGTCTCTAAATAAAACATTTGCAAAAAAAATTGCTGCCTTCGAATTGAGATGCAACAGAAAAATATTGCATAAACCATGGACTGCAAAAAAGACACAATAAAGGAAAACTACAATCATTAAATATCCAAGATGGCTGGCTCCTAAATAACATCATAACAAGACGAGAAAGCTGAACTTTTTTGGTTATCTAAAGAGATATACCAGGATGGAAAGACTAATAGTAGAAGGCAGAGGATGAGGCAGCCCAAGAAGATGATGGACAGATGATGCATCTGTTTAAACATGTCCGTGGATGAGGCAGGTCAACTTGCCCAAGATAATGAGGTGTTAAGAAGGTCAATAAAGAAGACTATGTTCTGGAAAAAATATGTCACATGATGATCAATATTAGTATTACAGTGAAGATTAGTCTGTATAGATAAATTGAATCTATATAGACAGCTGGCATTAAATATACTATTATATGGACGTGAAGGTTGGACACTCAATGTAGACACAGAAATAGGCTTTTGAATATACGTGCTACAGACATTTGTGAAAAATGAGTTACATAGAATACAAGACAAATATATTCTTCCAGTAGCAAATAAACAAACTTGCAGGTTACCAAGAACTACTTTTGGCAGTGGCGAAATGGCATGAACTTGTTTGGTTTGGACATGTAACGAGACACGGCTCGGATTCTAAAACTATTTTGCAAGGAACAGTCAAGGGTGGAAGGAGACGAGGCAAACACAGAAAATCATGGATTGACAACATAATGGAATTACCTAGGCATATTTTTTTGACACTTATTTGAATGGCTGATGACAGGGGTTTGAAAACCTTTTAGTGTTATGTTTCTAGCACAGCATCCTTACGACCTTGATGGTTAAGCCTATGGGTCTCATTATTAATTATTATTATATTACATACACACACACACACACACACACACACATATATATATATATATATAACACCGACTGCTTAGTTCAATACATAAGTATGTGCAGGTCTGGTAGTTTTCTGGATTAGAGCCTTCAAGTTTGATCCCGATCTTGCATCTGTTAGGAATAATACAGGCTATTGGGTAAGATTGGCAGTCAGCAGTGTTGACAGAATTGTTGTGAAGAAGTGAGAAGAAGCAATAATTTGGATATAGAATGAAGTGTTCATACCTTGATGGGTCCCAACTCTTGTAGCGACTTGCATTAGTTCTTCCATGACTAGTGTTTCCATTTCTCAAACTAATTATGTTTCCAATGACAGGAGTGCTATAAAAATTAGGAGCATTACTGATATTGTCATTATGTAGACCACTGCTACTGGATGTGTTATTCCAGTGCTGGTGTGTTCCAGAGACTTCTGACAACCGGGTTTCAGACTTGGCTCGATATCGAGTCCGCTGTAACTCCTGAAGTTGCTCATCATCCGTCCTGATGAAGAAATAAGAGAATAAAATATGACATTAGAATTCTCAGTGCTTACAACTGTTGCATACCAAAAAGTTTCAATTATCACAAGTGGCAAATTTAGTACTTACACTGTCACATGCAAGTAAGTCTCAAGTATCATAAGTGGCCACACTCAGTGCTTACAACTGTCGCATGCAAGTAAGTCTCAAGTATCATAAGTGGCCAAACGTAGTGCTTACACTGTCGCATGCAAGTAAGTCTCAAGTATCATAAGTGGCCACACTCAGTGCTTACAGTTGTCGCATGCAAGTAAATCTCAAGTATCATAAGTGGCCAAATGTAGTGCTTACACTGTCGCATGCAAGTAAGTCTCAAGTATCATAAGTGGCCACACTCAGTGCTTACAAATGTCGCATGCAAGTAAGTCTCAAGTATCATAAGTGGTCACACTCAGTGCTTACAGTTGTCGCATGCAGGAAACTCTCAAGTACTACAAGTGGCCCACCAAACCAATCCACAGTGCAGCAGTAAATTCCAACCACAAGTGGCCCACCAGACCAACGCACAGTGCAGCAGTAAATCCCAACCACAAGTGGCCCACCAGACCAACGCACAGTGCAGCAGTAAATCCCAACCACAAATGGCCCACCAGACCAACCCACAGTGCAGCAGTGTAGGCTATCATGCCTATATAGCCAGATTTCCTCTTGTGGAATCCTCACAGCAATTCATCTTTTGCAATTATTTATTTCTACTCTGTTTGAAACAAAGCATTTCTTACCAATGAGAGTTGGAGCCTTGAGGATAGTTGGAGCTTTGAGGATAGATGGAGCCTTGATGATAGATCATTAACCTATATCAAATGGTTGAAGCCTTCAGGAGAGTTGGAGCCTTGAGCATAACTCTACTATCCATTGAATCTTGTTCAAGCATTATTCCCTTCTCCAGTCTGATTCTGAAACTTGTGTCGCTTTCCAGGACTTTCCTTTGGTTGTCTATAGGTGGGACAAAAATCTTAATGACATCCTGGTCTACATTCACCTCAGGTTTTATGTTCCTGCTCACTTTGGCATTGTTCATTGCAAATGCGGTCATTGCTACATATGTCCCTATGTAGTACAGATCCGCTCTGTTTCATTTCATAAGCCACTTTCACTATCAATGATGTCTTTACATGTGAATCCTGTAATGTTATTTACGTTATCATATGTAACTGCTGTGACAAGAAGTATATAGATGAAACGGGCTTACGATCGAGTGACAGCTTCTGTAGGCATCTTCATGCCACAAAACACAGAGAACCTACCTCTGTCATCATTCATTTCAATGGTGATGTTCATCAGGGTGCCCTCTATATTCAGATCCTGCACCACGGATGACAGATCTAGGTACGCTCTTGAAAATCGATTTATTTTGAGTTTGGTAACCTCAAGCCTTTTGGACTAATTCTGAACATTCATTTGTTTAAATTTGTGTTGGTGTGGTCCTTGTTGTATTTCTATCCATGTTGTATTAGGTAATAATTTGTTATATCTGTTATCATATCCCTTCCAATTTTCAACAAAACCAGCTTCAGTTGACTACATGTTTCTATATACATCATTGTCACCTTGAACTAAATATTGTTTACATGTCAATGGTGTATCTACTGCCTCTGTAGTGTTAAAAATGCTTTTACTACTGTTTTCATTGTTTTTCACAGTTTTATATATTCTTGAGAAAGAACTGATGGTTCGAAACATTGAAAATGTCTTCTGTATTGTAATTTGTATGTTTTCTTGTTAACTACTCATAACCCTTAGTTTTAGTGATAGTCCTTCGTATTCAAGTGCAACTTTCTAAAAACCTGTGTTCTATATAAGTACTATTGTTGTTACGTTTTACGCAGTATTACCTTATATTGATTAGTTACCCCACACTGTAACTAATATTCATACAATTACTTCACACTGTAACTAATATTCATACAATTATTCCACACTAGCACACAT
Source organism: Meghimatium bilineatum (assembly GCA_034231615.1). Classification (NCBI taxonomy): domain Eukaryota; kingdom Metazoa; phylum Mollusca; class Gastropoda; order Stylommatophora; family Philomycidae; genus Meghimatium; species Meghimatium bilineatum. The sequence continues at coordinate 25,513,510 of CM067302.1, forward strand.
CAGTCTGTGACTTATTACTCCATACTAGCACACATCAGTCTGTGACTTATTACTCCACACTAGCACACATCAGTCTGTGACTTATTATCCACACTAGCACACATCAGTCTGTGACTTATTATCCACACTAGCACACTTCAGTCTGTGACTTATTACTCCACACTAGCACAAATCAATCTGTGACTTATTACTCCACAATAGAGCATATTAGTCTGTGACGTATAATAAAAAGTGAAGTCTGCAGAATAATATATTTTGGTTAACAACAAAACAATGATTATTAATAATTATGTATAATAAATTGATGAATTGATGACATAATGTTTCAGAATGACAAGAAATTGTGAAAGGGATGATGCTGGAGAATCATACTGCCATTAGGGAGGATACCAATTGTAATACTATCAAACAAGAACTACTAGCTTAGAGCAAGATGCCATAATAATTATTATATAAAACATAATATTGTGCACATGCATCCTTAACGGTATAAATGTAAACTATAACCTGACCTTTGAGCTTGACCAATGTAAACTAAAACCTGACCTTTAAATTTGATCAATGTAAACTATGACCTGACCTTTAAGCTTGACCAATGTAAAATAAAACCTGACCTTTGTGCTTGACCAATTGTCTATGCAAACTGATATCTAGATGTGGTTTCTGAGATAAGGTCCTACAACAGAAGTTGGCTATTTAACGAGGAGAAATAGTTCATAACTGGAGAAGAACTATTTACTATGCACCTAGGTTATTTGGGAGAAAACCTTTTATCTCTAGTTCCCTGGTTATGCGTCTAGCAACAATTCATTCCAGAATCTTACCGTACAAATTCTGCAGTGTGATGATGCAATAAATTGTTATGTCGGTAGAATCTTTGCCTGGTTTTGGCAAGGGTATAAGATAGCTATGTAGCCACTCCTCTGGTACTACTGTTTTCAGACTCGCATTATAATCGTCTGTTATTTTAGCTAGCATATTCTCCCCAATGTCCTTGAGTAATCTGTACCTGATTCCATGTGGGCCTGAAGCGCCATCGGATGCATTCTTAATGGCTAGTTGCACTTCTTTAACATCTACAAGATGGTCTTCATTGGCCCTAAAATCTGTGATGGATGTCAGGGTGTGCAGCATTTCTTTGCGCTGATCTAAGTCACCCTGATTAGTTTGTTGAAGATATCTATCAAAGAAAGCTCTGCCTTTCATCTCATCTGATATCAGTGCCTGCCCTGTGTCGTCCCTCACGCTTGTACTTGAGTTCGATTCTGTTCTCCGTTCTACGCTTGTATACACTGGCCACATTCCAAAACAGCACACACACGTTTTTAATTCCTAGCCTAGCTGTTTTCGATCTCGTTCTTCTAGCACCCGCCTGGTGACTTTTCCTTTTTGAGCCACCTCGTTTAGGCCGCTTGATATTGGCCGCCATTTTTCAAACAGTGTGACAGCGAATATACTCACGAAGACTTCAGCTCAGATGCACGCACTCCGTTAGCACCGGCGAAGATCTTAATGATATCCGATGATATCCTGGTGTATAGACAGGGCAGAAATCAAGAAGAGTGCGTCATGGAACTACAGAAGGAGCTGGACAGACTGACAAATTGGTGTCGAGATACGGGAGCAGTGGTTAATCCGTCTAAGGTATTCGTGACGTGGTTTTCCTTGAACAATCACACGGTAAAGACACCCATGCCACAATTTTCGTTGTCCGGGAAAAGTTTAGAAAGAACTAGCACAATGAGATATCTGGGTGTGTTTTTTTGACAGAAGCCTGAGTTTCAGGGAACATGTTGACCACATTATCATAAGGGCAGGCAAAGGCTTGGCAGCAATGAAGGTTATGGCTGCTGCGCAGTGTGAGCAAAGATTGTTATTTCTTTTGTACCAGGGTTTGGTTGTGGCTGTGGTGGAATATGCACTGGCAATTCTGACTCTTAGCCAAACTCAGATCAAAAGACTGGATAGAGTCCAGAATGCAGCAATGCGTATCATTCTGGGATGCACAAGAGACACATCGACAAAAGCTATGCGATACCTACTTGACTGCCCAACAGCTGAGCACAGATTACAGTATTGCCGTGCACGGGCGTACCTGCAAATACATGCAGATTAGGAACACCCGTTGCATTCCGAAATACAGAAAGTTAAAGGCAGCAGACTCAAGAGAGGAAGGTCGTGGATGGGACGTGCTGAGGATGTAATACAAAGCATGTGCAGATTACAGGATGTGGCAGCAGGTGCGGAATGGATAGGTCTACCCACAGATTTCGAAACTTGTTTGAGAGTAGTAATATCACTAAGCAGGGAATGCAGAGAATGGTGTCCCACAGCTGTGGAGAAAGAAGTGCAGGCTTTAATAAGTGAGAATACCAAAGAGGGGGATGTGATTATATACACTGATGGATCTGTAATTAGGCATGTTCGCAGTGCTTGGGCCTTTACAGCTCAGTGCGCAGGTAAAACGATCAAGGAGGAAAGTGGTCCTTTTGCGGTCACTACGAGTAGTATGACCATGGAGACTATGGCGGTGACCAAGGCATTTGAGTGGCTACGCACACAGAAGGTAACGCAGGTCTGCATATTGAGTGACTCTATGAGTATGATTAAGAAGGTACAAGTGGGTCTCATTCGCGAACAGTGGATTGAGGCCTTGAGAAATGCGAGCTTGAAAGCGGTTACATTTATTTTCATGCCGGGACATGTGGGCGTTCGAGGCAATGAAAGAGCGGATCAACTGGCATCGTGTGCGATTGTGGCACAGGGCGATGGGGCAATGGATCGCGCTGACGTTTTGAACTCCTTAAGAGATATAACACGCAAGAGTGAGACTAATGTGGATGATGATTTCTTTTCAATCAATAAACCCATAACCCTTCAGGGTCGTAGGGGTACCACATTGGATGCTTCAGCACACAGAGTCCTCCAGCGAATTATATCCTCGGCGATGCGGATGAGTGTGGAAATATCTAGCCCTGTCCATTCCTTGATGTTGTCTGTCCATGTCTTTATTTGTCCTTCTCTGCTTCTTCCAACCTCGACAGTTCCCTGCAGTATTGTTTTTGACAAGGAATTGTGCCTGCATACATGCCCGAACCATGCTAGTTTTCGTCGTTTCACTATTGAAAGCAATGACTCCTGGACACCTGCACACATCTCTACTTTATTTCTTACGTACACATTGGTCTTATGTTCCCTATAGGAAATTCGTAGAATTCTTCTGTAGCATTTATACTCGAAAGCCTGTAATTTTCTCTCCATGTCCGCAGTGAGTGTCCAACTCTCACAACCATACAACACAATAGAAAGCACCAGCGACCTATACAGTTTGATTTTCACTCCATCACTGATGTTGCTTTTCCAAATCACAGTTAGCCTTGACAAGGACGCTAAAGCCATCTCCAGCCTTATTTTTAGTTCTGATTTACATTTACCATCGCTGCATATACTGGATCCGAGGTATTTGAAGGTATTCACCTCTTCAAGCGTGTGTCGATTTTAGTCATGATATTAGTCTGGTTTTCTGTGTCTCTGCTGTTTACCAAGATTTTGCTCTTATCTGAATTGATTTCCAATGGCTAGGATTAAAGATCAGGGATTGAAATGCGGTGTTGCTAGAGGTGAACATTTTGGAGGGCGCAGAAGAATGATGGTCAACCAGCATAGGACCGGTACTGTCAGCAGAAGTGTGATGGCGAATGCACTCAAGGAGAGATCGGAGCAACTATGGATGTGTCCAGTTTGGAGTGATGATGATCCGACGACTAACTAACTAACTAACTAATCTGTTCTCCGCTTCATTGACCTATGTTGTTTTCAAAACTTGTGTAAGTTTTGACTGCCATGACCTCTAAGATTAAGATTGTTGACTTCAAATGGATTTATCACACTTATCACTCTCTATGTACCAGCATTTGAAGGTGTGAACAATAATTTCTATGAAGAACAAGTGAGACAAGAATGATTGTGAACACTAAAGAGGAATCTCCTATTCACTGTTGGCAAAATACTTAGTAGAATTATAAGGCAAAGACTCCAAATTCTAGGTGCCCAGGTTTATCCTAAATCATAATGAGGTTTTTGTGAAAACTGATCAACCACATATATGATATTTTCATTACACCAATTACAAGAAAAATGCAGTAATCAAAAACCCCTAAGGTCGTCTATCTCAATGTAGACTTTTTATAAATAGACAAAATAGTGCATACCTTCTACATCAATGTAGACTTTTTATAAATAGACAAAATAGTACATACCGTTAAATTCTGAATATAAACCCATCCGATTGTAGGCCGATAACCTAACTATCCCTTCCCAAAAGTGGAGAAAGTCGAAAGTCCGACTATAGACCGACATCCCCAACTTAACAAAGCCGGCAATAATGAACTTCATCATCATAAGAAAGAACCGACACGCTAAATGGAAATTAACACAAACTTTTGCAACTCTAAGAAAATAGCATTCCTTTCATTTGCTTCACTCACATAACTTGAATGAATCAAGGAATGAAACCCCGGTGGCTACTGTATTCTGGATCAATATATCCGAAAATAATGAATACCCCGTAGGCTGACTTCCCTATCCATGACTATAGACGGTTTATGAGGTGGCAAGACTTTGGGGAACAAAGTTTTTCCTGAATGAATTGTCTGTGTTGGGTGTCTGGACGTTATGACTTGACGCACAGCACTAGTGAATAGTAATTACTACGTAACTATTATGTCACTGGCTTCTGACAGTGACGTTTAAGTGGGAAATGATGAAAGGCAAGACAGCAAGATCACGTTTGTTTTTATAAGATACAGAAGAGTTTGAACTTTGTTCCTGGTTATGTTTACCATGTGGGGAGAATACGGTAATAAAATAAACATAACAGAGGATTGTGAAATTGATCTCTTCTTCCACTAAATGTACAGTGGTTGGGGGAGGGAATCAATTACGGTGCAATTTTACTACAAAATGCCTATGATGTGTTGTGATTTGGAACCTGTTTCAAATCTTCTATAAAGAAAGATTACATTTTAGTCACTTATCTGAATGGCATCACATAATGTGAGGGAAACGTGGATTGGTTGAGCCGATTGAAATGGGTAGGGCCAGTAGTCCATCTTCAGCCTCAGTGGGCTGGACTAATCAACAGTTTGAACTTAACAAGGAGTTTGAACTTTGTGTGACCTGTATGTTTACCTTATACAGTAATATAAACATGAGGCACAGCTCAGACGAGTTTCACTATTTATTTCTCTCCGCCATCCCCCCAACACTGCTTAAGTAGCAAAGTTTTGGATGTCAGTTACATGTTTGTGCAAGACCGTGTTTGTGCAAGACCGTTGAATGTAGAAAAAGACCTCTGTACAGAATTAATTAGGACTTCATTCTTTATGTTTCTGATTATTGTCTTGGTCCCTATTTATATACTTGGAGTCGCATGTTAAAAATTGGCAAGGCCGACCAGCACATGCACGGAAATACTCAAAATCTGCCTTTGATGTGTTTTTACATTTTCTGTACACAGGTCTTAGAGCCTAGTAGACGGTCAGTAACTGTTGTAACATTTGCTTTACCCAAAATGAAAGTGTGTGACAGTGTTTAGACTACTGGTAGTCGGTGTTTCCCTACACAAACAAGACTGGGCCTTGATGATAAACATGTGTTACTGGTAGATCAGCTTAGGCTACCATATTTCGTTTTTTCACAGACCATTACCGTATTTTGGTCAATATATAAAAAACGGTAATGCCCATTGCTAAAAATAGCATTTCCGGGGAAATTAAGCTCAGTAAAAATGGCGGGCATGTAATTAGAGGCTTAGCAGTATGGTAGTACGCTCTAGATTGTTGGAGAGCCCTAGTCATTTTATCCTGGCTTAATATATCGGGACATGTGAGTTGTCACTGGCATTTTTCTTAAAGTGTTTTTCTCCTTTTTTACTGTGATTTGGACGTAATTTTTTTTTTAAATTTGATGTTACTCGATTATAAGACGAAGAGTATGAACAAATCTCTGTCCAAAAATTCTCGGGTTATACACGGAATTTAACGGTACCTTCTACCTCAATGTAGACTTTTTATAAATAGACAAAATAGTGCATATCTTCTACCTCAATGTAGACTTTTTATAAATATGCAAAATGATGCAGGTCTTCTACCTCAATCTAGACTTTTCATAACTAGAGAAAATAGTGCAGGTCTTGGTGTCATATAACTATCTTACTTTATATAAGATTTATAGATTCTTTAAAACTGAATTCGTTACAAAACATATCTCACCTTGGACGAGCATATCCCCTCTCTAGAGTTGGAATTCCTCCCTGGAACTCTCCTCTATCTCCCTCAGGTATATAACCTGCAGATGAATGTGTCCTAGGTTGTATCTTTGCTTGCCTCGCTCTCAAGAGGTCACTGTGATCCATATAAACTGCGTTTGAATAAGCTTGAGAGTTTTTGTAACCTTGGTCAGAGACTGGAGTAGGGTATAAAGTAGATGGTGGTAGGGTTGAGTCAAGACTGTGCCCTCTTCCTCCTTGCTGAAACTTTTGCAGCATGTGATTCTGCAAGTGGAAGGGTGGTGATAATGGTTGCACTGTGTCGATGTAGTCAATGTTTGAAGGGATAGTCTGGTGATGAAATGATAAAGAATGTTGCTGAAGTTGAGAGAAGTTTGTTGGATTATTATTTCCTCCATCCAAATATGCAGTGTTTTGTATGGACATGTACTCATATGACTTATCACTGTCTACTACAGATGAATGGATTACAGCCGCAGGAGGAAGGGATGATGGCACTGCTGCTGTTGGTGTCTCATAATGACTGCATGGTGTATCAGCGTAGTTGTATGTTCTGAAATTAAATCATGTATAACAACTTATAACAGTCATATATCTATTTTCACGTCAAACCTGGAAGAATAACTTACAACAGTCATATATCTATTTTCTTGTTGTCAAACCTGCAAGAATTCTTGATTAGAAACTGGCCTCACAGCACGTTGGGCATTCCCATAAGTGCTCCACCCTCTGTTCCAGCAGCCATCCGACTCAATGGTGTTTCGAGTCAAATGCCGCTGAAACAGACGTCGACATCAGGGCACAACTCTGACCCTTGCGACAGGTTTCTTTGTTGTTCCGTCCACCCACACCGTGCCCATAACTAGTTCAAGCACAACGTCTGTCTGCTGGAACAACATGGTAACTGTTATCAAAGGTTACAACTACGGGATTGTATAGATGACGTGTCATGAAGCTTCTATAAGAAGATAACCTCAATATAAAGGCATGTCATCTACTAAGGTTTTCTGTTGCATGGGTGGTTTATCTAGTGAGCCATTGGTGAGACCCACAGATGCAACCGCATGCACAAATGTAACAGTCTGCGAGAATCTAACAGTCAACAACGTATAACAGCCATATATTTTATGTTACCAAATTGTTTTATGTTACCAAATTGTTACCAGATCTTCTGTGAAAGTTAAGTTAAAGAACATGTGATAGGTGTGTATGCTAACAGCCTGTAAAAAGGTCATTAAAAAGAGGACATTGCACTGCAAATGAGCGAATGTTTTGTTTTGTTTTTCCCTCCTTCAGCATTAACAATTGTAACAAGCAGAAGAAGAAGTGATACAATATGTTATCATTTACCTAAAGTCTCAGTCATCATGTGATGTTTAATTAGGTCTGTTGTCTACCAATAATTTTCAAATACTCTCTCTCTCTCTCTCTCTCCCTCCCTCCCCCTCCCTCCCTCTCTCTCTCACACACACACACACACACACACACACACACACACACACAGAGAGAGAGAGAGAGAGAGAGAGTTTCTGTGACACAGAATAGGAATTTTCACCAACTTTTTATTAATATATACCATTAGCACAAATACTGTTCTAGTATTCCAAGTTAGAACTATTCCTAAGTTTGCACAAATAAAGTTCTAGTATTCCAAGCTAGAACCACTCCTAAGTTTGCACAAATACTGTTCAAGTATTCCAAGCTAGAACCACTCCTAAGTTAGAAGAGCACATTGACTTTTCCTTCCATTCTGGCCAGGAATGAAACTATGCTTAAGTGCAATCAGTACAACATATATAGGTCAGTATTTGAGTGTGAAATATCAAATTACTTTTATTGAGGCTGAAATACATTGTTTCATTATTTTGTCCAGAATCAGACCAAATAAACAAACAGGTAGCTCATTGACATTACAGTTGGAGAATTTTTCTTGAAGTCGAATAACGGTCTTCAGGTCACAGAAACTGTAACAACATTCTAAAAAGAGTATGTTTATTAGCTAAAGTGAAAAAGTATCTCCACACTAGCTTAACAATTGTAAGAGAATCAACTCTTTCAACTCCATAAGGTTTTGCTAGGTTTTTCTGCTATGCCGGAGCACATTTTTATTAAATTTTGATAGCATTTGTATTTATCAATTTTCTCCCTCACTATTCTGTCCACGTGAACAATTCTGACATTAAAATGTTTAGAAATGGGTAGGTAAAAAGAATGTTTAGTTTGTTTGCTCACATACAATATTGTTTTAGGTATGACAAAATTAATTTAAAAATAAATAAAATGTGTGAAAAAAAATAAAAATGTGTACATCCCCAAACTTGTATCCCAGATAGCTCACTCAAAGACCATTGATTTTGAAATAATACACATCCACATAATCCTAAACTATTTTGAAATACACACGAGTATTGATATGAACAAAATTACTTATAAATGCCTCCTTGTCTTGACATCAGTAAATGCATTCAAAATAAGCACATTTTTGCATATTTTTAGTACATTTTTGTAGTATTTGTATTTTTCCATTTTCTCCCACACTATTCTGTCCACATGAACAATTCTGACATCAAAATGAACAGAAATAGATAGGTAATAAGAATCAATTGAGTTAGTTTGTTAGATATACAATATTGTGTTAGTTATGAAAAATTTAATTTTTTTTAAAAAGTGTGAAAAAATAAAAATGTGTACATAATCTTGTATCACAGAAAGCTGACTCATAATCCATTTATTTTGAAATAATACACATTCACATACATCCTGAACCAGTTTGAAATACACACAAGCATTGATATTCACTTCCAGTCAAAATGGTGAGGGAGAATGTATGTGTTTTCCTCTGTGTCAGTTTAAATCGGATGTTCTTCCTGAAAACAACGGCAAACTACAGAAGTATATTGCCAAGAAATGTTCTATGGATGTGGTGAATAATTCGTATTGGAATTAGCCAGTGCTAATTCAGTATTACCATCATGCCAAATTACAATTTAGCAAAGCGGGTTGCAACCAGCTGAAGCCTGATTTCAGACCCATAAATATAGGAGGGCTGCAGATACTGGAAATTAGATATGCAGACGATACAGTACTATTAACAACAAACGCAACCTACTAAACATAATTAAATCAACTCAAAAGTTCAGCGAACAGCAAAACTTGTTCTTAAATATGAAAAAGATCAAAATAATGGCAACTGACAAAACTAAATCATGACCCAAAATTAATATTGAGAACTCCAATTTGGAAGAAGTTACACATTTCGATTATTTAGAACAAATATAAACAATGCGGGGGACTGCACAGTTGAGATCAAGAGAAGAACAGCAATGGCACTGTCAAAATTAAAACAGTTAAAGAAACTATGGCAGGGTACTGACATAAGAACCAAATTGTGTTTACTATAAACATGTGTGTTTCCTGTGGTGAAATATGGATGTAAAGCATGAACATTAAGCATGTTTTATGGACAATAAAAAAAGTGGCTTAGAGAATAACATCATTTTGTTTGTTTGTTTTGCGTTCGCTCCATTGTAACCATCACGGATATCCGTGCGATTTCCGCCGGGAGCGTGATTACGTTGTGCCACCGTTATGCGCCTTGTAGGCCTAGCACATCCGATTTCGGCATGCCTTGACAATTCGGGTGGGCTACCCTTAGCCTGTGACAGCCTCTATATCTGTCTCCAGGCACGCGTAGTGGCGACTCTTCGCCCAGACGATTTTTGCTCTCGTCTGACTCGCACGAGGTGTTCCACTGTCTATGAACTTGCCTTGTGTAATTGGACGTGCTGTGCCTGTGCCCATTGGGTACTGAACCGTTTCTCATCCGTGAGCCTGGTTCCTTAAGGGGAAGAACTCAACAGAGGAGTTGGACCCTGGCTCTTTCACCCTCTTAGCCGAAGTGTCGTACATCGACATCGTGTACCCCTTGTCCAAGTTCGAGTCTCACACCACGCGTTTGAGAGCAAGGCGTTCTCGAGCTGAGCGTCCTTGTCCCAATAGCGCCTGAGCCCATCAGGTACTGAACCCTTTCTCTCTTCAAGTGTATTTCCGGTGTAGGAAAACCTGACAGTAGAGTTGGGCCAGGGCTAAATCGTTGTCCCTTTTGTGCCTGAGCCCATCGGGTATGGAATCCTTTCTCTCTGCAAGTGTACATCCATTATAGGAAACCTTGACAGTAGAGTTGGGCCAGGACTAACATCGTTGTCCCTTTCTTGCCTAAGCCCATCAGGTACAGAACCCTTTCTCTTCGCGAGCATATTTCCGGTTTAGGAAGGCTCGACATAAGAGTTGGGTTAGGTCTTCTTGCTTTACCAAACGCCAATGGATGGGTCTGGGTCTCTGCCTGTAAGGAACACAGGTAACTAGAAGCTTGTCTCGAGCTGACGGAGCTTGTAGTTTCCCTTTCCTAGGGACTTTTCACTTTCTATTTGCAGTTCGCGCTGCCCTCTAGCTCTGTTCTGCCCTTTCATTGTTTCATTGTACTCGGTATGAAATCTATTTGTCTCTCGCCATGCATCTACCTTTACGTGCATTTTACATTGGCCGCCCCTCCAATGTTCGGACTGGACTGACTTGCTTCACTGTATGTCGACAGTGTCGCTATATGTGGTGATGCTGGTGGTGTCGGAGATATTGTCTGTCTCTTGTGCAGTCAAATCTCTTTCCATCTGCTACCTCCACATTCTCGGACACGATCCCCAAATGATTTGGCCAGAATCAGCTCGAGCTGCTGTATTTCTGTTTCCAGGGTGCACTGCGTGGAGGTACATTTGGGACCTTGGTTATCTGCTAACCCTGGGCCCGCCTAGAGCAATGCGTTCCCTTTGCACCCCATAACATCATTTGAATTAAAGTGCTATAGAAGAGTTCTTAGAATACTATGGACAGCAAGGAAAACACACCAGGAGGTGTTACGAACAATTAACATCCAGGAAGGCTGGCTTCTGAACACCACATTAAAGAAAAAGTTAGTTTTTTCCAGTCACATTAAGAGACACGATGGCATGGAGAGAGTGTTACTGGAGGGGATGATAGAAGGCAACAAGGACAAAGGCTGCCCAAGACGCCATTGGACAGAAGACATTCAGGAATGCCTGTAAATGTCACTGGTAGAGGCAGGACAATTTGCTCAAGACCTTGGAGAATTCAAGAGATCCATAGGAAAGACTACGTTCCGGAAAGAATATGTCACCTGATGATGATGATTGATATGTACATAATTTCTTATAAATATTACTGTGTCTTGAGATCAGGAAATGCATATAAAATATGTAGTTTTTATACAATTTTATATTTACATTTTAGTGCCCAGGACATATCCTTTGATATATATATATATATATACTAGTTATTCTATTTTTATATACAGATCTTAATATATGTGATATTTCAAAAAGCATGTTTGTGGATGTAGATAAGGCTGGTCGCTACATATATTGCACATGTATGCTGAGCCTCTTTGCTGGTGTACTGCAATACACACAGTTGCTGTCCTTATCAACATACTTGACCAAATGTATGCACTGGCAGCATTGCTAATGCACACATTGGAAACTGGCTGAGCTGGTTCAGCAGTATGTTGTGCTATGCCCTCTGTGAGTTGCTTCACAAGTTCACACTTAATATTGCAGAATGTGTGCTTCTTATCATCTTGATGCAACAGCTTGTACAAGATGAAATCATTGTACGGCCTTCAAATTTGGTGGAAGATCCTTACGGGAGGAATTTACAGTGCCTGTAAAATTTATATTTCTGTCCAGTAAGTAACTGATGACTGTCATGATGCTGTAGTATCTGACTGCATACACAACCCTTACTGTATATCCTTCAATTGATTTTGAAAAATTTTACTGCTTGAAGGCCATCTTTATTGACTTTAGGAGCATACGATGTCAGCTTTCCGAAATACAGGAGTATATCCCATGCATAGCCTGTCACGATATCAATAAAACACAAGATTTTATATGATGCTTATGTGGCTTGGAAGCATTATATTGCTTATGCTTCCATATTCCTTGAATCCAATTACCATTTCATCAATACATAAATCTTGAAATGGGTAAAAGGAAGCTTGGAATCTTGCCACCAAAGCTTTCAGAAAAAGACTCAATTTTTTCTTCCGACTGAGCCTGGACATCATCTACATGAAGCATAGGATGATAAATTGCTTTAACTCAATTCGTACGTAAACATGATATATCGGGACTAAGTCTCCTCCCTTTCCGGACATAAGCATGATATATCAGTCTTCCATATATACCATCTACATTTGCTTTGTTTGGTTCGTAAATGACAAGTACTAACTTATTCAGCCATTTAACATTTAGAATTTTGGCTAACAAATGGAAACCATTGCGTTTCTGTGTGATTAGACGCATGACATTTATTTCAAATTAAAATTCACACAAGGTAGATTCAGCTTTTCAGAAATTAGCAAAATGGCACCATCTTCAACTAGTAATAGAGTTCAAACATTTAGCAAACATCAGGCTTTATTATTCTTTGAGTTTCATAATTGGAGATGTTATTTCAAGTGATGTGTTAGTAAAAAAAAGTGTTTTTTATTTTGCCAGTGGAGATTACCAACTTGTTCAAAATTGGAAAAGAAATAAGCCTAGACCTAATAGGTAAGAGCAAAAAAATTATAAAACTGTTATAAATCTATTCTTTCTGAAGAGTTAGATAAACCTAGTGACAGCAATGATAATATTTCACTACGTTATACAGAAAATAGTTCGACCTAATGATAATATTGAGTGGAATAAAATTCAACTTTGGAAATCTAATACTATGAATACTTGGCAATATTTCTTAAATTTTCACAATATTTTGTTCGGTTCTGAAATTGGACATGGCACACAAAAAATGGTATAAAACACTAGGTAGTTGATAGATTTACTTCAAATAAACTAATTATCATCAGTAAATGGACAGTCAATGCATCTAATTTAGTAAGATTGGATATCAACATTTCAAGACAAGTAAAATTGAGGGTAAGTAAAACAAAATGCATGTCCAAAGAATTTCTCAACATCCCTGTTTGTGGTGTAATTTTTGTATTTTGTTTTTACAATTCTTATATTTTTATATTGTATATGGATTCCACATTCAATTATATTTCTTTTGATACCTTATATGACCTTTCATAGCTGATACTTTGTCTTCTGGAAGCTTGACCTAAATCATGATGCGGGCCAAAGATTTAGCCTAAACTTAATTACATTCAAACCCCGGGAATAATTACGTCCTGAAAGAGTTAAATCTCTTCCTACTTGGAAAGATTTGAAAAAGTATGGAGTGTACCAAAATACTGATGTTTTTGTCCAGTAATCCCTTATTAGTGGGCGCTTATCCAAGTCAACAACAATCAACAATGCCAAAAAACAATAAATTTCATCTCGGGTAAAAGGTTTCCAAAATTTGAATACAGATCTTGATGTCAGTCATTGAAGCAGCATTTTTTTCCCTTTCATTGATCCTAAACTCTGCATATTCATTGATGTCGATGACTAAATTATCAATGATATCTGCTGTTAATAGCTGATTGAGACAATCTAATGCTGAAGATGTCTCATCTAAAGGTGCATTCAATCCTGATGTGCATGTTGGATCAATGTGAAACCATTTATAGTTTTTGTTTCTGGTTATGTGTCTACTTCACTCCATATCCAATGTTGAGATTGACAATAGTTAGCTGTGCTAGGCTTGATACTGCTTGTAGTTGCACATTTTCCTTTTTTAGAACTTGATTCGCCTGCACTACTAGTACTAGCACTAGTTGACGACTGAGGAATCACCACTACAGCTTTATCACCACTTAACTTTGAGTCAGAATTTTCATCAAACTCATTGTAATAATAAATCACATCACTGCCATTGTCATCAAAGCTAATGTCGGAATTATTGTATAGCATATTTTTGAAACAATTCCAAAGCTTGACTAGCTGTCAAATGCAGAGTATGCCTAGATTTCATTATTTCCAAAACAAAGTAGCAAAATTTTACACAAATTGAAAATGTAAACACATCTGCTTATATAAAAATAGTCATAAAATTTGAAAATGATGGCCTCCAACTTTTGCATGCTGCAAGATAGAACTAAGCTTGAGAGGAAGTGCTGCAAATAGGAATGTTTTGTTTTATTTTACGAACGTCATGATGTTTATAAGTCATGATAGTAATGTCCTATAAAAATGTTGATATTAGTGGCTTTTGGCATAGCAGTTTTCCAAAATATAGATATTAGCGGCTCAGTGGACGAGAGGAGTTAAACACAATACTATTTACTAAGCTTACATCTTGATTCAGATTGCTTTCATACTTTTATTAATAAACACTTATTGTGTCTCGTAATTTGAAAACTGAAGTGTATTTTCTTGGAGCACTCACATTTGATGTTGGCCCCCCTCCTAGGCATGCCCTGGCCCTAAGCAAATGCTTAGTGGTTAATCCAGGCCTGCATGTGGCATGAGAAGAACTTGACATTATGAGTCACAGTACCTTTAAACAGTGAGCTACCGGAACCAGCAGCATACATATACTTAAACGCTGTCTATGAGGAGACCAAATATGTATAGATATGCCTGGCGTACAAGACTAGTTCATAATTAATAACAAATTGAAAGATGACTGACCTGTTTTCAAAATTTCTCATTTTCATTTCATCAGGTCCAATGCCTCTTTGTTTTACTGAGTATGTTTTGACAGGTACCGGAGGAGGTTGTTCTTTCTTTGTGATGGCTTGCTGGTTGGAATGTGGCAAGATCTGTCTATTTATGCTAGATTTTGGGAGATTGTCTTGTTTTCTGAAAGTAACAAGTCATGATATTCTTATTGAAGACTGAGATTATCTTATTTTCTGAAAGTAACAAGTCATGATAATTCTTATTGTAAACAGACTGAGTGAGATTATCTTATTTTCTGAAAGTAACAGTCATGATAATTCTTATTGTAAACAGACTATGGTCTTCCAGTTTGCTGGAACTGTATATTTTTTCACTAGTAAATAAGCAAAATGTGATATTTGTTTAGACATATGAGGTACAAATCCCTAGAACAGTGATATTACAACAGAAACAGACTATACAACCAGCACAGATCTGGGATTGTGACTTGCTCTACACACAGTCATGCGTGATTGTGGCACAGGGCTATGGGATAATGGATCGAACTGCCGTTTTGAACTCCTTAAGAGATATAACACGCGAGAGTGAGACTACTGTGGATGATGATTCCTTTTCAATGGCCAGGATTAAAGATTAGGGTTTGAAATACAGTGTTACTAGAAATTAACATTTTAGAGGGCGCAGAAGAATAATGGTCAATCAGAATAGGACCGGTACTGTCAGCAGAAGTGTAATGGCGGATACACTCAGGGAGAGATCGGAGCAACTATGGACGTGTCCAGTTTGCAGTGATGATGATTCAAAGACTAACTAACAGATGTATTCTGAATGTCTTGGACAATTTATGTCTCAACCAGTCCTATCAGTTAAATGTCTTAGATGTGTACATCTGCAACATCAGTTATCAGTTCTGTGTTTGAATGCGGAAAATCTTAATCCTGTCCAGTCTTTAATATTATTAATTCATACTTTTCTCGTACACCACTTCTTCTTCTTCTACCCTCAACTGTTCCATGAAAGACATTTTTGGAAAGAGAATCATGCCTCATCACATGGCCAAACCACAAGTTTATGATTATTCACCAGTGCCATGAAATGTTCTTGAAATGTTCCAAGAAGTCAATGGACCGGTGATATCTAGGAATGTATGAACATGTCTCTGGCTAGAAATGCATTCAGAGTATCCACGGTGAAGACAGTGTTTCTGGAAAGAATATGTAATTTTATACATATTTTCTTATAGCGAAGTACTATATACAGATTTTGTAGATAAAATACATATTTTTAGATGTATTTTGAACTGAAATACAGAATGATCATTCCGGAAGTTGACAACATAGATTTATGTAAATTTCATAGATTAGTACATTAGTAACATAAATGTCATATATTTGTATTGTACTTACATAAATGTCATATGTTTGTGAGTTACATACATGTACACGATTTATACATTAGTTTCAAAAATAAACACGTGAGCACTAAGACTACACTATATAAAATGATCATCGTACCATCACTTTGCTAGCAATGTCAAACATGGACACTAACAACAAAAACCAAAAGAAAATTTGTTCAACAGAAATGACTGGTCTACTCAGAATTTTTGGAGTAACAATAAGAGATAGGATCAGAAATGAAAACATCAGAAGGCTAACAAACACAATTTCAATCCTGGATTACATCAGAAGACAACAGATTAGCCATTAGGCCCCTGTCGGCATGTGAATACGCCAACGGGTATACATCACTAAGGACCCGTGAGTGTATCGATATGCCTGTTGCTATGCCCTGATTCATCAGTACGGAACTACACAAAGTTAGGCTCATGGGACGATTCTGCACTGTTCGAAGCTAGGAATACATCACTACCTCTTGCTCAATCAATTACCACTTACATTGTAAGAAATAGGAATATATAATTAGGATGGTGTCCGATCGAAATATCTCTAGGTCTAATGTTGACCAGCACAACATTGTAATTGATCAGTGTGGTAAGTGACATCTGCATGTTTTATGTGTTGTTCTCGTGTTTTATTTATTGCAACATTATGAGAACATTCGTTTATTTATGAAATAACAAATACAATGGGGTCTAGATAATTTATCAGGTGTGCCACAGATTGGCATTGAAAATAATAACACTGCATGCTAGCCTAGACCTAATTAATAGAATGGGCAACATTGTATGTGACATCTACATTTTTATTTGTTTATTCAGTCCATATTATGTTACTTTGGTTATGAAACAACATATAAACAGTAGGTATTTAGGAGGATTTTATCAGTGTTTCCACACATTGCTAAAGTATTGGGTGCATCAAGAAATTATTTTTCACATTTTATATTGTAGTTTTGTGATTCCACCCCCCCCCCCCATCATCAACTTCACAACTTTCTCACACCTTTCATATCACAAATACCAAAAAAAATACCACAATTATATGCATATTTACTTCTTTATTTACATGTACACAAATTATTTACAAATCTATAAAAATAAAAAATTTATTGCATTTTCCAAACACAAAAAATAATGCTAATTGTCAAAAAATATGGTAGGCCCTGGGGGAGAATTGCGTAAATTTAATTTGGGCTTCTAAAGTTACGTGATTTTTACATGCTTCCAGACTACCATCAGACAGTGTCCCTCAAAAAGCATTACAATACAGACATGATGGATACAAGCCAGCAACAGACATTGCAAAAGATGGATTAAAGAAATAAAAGAATAAACAAGAACAAACATATATGAAGCACATAAAAAGGCTGTCTCAAGAGAATTTTACCCCTCATGATGCAAGGCATAAAACAGTATAAAGCGAAAATAAAAGAAAATGAAAGAAATGTCAAAGTTTTGTTTATTAGGAGTTATAGAAATGTCAAAGTTTTGTATATTAAGAGTTATAGAAATGTCATAGTTTTGTATATTAAGAGTTATAGAAATGTCAAAGTTTTGTATATTAAGAGTTATAGAAATGTCATAGTTTTGTATATTAAGAGTTATAGAAATGTCAAAGTTTTGTATATTAAGAGTTATAGAAATGTCATAGTTTTGTATATTAAGAGTTATAGAAATGTCAAAGTTTTGTATATTAAGAGTTATAGAAATGTCAAAGTTTTGTATATTAAGAGTTATAGAAATGTCAAAGTTTTGTATATTAAGAGTTATAGAAATGCTAAAGATACATAGAAAACGTGCATGTTTGCTGATTACCTGTATCTGGCTGAAAGGTTAGATATTTTATTCTTATCCACATTGCCAGTGATTGGATGAGCTGTGCTCCGGGTGAATCGATATGGATCATGCGCTGGACCCTTCTCTTTCCCAGATGCCTGAAGATTTCCAAATTTTTCTCGCAGTTTGGTATCATCATGTTTGTTCTGTGGATCGCTGACATATTTACTGTACGAATCGCTGGAGTGTGAAGAGTTATCTGTGTACCCCTGTTACGGATAAAATATACAAATACATTTTCTACTTGCTGGTTGTAAAATGGCTTGTCTTATATTTTCTATATAATGAATGTACCATGTCTCATCTTATGGTGTTATGTGGCGTATTCTCTCCAGAACGTCGTCTCTCCAATGAACTCCCTAAACCCATTTCTGTCTTGGGCCATGCGGCTTGTATTTTCCAACGATGTATTTCATATCTGAGTTTCTCTTTTTTTCTTTCCATGATATTTTAAGTATCTTTCTGTAGCATTTCATCTCAAAGGCATTGATCTTCATTGCTGCTGTTTTACTTAGTGTCCATGTTTCGCAATCGTATGCTGCAACTGGAAAAATAAAAGTTATTAAAATTAAGTTTTGTTTCTATTTTGTTATTGTTCCATATGTTTTTCAAACGTGTTAATTTACAATATGCCATTGCCAATCTCTTTATCTCTGCCATGCAGTCTCCTGCACCATTGATATTTGCTCCTAAGTATTAAAATTTTTATTTTTTCTTTTTTCTGCGTCACTAACCTTATTGCATTTTTTATACATTCTTATGCTCTTGCCTCCTTTGTCATGTCTCCCTTTCTTTCTTGCACTATGATTCTTTTTTTTGCAGTGTGGTCTTATCTGTGTATTTGTTGTCATCCTGACGAAGACTTTATGGTCAAAACATTGTGTTTCTGCTTAGTCAGCTTAGCTTTTGTTATTTAGTGTGTTTGTGTTATTCACAGCAACACTCCTTACATATTTCTTTTTTATTCAACCCCCTCCTCTCCTCAGGTTTCACAAACTGCCATGGGTTGTCTAAGAGTAAAACTAGCAGCTATGGATACAGGAAGAAAATGCACTATAACACAATATTCATTGTATAAAAGAAGTTGCATTTGAGCACATCAGCAATAGAAGAAGACAATCCTACCCATTCTCCTTGCCCATAAGGTCCTAGCACTTGAGTGTTCACTGCTGGTGGATGTTCCTCAAACTCTCCTGTGTGATGGTGGATTATTTCTGTCCTATCATCATATCTGCTAGTGACACTTCCTGAAAAGTTAGACATTTTACATTTGTAATCTTGCACATACATTAATGCTATTAGTTTATTTTTAAATACTCTAACCTACTAAATATAACACGGTTATGTGAGGTTTTCTGTTGATGTGTACACAAACTCTATTGCTCATAATTCATGGGGATAACAACAAACACACACATATTGTTTGTATATTCTGCCATTAGGTGTTTGATATTACTGGGCAGTTTTGCATCTTTCCATACGACAGTATCATTGTTGTGCTATCAGAAATATAAACTACGATCCATGGCCATGATGGATGTGACTCACAAGACCAATCTGAGCCACAAAGAGTCTTCCATGGCATGTACACAGAGTCACAGGCTCACTTGTCCTGTTACTTATATCATCATGTGCTGTTGTGTGTCTTTGTAGATGTGCAGCCCTTGAACTAACTACTATCATTTTTGCCTATGTCCATTCCTGACTTTCTCCTCCATTCCTCCTGATTCCATGATTCCGTTTTAATGCCTGTATCAAGCGTATTGTGTTTGCATATGTCTGTATACAGTGTTTGATAAAGCTGTTGATAATATCTATCAAGCACTGTGCATATTATCAAAACTTTTCACCCATTTGCAGTTACATTCCTTTCAGTGTCTGTTTATTGTTCAATATATTCCTCCCAGGGACTTCTCTGCCTCACATGTTTAAATCTTCCATCACATAAAAATCATCTCTGTCCTCACATGTTTAAATCTCCCATCACAAAAAAATCAACTCTGCCCTCACATGTTTAAATCTCCCATCACACAGAAATCATCTTTGCACTCACATGTTTAAATCTCCCAAGACATAGATACAAATAAACCACGCCCCTCGATCCGACATCCATTTATCTTTATTGTCTCCACATTAATCAGTTTTTAAAAAATTCCAAAAAAAGCAAACACATCCAGGTAAACCAGAAATCACAGAAAATAGCAGGATTCCATGAGAAGTTGCATAATTGTTATCTGGGTAGCTACAGGTTAAATTTGCTATGCATTAATCTAACAGTAGGTTGCAGTTGTTTTCTGTGAGAGCAGTGTTCAATAATGGGCTAGGTGTCCTAGCCATTGTGCCTATAATGACATGATGATCTTACTAAAACACATTTTCTCTCTAAACTTTCCCTTTCATATTCTCTATCAAGTTCACCAAGTATAATCATTCTTGTTGGATGTGTTATTCAAGATGCATCAAGTATGATGCTGGTAAGTTTTTGATGCTACCAATGTTTCATGGTAGTGGGTACTTGTTGTAGCTAGTGTACATTGTGTTACTATTTTATTTGCACTAATGGCCCTACACATCTGACTCCGGTGTGGTAACTAATACGCTAAGTGTTTTTTCACTTTCTTTGAGAGGGAGATGTCTATAACCATATCATTAGTTATCAAGCCATACAAGACAACTGGTTCCCGTACCTGAAAGCTAACCAGTCAAGCATGATTGGCATTTGTCTAGTTGTATATTCTTCTTCTTGATTAGAAACTGGTATCACAGCACATGGGGCATTCCCATAAGTGCCTCACCCTCCGTTCCAGCAGCCAACCCAGTGTATGTAAACTTAGAGTCCTAGTCAGGTGTTGATAGCATGATCTTCGGAACTTTCAAAATAATTTACTTGTTTACATTTCCTTCCCTCACCTCTAGATACTCCCATTTCTGACATTCTCTGTATGTGTATATTCTCATCCCCAAAGACATCATCTTCATCTTGAAATGAATTTATTACTGCCTTGATCAAGTCTGCTTTATCTCTTCTCAGCGTTGTGCCATCTATCGCAGCAATGCCTGCCATTAAGTCATTTCCTCTGACCCCAGCATGATCAGGGCAGTATATCCATGTAATGCTCTGGACAATTAAGTTGTTCAATAAGTCCCACATGTCATTTCTCAGCATGATCTTTTCTATCTTGCACATCATTCTTTTAGAGTCTGTGAGTATTACCGAGTGTGTTGATATATCAGTTACACAGGTTTACCCAAAAAATGAAGTTGAAAGTTGTCTATAATTTTTTTACTGAATTAGGAGCATTTTGTGCCACTTAAGCCAAAAATGACATCAATTTTTCTCAATCAGGTCAGGTTTTTTTTCTAAATTGATTTTAAAAAACTATATTCTCTGACTAGTCTTCTATTCATAACTACATTTTGGTGATATTAGTAGTTGATTTATGTGTTACATTTGTCACATAAAAAAGTATTTAACAGAATGTATTTATTAAATGTTACAATCATGAAATTATATAAATGAAGAGAAGACACTGGAAAAGGTGTAAATGTAAATTATGTCATCACTGAGCAAAGTTCAAGACATAAACTTCAATTTCTTTGACTTTCTCGAGTGCCTAGCAGCAAGAATGTCTCTCTTCAGAGTCGAGCAGTAATCAGCCATCATTACTGCATCCCAATGTCCTTAATATCTGGTTTCCATCTCTTTTATGTCCTGAAGGAACCTCTCTCCCTGCTCGTCACTCGTTGATCCAAGATTCTCGGAAAACCGATCCATATGCGAGAATAAATGATGCACTTTTATGCTCATGTTGCATCCAAGGTTTTTGAAAACAGTCAGCATATTGTTGACAACTTCTTCATAGTTACTGGCTTTGGTGTTGCCCAAAAAATTCTTCACAACCAGAACAAAAGCCTTCCATGCTTCCAATTCCAATTTGTTCATTGATTTTTTCAAACTCAGGATCCCTAGTAAAGGAATAGTATCTTGTTTCTGTCTACCAGAGGATTGTTGACAATGTTCTTTGATTTACCTGGCACCAATTCTTCTCGTTCAGGCCAGTCCTTCTTGGTATAGTGCTGAGACCTGTCCTTACTATCCCACATTCACAGAAAGCAGGGGTACTTTGTAAAGCCAGACTTGTCCCAATAGGAAATTCACCATCTTCATGTCAACACAAATATACCACTCGTGCTGATAATAATAAAATTTATCCAGCACATACTTCACCGCTTCATACTTCTCCTTAGTGTAGTCGAGTGAGCAAGGGGTACAGAAGCAAAATGATTGCCATTGTGAAGCAGAACACATTGTAGTGATCTCTTGCAGCTGTCAGTCTCCAATCTCTGGGTACATAATGTTCACCAAGTTTTACACCAAAATACGCATGGTAAGCTTGCTTTATGAACGTTGTGACTGGATTCCTATTAGGAACGAGGGTGTATTCACCGCAGATGTACCAGAAGATGTTACGCTTATTGCTGCAAGATCTTCTAGTTGAAGCCATTTGAATCACTTGAAACCTTAAATCAAATACAAACAAAAAATCAGCAATACTAGTAAGTTTAAACATGTGAAATCTTCATAATTTGTATATTCCAAGATAGATTTTAAAATTTTGCAACATAAGATGTGAAAATATCCATACATGTGACAATAAAATACTTGCTTTCTATATCATTTGTCCTTTTAAATAGTAAAAAAAACCAACACATTTGATCAAATGTGTGGAAATCAATTGTCGTTTTAACTGATTGATTTGAGATGGAATATGACTCACCTATAAAAAACATCATGTGGTGTTACATAAAAACCTGACCTGATTGAGCAAAACCAATGTGATTTTTGGATTCAGCACAATAAAATTATCCTAAATCTGTAAAAAAAACCATAGACAGCAAATTTGATGCTGACCAGTGTTATCAACTAGTTAAGTACTGCTGTAACTCCCTCTATCTCCATCCTCATTCTCGATGAGACAGTATACTGAAGGTTTCTCAACCAAATTCACGCCATTTCTGTAGGCAACAAAATCCCAAATGCTTTTATTAGTCTTTCTGTTAACGGAGCCATCTGTGTATATAATTATGTCTTGTGGTTTTGAGTGTAGCTGGGCGAGTTTATGAACTGTAACCTGGGCTCTGACACCCATTCATTTTCGACACACTTTATCTAGTTGTATTATTACTTTAATAAGCAATTTCTTCTCAGTGTCTACCTCCACCCATTCACTACCCTTTCCTATTTCTTTTAAATTCACATACTCTTCACAGTGTGTCTTCAGCCTCTGTTATCCATGATCTGCCACGCTTGATTTGTTTTCCCTCTGAATCATCTTGATGTTGGTGTAATGGGTGGTGGATGTATTCTGTCACTTTAAAGTATGACCTAACTTGTGCTACCTGATGTCACACTTTAATGCTGGGGAGATCAAGCAGAAATCTCATAGTAGAGATGGGTGTGTCTCTAGTACACCCCAGTACCGCTCTCATTACCTCATAACTGTAAATATCGCTACTCACATAGTCGCAGACAATCTAATAGTGTGAGGACAACAATATGCCCTACTGAGGCTTGTGTGTTTCACGATGTGGCAAAGAGTTACATAGCAGGTGGCAGATATCAAGGTACCAGTTAAATAAATGCCAGTGAGGCTTGTGTATCCTGCTCTGTGGCAAAGAGTTACATAGCAGGTCTCAGATGTAAAGGTACCAGATAAATAAATGCCAGTGAGGCTTTGTTCCCTTCTGTGGCAAAGAGTTACATGGCAGGTCTTAGATGCCGTTACCAGGTTTTAACCTGTCGAGGGAATTGTGTGCATCCGGACCGTTCAGAAGGTAATGACAGCCTATTCAATGCAATTTCTATTGCCTAGAAAATAACTAATCCAAAAAATAATAGGTTGATAATTATGTCCTTTTTATGTTGATAAAAATTCCAACATTAACATATGGATGCGAAAGTTGGAAAGCAACATCAAAATTAGAGCAAAGACTAAACACCTTTGAAAATAAATGTCTTAGAAGGCTACTGAACATACGTTGGTCAGACTTCAAATCAAACACAGTTGTCAGACAAGAATCAAAACAAGAATATGTATCCACTTATATTAGAAAACGTAGCTGGAATTACATTGGACACACACTATGAATGGGTACTGAAAGACTCCCCTGTCAAGCTTTGATGTGATCACCAAAAGGCAAGAGAAAAACGAGGAAGACCAAAAGAAACTTTACGTAGAACTATTACAAGGGAACATTTCACCATCAGTATCAGAAACAATAAAGATCACAAGCAAATTGCAATGAAACAAGAGACATGGAAATCTATGACATCCACCCTATGTGCCATCTTTGGCCCTAGAGGAATAACTAACTAATAATGTCCTGAATATACTACACAATTTAAAAAAAGACTTGTATGTTGTGGTATTCCTTCAAGGATATCACAGTCAAGGCTGACCTACACAGTAAGTGGTGTGCTTTGGTGGCCCTTGAACAATAACAAGGTAAATAGCAGTAAGGTTGGTGTGCTGTGGTGTTCCTTGAACAATAACAAGGTAAATAGCAGTAAAGTTGGTGTGTTGTGGTGTCTTTCAACAATACCATAGTAAAGGCTAAATACACAGTAAGACTGATATGCTGTGATGGTCCTTAAATTGCATAGTAAGACTTTCATACACAATAAGACTTGTGTGCTGTGGTGTTCCTTGAACAATAACATGGTAAAGGATGTTATTCCTAGAAATGTTGGTGTGTTGTGTTCCTGGAACAATCACTGGGTGAATTGAATTGAATCCAACACATTATAGCCATAAATGAACAATATTGAACGGAATGAAAAATCTAAATATACAGTTTGAGTAAAGACAGTGCCATATGTACCATGTTGATCACATAATACAAGGGATGGTCAAAAAAGTCATGCCTCCTAATTCTAAGTAAATACTGTATCGATGTGCAAACTGTTAATTTGGTGAGAATCCCCAAACACTCTTCTGCACTATACAGCATAACCATCCTGTTTCATTAACAGATTGCAACACAGTAACCATTTAAAAATGGCTGCCAAAGAAGGATGGTTAAAACATTGATATGTCATAGAATTTCTCAAAGCTGAAGGCAAGACTTCAATTCGCATCCACGACCTTTGAAGAATGTTTGCTGAGATTCAACACTGGATGTTTGCACTGTCCGATGTTGAATACATTGTTGTGGTAAAGCTGAAGTAGGTCAATCCTCAATGGAAGACATGAAGCAGACTTGTCATGCATCTACTGCAGTGACACCACACAACATTCATCGAGTTAATGACATCATTTGAGGTGATCGTCGGGTAACACTGGATGAACTTTATCCCATGTTGTCCATTAGTAAAGGTAGTGTCCAGAACATCGTTAAAGATCTGGGTTATAAAGTTTGTGCATTCTGGGTGCCAAGAATGTTGACAGACAGAAAAAAACAAGAAAAACCATAGCCATTAACCTTCTGCACTGTTACGAAACTGAAGGAGGTGAGTTTTTGTTGAATATTGTGACAATCGATTATACGGGTTAATTTTTTTTAAACCAGAATTCAAAAGGTAGTCAATAGAATGACATCATACAATACCGCAGACAAACAAGAAATTCAAAAGTTCATCTGTAGGGAAAGTTATGGCCTCCATATTTTGGAATGAGAAGGGTGTGATTCTTCTCGACTTCTTGAAACAAAGGAACACAGTGAATGCAGACCGTTTTAATGAAATTTTTAAGAAGCTTAGAGGTCGTCTTCACCGACTTTACCTATTAAAAGATCAGAGAACTGCACTACTGTTGCATGATAATGCCATGCCACACACTGCTAAATGCACCATTGATGCGATTGGAGAATTTGGATGGATGGTATTACCACATCTCCCTTACAGTCCTGACTTGCACCTTCAGACTTCCATCTGCTTGGACCACTAAAATAAGATCTACATAGACTCCACTTTAAGGACACCAACAGCCTTAAACATACCATAAATTGTGGGTTTAAAAAAGGCAGATTTCTACCATGCGGGGATTAAAATTGCTTCGAAATGTTGTGCCCATCGGTTTAGGATCTGGGTTTTTTTCTGTAAGCAGGTCTGACTAAGCTGCGTTAAAGCAAGAGTGGTGATCCTGTAGAACTTGGGCCATATATTATTCTCAATGTATCGTAGAATCGCTTGTAGTCCCTCCTGTGTGCAAAACTTTGGATCTCTTTCTTGGCTTTTTGTTGCAACCACCTATCATACATCTCCCTTAGTTTCAATTGGCATGTGCTGCAGACACTGATGTATATTGATTTCTTTGAGGGTGAAGAAGGGTCACCTTGAAGATTTCTTAAGGCACTGTTCTTTTCCTCTAGCAGATTGGTAATTTCTATGTCATTGTCATTGAACCAGTCTTGGTTTTTGTGCATCTTCAGACCTAAATGTTCCTTAGCCATAGCATAGCATAGAAGGATGCCCACTTCCAGGTTCAAGTCTCTTAGTTTTGTGCCCATGTCCTGGGAGAGGCTCGTTGCTGTGCTGAAGTTTTTTTTTTATTCTCCAGTATCCAAGCGTTTCATAATTGTATTTCCTTGTGGACGCCTCTGTCACATGATGTGAAAGTTTAATTGGGACACTATCAGTCTGTGATCAGTCCAGCATTCTGCACCATGCATGGTTTTAGTTACACACGGGTCTATAAAAGGTCCCTCTTCCTGGTGATGACATAATCTATCAGGTGCCACTGTTTAGAGTATGGATGCATCCATGATGTTTTCTTGTGTGTTGGCATTCGAAAGACTGAATTGTTGATAGTGAGATAATGAGTGGAAAATAGTCTCAAGAGGCGTAACCCATTGCCGTTGCATTTGCCGATCCCATGCTATCCCAGAACTCCATTCCAGGACTGATGATCATTTCCAACTGTTGCATTGAAGTCACCCAGAATGATAAGTTTATCTGATCTTGGCGTAGATGATATTACTGCATTGAGTTCCACTTAGAATATGTCTTTTTCTTCATCTTGGTTTGTCATTGTTGGAGCCTAGGCGCTAATTAAGGTTGTAAACTTCTGCTTTCCCACTGGCATGCATAGGTTTAGAGACAATTGCTTAATCCCCTGGGAAGACTTGGGAGCCTTTGCACAAGGTCGGCTCTAACTGGAAATCCAATTCCTGATTCCGTCGCTCTGAACTTTGCGACTAAACAAAAATGTGTACCCTCCTTCTGTTTCTGTAAGCCAGCCTTCATCCTTCAGCCTCTCTGAAATAGAGACTATTTGTCTCACTTTTATACAATACCTGTCCCTGGTGGATAATGTTCTTTTGAAAATATAAATAGTCTTCATCATGAACAATCAAATTTATATTGATTGTCAATCATGAACAATCAAATTTATTTTGATTGTCAATCATGAACAAAGGCAGGCTGGCATTTATGACCAGCATTGAGCTTACCTGACTTGGTTTGTTGCCACAATCTTTCACTCGGAGTTAAGGTTGCATATGGGTCAATATGGGCTCTGCTTGTTGGGTAGCTTGTAACCATGCTGTCTGTGTAGTAGGATGGATAGTAACGATCTTCTGGGTGCATGACTGCAATATATATTTCTCAATATGACTCATAAATAGAACATGTCTGACAGTCTGCACTGACACTAAAGTCAGTCTGTGATCATGTGATTTTTGTTGGTATGTGATCTGTCTGTAATAATGTGATCTGCCTGTGAATATGTACTTTGGGTGATATATGTCTAACTCTGTGATCTACATCTGAGACAATGCTACCTACATCTCTGATTATGTAATCTACATAATTGCTGTTGTTTCAATTTTACTTGGTTCTTTGTGTTATTGGCAACCACTTGACTTATAATTTTTAAAATAGAACTAGTATAAACTAAAAACAAACAATATTAACAGCAAATTACTTTACAGTCATTAACTTCAAGAATTTGTTCTTATGAAATCCTAATCACAATAATCACATTGAACCTTGTAACACTAACCAACTCAGCAATAATCACATTGAACCTTGTAACACTAACCAACTCAGCAATAATCACATTGAACCTTGTAACACTAACCAACTCAGCAATAAGCAACAGTGGTGACATGGGACTGATATCACTACCAGAGTACCCTAAATAGTGATACTATTTAAAACTTACCATCTCTGAGTGGTGACATGGCACTTCTATCACTACCAGAGTATCTTGAATCATGCGATGGTATCTAAAAAGATAACAAAAACATTGAGGGGAAAACATACATTGACATGTTATGAGAAAACATACATTAGCATTTGATGAGAAAACATACATTGACATGTGATGAGAAAACATACATTGACATGTGATGAGAACACATACATTGATATATGATGAGAAAACATACATTGACATGCACGTGATGAGAAAACATACATTGACATGTGATGAGACAACATACACTGACATGCATTGAAATGTGATGAGAAAACATACATTGACATGTGATGAGAAAACATACATTTAAATATGATGAGAAAACATACATTGACATATGATGAGAAATCATACATTGACATATGATGAGAAAATATACATTGACATATGATGAGAAAACATACATTGAAATGTGATGAGAACACATACATTGACATATGATGAGAAAACATACATTGAAATGTGATGAGAACACATACATTGACATATGATGAGAAAACATACATTGACATGTGATGAGAAAACATACATTGAAATGTGATGAGATAACATACATTGAAATGTGATGAGAAAACATCCATTGACATGTGATGAGAAAACATACATTGACATATGATGAGAAAACATACATTTAAATGTGATGAGAAAACATACATTGACATATGATGAGAAAACATACATTGACATATGATGAGAAAACATACATTGAAATGTGATGAGAAAACATACATTGACATGTGATAAATCCATTCCCATAACTTTATGCCCAATTTAATATCTACACAGCAAGTAAGGTTTTCTTAATAAATGTTGCTGTATTTGAAAGCTCCTCAGTGCTCCCATACAGTCTAACATGTCTACACAGCAAGTAAGGTTTTCTTAATAAATGTTGCTGTATTTGAAAGCTCCTCAGTGCTCCCATACAGTCTAACATGTCTACACAGCAAGTAAGGTTTTCTTAATAAATGTTGCTGTATTTGAAAGCTCCTCAGTGCTCCCATACAGTTTAACATGTCTACACAGCAAGTATGGTTTTCTTAATAAATGTTGCTGTATTTGAAAGCTCCTCAGTGCTCCCATACAGTCTAACATGTCTACACAGCAAGTAAGGTTTTCTTAATAAATGTTGCTGTATTTGAAAGCTCCTCTGTGCTCCCATACAGCTAACATATCTACAAAGCAAGTACGGTTTTCTTAATAAATGTTGCTGTATTTGAAAGCTCCTCAGTGCTCCCATACAGTCTAACATGTCTACACAGCAAGTAAGGTTTTCTTAATAAATGTTGCTGTATTTGAAAGCTCCTCTGTGCTCCCATACAGCTAACATATCTACAAAGCAAGTACGGTTTTCTTAATAAATGTTGCTGTATTTGAAAGCTCCTCAGTGCTCCCATACAGTCTAACATGTCTAGACAGCAAGTACGGTTTTCTTAATAAATGTTGCTGTATTTGAAGGCTCCTCGGTGCTCCCATACAGTTTAACATGTCTACACAGCAAGTACGGTTTTCTTAATAAATGTTGCTGTATTTGAAAGCTCCTCAGTGCTCCCATACAGTCTAACATGTCTACACAGCAAGTAAGGTTTTCTTAATAAATGTTGCTGTATTTGAAAGCTCCTCAGTGCTCCCATACAGTCTAACATGTCTAGACAGCAAGTACGGTTTTCTTAATAAATGTTGCTGTATTTGAAAGCTCCTCAGTGCTCCCATACAGTCTAACATGTCTAGACAGCAAGTACGGTTTTCTTAATAAATGTTGCTGTATTTGAAAGCTCCTCAGTGCTCCCATACAGTCTAACATGTCTAGACAGCAAGTACGGTTTTCTTAATAAATGTTGCTGTATTTGAAGGCTCCTCGGTGCTCCCATACAGTTTAACATGTCTACACAGCAAGTAAGGTTTTCTTAATAAATGTTACTATGTTACTGTATTTCTTATATTATTTATTAAGCTGTCTCGCATTTGACTCTTTCAACACCTCCATATTAGTTTTATACACAACATGTGATCTGTTATACACAACATATGAACTGTGTTATACACAACATGTAATGTGGTATACACAGCATGTGATTTGTTATACACAATATGTAATCTGGTATACACAGCATGTGATTTGTTATATACAACATGTAATCTGTTATACAAAACATGTGATGTGATAAACACAACATATGAACCGTGTTATAAACAACATGTAATCTGGTATACACAACATATGAACTGTGATATATATATAACATATGATTTGCGTTAAATACAACATGTGATCTGTTATACTCAGCATACAATCTGTGTTTTAGTCAACATACAAGTTGTGTTTACATGAAACCTGCCCATCACCTATGCCAGCATGCGAGAAGCATGAATGTCATATGTATACAGCGATGAACAAATGGTCACATGGTCATTCTTTTCGCATGCTTTGTTTCCTGTCCAAGCAATTGACAACATGGCTGATGTGATAGCGAATCCATCCAAATTTGACCAATGAACAGTGAAATGTTGACTACACCAATGTTCATCAAAGCATGCAAATGGTGTTTGGTGGAAAATGTTATTTTTAAGACAACAGTGAAGGATTGAGCAAGAGTATTATGGGATTATGACAAGTAACAAATGATCTTCTTTAGCTGGGTCAGGCACCTGTTGTGACAGAAGCCATCACCAAGATGGATGCAGCAATACATGCTAAATCATTTGTTGATGGCATCTTCATGTTCCTTGTGTGCTAGCATAGGTAACGTAGCATGGGGCGGGTTTCATTTGAACACTTTTGTATAGTACTTGGGTGCACAAGAGACACATCAACATGGGCTATGCAGTACCTACTTGACTTTCCAAGAGCAGAGCACAGATTACTGTACGGGTGTACCTACAAATACATGCAGATAAGGAACACCCGTTGCATTCCGAAATACAGAAAGTTAAAGGCAGTAGGTGCGGAATGGATAAGTCTACCCACAGATTTCGAAACTTGTTTTGAGAGTAGTAATATAATCTAGCAGGGAATGCAGAGAATGGTGTCCCACAGCTGTGGCAAGTGCAGGTTTTGGTCAGTGAGAATGCCAAAGAGGGGGATGTGATTATATACACTGATGGATCTGTGATTAGACATGTTCGCAGCGCTTGGGCCTTCATAGCTCAGTGTGCAGGTAAAACGATCAAGGAGGAGAGTGATGCCTTTGTGGTTACTACGAATAGCATGACCATTGAGATTATGGAGGTGACAGGGCATTTGAGTGGTTATGCACACAGAAGGTAACGCATGTCTTGAGTGACTTTATGAGTATGATTAGGAAGGTACAAGTGGGTCTCGTTCGTGAACAGTGCATTTAGGCCTTGCTGAAAGTGGTTAAATTTATTTTTGTGCCATGACATGTGGGTGTTTGAGGCAATAAATGAGCAGATCAAATGGCATCATATGCGATTGTGGGACAGGGTGATGAGGCAATGGATCGAGCTGATGTTTTGAACTCCTTAAGAGAAGTAGCATGCGAGAATTAGACTAATGTGGATGATGATTCCTTTTCAATGGTCAGGATTAAAGATCAGGATATGAAATGCAGTTTTGCTAGAAGTGCACATTTTGGAGGGCACATAATAACGATGGTCAGAGGACCAGCAAAGGACCAGTACTGTAAGCAGAAGTGTAATGGCGGATACACTCAAGGAGAGATCAGAGCAACTATGGATGTGTCCAGTATGCAGTGATGATGATCCGATGGCTAACTAACTATCTTTTGTACAATCAGTATCATACAAAACATATAATCTGCTGTAATCAACATGCGATCTGTTATAATCAACATATTATCTGTTATACTCAACATACAATCTGTATCAGACACAACATATGATCTGTTATACACAACATTTGATCTGTCATAATCAACATATGATCCGTATAATACACACCATATGATATGTGTTATACACAACATATGATATGGGTTATACAAAACATATGGTATGTGTTATACACAACATATGATACGTGTTATACACAACATATGGTACATGTTATACACAACATATGGTATGTGTTATACACAACATATGGTATGTGTTATACACAACTTATGGTATGTGTTATACACAACATATGGTATGCTATACTATCTGTGCTATTTACAACACATGATCTGTTGTACTCAACATATGATATGTGATGTACTCAACATACAATCTGTGTTTTACCAAACATACAATCTGTGTTGTACCAAACATACAATCTGTGTTGTACCAAACATACAATCTGTGTTGTACCAAACATACAATCTGTGTTGTACCAAACATACAATCCATGCTGTATTCAACATATGATCTGTAAGAAGGCAGACACTGAAATCAAATACTTACTGTTTGAATCTTGTACATGGGTGGAGAAGGATATGGAGGTATTCCTATAATGTTCTCGTTGGTGTTGACACTGGGGTCTGATGAAGATCTAACCAATCTCTGCTTTCTCATAGGAGACATGTCAAGATCATCCTGAGGTCGTGGAATATCAAGGTCACTATCAGCACCTGCAGCATAGCTAAGTCTAGTTGACATGGGGAACATGAAGTCATTACTCATATCCTCCATTGGCTGAAATGTTAACATTCAAATTTGAAACACAGCTCATCCATATCATAATAATTATGATAAGACAGAAATGTTATGATAATGATGTGAGAGAAATCTGAGAGTAATGAGAGAAAAATGTGATAGTGATGTGAGAGAAATCTGAGAGTAATGAGAGAAAAATTTGATAATGATGTGAGAGAAATCTGAGAGTAATGAGAGAAAAATTTGATAATGATGTGAGAGAAATCTGAGAGTAATGAGAGAAAAATTTGATAGTGATGTGAGAGAAATGTGATAATGATGAGAGAGAAATGTGATAATGATGTGAGAGAAATGTGACAGTGATGAGAGAAATGTGATAGTGATGAGAGAAATGTGATAGTGATGTGAGAGAAATGTGATAATGATGTGAGAGAAATGTGATAATGATGTGAGAGAAATGTGATGGTAATGAGAGAAAAATGTGATAATGATGTGAGAGAAATCTGAGAGTAATGAGAGAAAAATGTGATAGTGATGTGAGAGAAATGTGATAATGATGAGAAAGAAATGTGAAAGTGATGTGAGAGAAATGTGACAGTGATGATAGAAATGTGATAGTGATGAGAGAAATGTGATAGTGATGTGAGAGAAATATGATAGTGATGTGAGAGAAATGTGATAATGATGTGAGAGAAATGTGAAATTGATGACCAATCACCGAATACTTTTTTATAAAAGTAACTCCAAAACACTTATTGCTGTTTTCTCTGTTTTTGTTTGATAAAAACCTCAAAGATGTAGGATCACTCCAGCAAGTTGTGGCTGTAGTGAATATCTAGGCAATATGTTATGTTCAGTATGTTGTCATTATGCTCTAAACTGTCCAAATGCACAGCTTACATGCAGCTTTGCAGCTTTGTTTAAACCTGACATATTGCTAATCCTAGTTCTAGATATAGTATATAGATATAGGACAACCAATACAAGGTAACTGCGTGAAATGTAACAACAATTGTACTTATGTAAATCACAGGTTTATATAATTGCATCAATCAGACACAATAGACTATAACTAACACTAGTGGGTAATGATGTTCACACAAGAAAACATACAAATTACAATACACAAATCATATTCAACGTTTCAATCAAAAGGTCTTTATCAAGATACACACAAAACATCAAAAGACGATGAATAGACAAATTATTATAACAAACAAACGTATCCAAAGGAAATATGGAAATGAGATGCCAGAAGGTCAGGAAGTACATCAAAAATGTAAATATATGTGAAAACGAAATGAACAAAAAGATGAGTAAATGACTGAACAAAATTAATAAAGACAAAGACCACACCAATCCAGTTATAGACATAAGAGTGGTTGGAATTGAGTCCAAAAGGCTTGAGTGTACCGAATTAAAAAATTAGACGATTTTCTAGAGCATACCTAGATCTATCATCGGTGGTGCAGGATCTGATGGCGGTGACCTGAATATCAAAAGCACAATGATGACCCTAGTAGTTGAAGTGTGTGGCCACAGGAGTGGGTGTTATGTGATTGATGGCATGAAGATGGTTACAAAAGCGATTACTCAATCTTAAGCCAGTTTCCCCGATGTACTGTTTGCTGCATTTACATATGATCACGTAAATTGACCTCTGTCAACTTCCTTGACATCATTGTCACCATTCATCCCCCTTACCTTAGCATATCCGTTTACTATAAACTTACTAATGCACATGGCTTTCTGCTCTACACTTCTTCTCATCCTTCCGCTTGTCTCAACTCTCTGTCGTACTTCCAGCTTCTTCACCTGCGTTGTTTATGTAGCGATTACAACGATTTTCTCGACAAGACCTCTGAGATGATTGTTTTTCCGTAAACGCTCGTCCCCTGACAGCATTCTTTCATCCGCTTGGCTCTGTGTGCGCCAGTTGTCTCGTCTCGATACCTTGACTAACTCTCAGGGTTCTTCCTCCTCCTCTGATAGGGTTAAACTTGTTCTTACCTTTCATCCCCATAACTCTTCTGTTTGATGCATCATGCTTAAACATTATTCTCTTCTCCAGTCTGATCCTGACACCCGTGATGCTTTCCACGACTTACCTCTGGTGGCTTATAGGCGCGACGAAATCTGAAATCGTGGTCCATAGCCACCTTAAGTCTTCTGTTCCCGACCAATTTGGCACTGTTCGTTGCTCACGTGGCCATTGCTATACATGTCAATATGTGGTTTAGATGCGCTGCATTTCATTTCCCAAGGCACCATCGATGAGGACTTTACATGTGAGTCCCGTAATGTTATTTACGTGATCATATGTAAATGCTGTGACAAACAGTACATCGGGGGAACCGGCTTAAGATTGAGCGATCGCTTTTATAACCATCTTCATGCCATCAATCACATAACACCCACTCCTGTGGCCACACACTTCAATGGTGAGGGTCATCATGGTGCTTTTGATATTCAGGTCACTGCCATCAGATCCTGCACCACCGATGATAGTCTCATTTTTGAATTGGGTATACTCAAGTGTGACACAATAGTCACTGAAGTGTGTGTTTGATACAAAAGAAGGAAATACAATTTAGCTCACTTGTGACTCAGACATCCAGATCTTCTGTCGTTGCTGTAAGTCAATCATCTCACAAAGTTTTGGGAACCAGGCATCAGTACCCATATGCTTCAACTGACCTATTATGTAAGCAACAAATATTGATGTATTTGTTGCAGTTCATCAGAACCCATCTACTTCAACTGACTTATGTAAAAGACAAATTTTGATGTATTTGTTTCAGAGAATTATTATATATAGGGAAGGAACTGTAAATAAATAAAAAACCTTTTGTTAATGCATATTTTCCTATTTATGAAAATTCAAACCCCCCAACCTCCTACCAATTTCTACTTGCTGTGTACTCCCCAGTCTCCTATTCCTCTTCCCACTCATCTTTCCCATATCCATCCACCCATCCCCTTAGATCCATCCACTGGTTCAGTGTATCCCACCTGACCTCCCCCTTTTATCTGGTGAATTATAAGTGCTTAGCAAAGGTCTTACATTCATCCCTCTCCACCCCAGTTGTAATCGCTACTCGTTGCTATGTGATATCAATCATTTTCACTGTAATCTTCAACTGCAGCAATATTTGTTTAACCACCCTTCGTCTCCTCCACCAGTTTCATGTGATGACCCTTTCTACTCTTACTTCATAAACATGATTGGACTCCCCCTTCTTCTCCTACAACCAAAACACTTGATGCTTATATTGATTTCACCCTCCATGTTATAAAACAGCTTCGTCTTCTCCAATTAGAACTCTCTAACCAGAGCTCTGAGATGAAGATGGTTTCCAGCCGTCATTCACATGATGATATTGTTATAAAACTGGCAGATAAGGGTAGCTGTAGTCATTTGGCAGAAGGACTTATACATTAAGGAATCAACATGCCAATTAGGTGACCCAATTTCAATATCGTTCTTCAGCCAATGATCCTATTGTGTAGTACAATATTAAAGTTGACAAAATAATCAAAGAACTTGTCAACAGTAACGGCTTCTACTGAGTGCTCTTGAACTTGTGATTTCTAAGAGCAACCTTGGCTCCTCTACTGTTTATTTAATACCTGAGATCTTTTTCTTCTTCTGCATATGCTCTCTTATAATTACATCAAACAAAATTGTGTGATTTCCACCAGAGAGCGTGAAGTGTGTTGTACTGCAAGTGCCGCAGTTGAACTATGTTATTTGCGCCTCAGTTGGCTCACTTTGTGGCTGGGACATCTGAGGCCCAGCACATTAATTTTCATCATGTCTTTAAATCATGTAGTAGGCTTCCCTAGCCTGTGACAGCCTGCCTATCTGTCGACGGACATGCAGGTGTGTAATGACTCTTCGTCGAGACGATTGTTGTTTCCGTCTATCTCGCACGAGGTGTTCCACACAGTCAGTGAACTTTCCTCATGTAATTAAACATTCTGTGCCCATTGGATATTAAACCTTTTCTTATCCGCGAACCTGATTCTGGTTAAGGAAGAACTCGACAGAAGAACTGGACCCATTCTCTTTCGTATTCTTAGCCAATGTGTCATTCATCGACATCATGAACCACTTACCTGCTTTCTTTGCAGGGTGCCCATGATTTGGTCTCTGTTCGTAAGGAGCACCAGTAACTAGAAGTTTGTCTCAAGCTAACAGAGCTTGTAGTTCTAATTTATTTGGAACGTTTTCCCTTTCTACTTGCACTTAGTGCTGCCCTCTGGCACAGTACTGCCCTCTCATTGTACTCGGTATGTTATCTTTTCATTTTTCACCATGCATCTACCTTTTTGTATTGTTTTCAATGGTCACCCCTCCAATGCTCAGGAGTACTGACAAGCGTCACTGTGTGTCGACAGTGCCACTGCATGTGCTGGCGCAGTGGTGTCTGAGATATTTACTGTCTCTTATGCAGTCAGTTTTCTTTCCATCTGCTGCCTCCACATTCATGGACACAATCCCCAACAGGTTTAGCCAGAATCAGCACAAGCAGCTGATTTTCTGTTTTCAGGGTGCACCACTAGGAGGTACTTTTGGGATCTTGGTTATCTACTAACACTTGGTTCACTGAGAGCAGTGCATACCTTTGCACCCCATACCTGAGATACATAAACTGTCTAGATAGATAAACTGTCTAGATAGATAAACTGTCTAGATACATAAGCTGTCTAGATACATAAACTGTCTAAATACATAAACTGGATAGACCAATTGTATCCGCCTGTTCTTCCCGAACTGAACTAATTTCTGCATTCATGGACAGTGTCTTCCAACCTACTCTCACATTTCTTCCATCTTATCTTAAGGATACTAACTATGTCTATCCATCTTTTCTGTCATCGTTCTTGATTCTATGCACACCTATCACATATTCCTACTGGAAGTTGTTTTTCTCTACACATTTATTCTACATTCCAGTGGACTTCCTGCCTTTCAGTTCTTTCATAACATTAATCCACACAAGTCTATTTCTACTGCTACTATTCTGATCACAAATAAGAAAAATCCTATAAATGGGGGTGGCTGCATTAAAGATAACAATGGTAAAATAATATTTGATAAAACAGAAGCACTCACAAGATGGGCAGATTATGTAACAGAACTGTTTGACGACCAACAGAACAAAAAACCAACAATACACAACAATGATGGACCAGCAATACTGAAATCAGAAGTAGAACATGCAATAAATTCAATAAAATGTGGAAAAGCTGCAGGCTCTGACAACATAACAGCAGACATAATAAAAACTCTAAATGAATTTGGTGTAGATATTATCACAGAAATTTGCAATGACATATACGAAACAGGCCATATACCTAAAGACCTAACATCATCAATACTCATACCACTACCTAAGAAGCCCAGGGCTGTGGACTGTACAGAATATAGAACAATATGTCTAATGAGCCATCTAACTAAAATACTTCTCAAGATAATACATGAAAGAATTAACAACAAGATAGACATGGAGGTCGGTGAAGAACAATTCGGTTTTAGGAAAAACAAAGGAACTAGAGTAGCTATACTGAGTATCCGGCTAGTGATAGATAAATATATAGAAGTCCACAAAAGTATCTATATTTGCTTCATAGACTACAGCAAGGCCTTTGACAGAGTCCAACATGAAAAATTAATCAAATGTCTTCAAGAAATAGGCATAGATGGAAAAGACATCAGGCTGATTAGAAATATATATTGGGAACAAACTGCATCAATAAGGTGTGAAAACAGCTACTCTCCATACATAGAAATAAGAAGAGGAGTAAGACAAGGATGCATTTTATCACCAAGCCTATTTAATATCTACACAGAGAATATCTTTAAAAATATAGAAGAAACACCAGGACTCAAGATCAATGGGAAAATAATAAACAACATTAGATATGCAGATGACACTGTTCTTTTAGCAGAAAGTGAACATGAACTACAAAGACTACTAGATCAAGTCAATAAATCAAGTAATGAATATGGACTGGATATAAACATTAAAAAAACAAAAACCATGATAATCAGCAAAGACAAAGTAAAACAGTATCAATATCTTGGACACATAGTCACAAATGATGGCAGATGTGAAACAGAAGTTAAAAGGAGAATAGGAATGGCTAAGAGTACCTTCAATGGCATGAGGAAATTATTAATATCTAAACAAATTACAAACAAGTTAGAAATGAGAATTATAAAATGCTACATCTATTCCATATTAATGTATGGCTCAGAAACATGGACACTAAATAAACAATTAGAAGACAAAATTGATGCCTTTGAGATGTGGGTATATAGAAGAATAGGGAGAACATCATGGAAAAAGAAGAAAACAAATAAAGAGGTGCTAAAGACACTTAATATGAAGAAAGAACTACTAAGAGAAATAAAGATCAGGCAAATAAAATACTTTGGACACATTAAAAGACATGACACCCTATTGAAGACCTTACTTGAGGGTAAAGTCAAAGGGAAGCGAGCAAGAGGTAGGCAGAGATACACGTGGGAGAGTAACATTACACGATGGACAGGTTACAGTCTAGCAGAGTGCACCACCAAGACAAGAGACAGGAGATGTTGGAGATACGTTGCAGCCAACCTTCGTTGCGGAGACGGCACTTGATGATGATGACTATTATTCGACTGGCTGAATTGGTCCTTACCTTGAATTCTTTTAACTCCACTAACACTTTTTAAAAATAAAATTAGCGGTGTTGCAATGGGTACTAAGATAGGACCCAGTTCTGTCTGCTTATTTATGGGTAACCTTGAACATCTTATCTTTTCCACTCTCCAGGGCACTGTCTCTAACATTTTCCAACACTATATAGATGATGGTTTTGGAATTACTGATATTTCTCCAGATGACTTTACCCATTTAATTAAATTTGTGATTTCCATTCTGCTATTAAATTTATCTCTTTTATTTCCTCCAGCTCTGTTGACTTCCTCGACATCTGTGTTTCCATATGATCTACATCCCTCACCACGTCAGTACATTATGTCCACTGCTTCCCATGGTTTTTTCTATACATCATCATACCCTAGGTATTGCCGCCATCCCCTCCCTTTTTCTGAACTACTCTGTCTTCCTCGCCTCTGCCAAGACAATGCAGATTTCCTCTGTCAAGCTCTTAAGATGCTAGATTTCTTCCATCATCACTTGTATCCTGAAGATATCCTGTCAACAGCTATGCAAAGTGCTCTACCTATCTACCATTCAGCTACATGTAAACCGTTCATTAAACATGCGCATATTTGCACGTGCTTTGTTCCTTGCCCAGTGTCTGTGTGTGTGTGTGCGCACGCATATGTGTAGGTATGTATATTTACTTATATTTACATATGTTTATTATATGTATATATTTAATTGTTTAGATGTATGTCATTTATACATATATCTCAATATTGTTGTTTTTTCATTGTTTTTTTGTGTGTTTAATCTAACCTCCAGCTTTCATTCCTAATACTGTTTAACTACTGACCCCCAACCCCCATTTGCTACTGCGGCAGTCTCCATTTTGTCAGACATCCTCTGACAGTTTGGTTATTTATGCATATGATCAACAACTAACCAGTACAAATATTCAAACTGCTGCATATGATTAATAACTAGCCTGTAACAAAATAAACTGTTTCATATCAATAATAACTAACCTGTAAAAAGGTATGAGTATTCCTTCTCAACTTTCTCACTGTGTTCAAACAACTTCCTAGCGCTCTTGGCAGCTGTTCTCCAGCGACTTCTAACATCTTTAACTGCTTGTTTTGTATCTGCTTTCAAGAATATGACAATGGGGTTGTACTGAGCATAGTTGAGTCTGTCCACATTTTGCGGTGTCACATCTAGAAGGCAGTGTTTTCTCTAGAGGGAAGAACAATTAAGGAAATCTTATAAACTTCTCAATATTATACATTATATATATATATATATACACCAGATTTGTTCGGATCCTGTTTGGAAAAAATTTATTGGGTTGCTTACCCTAATATGCATCACACTGCCAATGTGCTTGCCAACCCGGCTCACCATATGGGAACAAAAACAAGTATGATATCATACAGTCCATAACCAATTCACTGAATACAGACAATAACCAATATTTTATGAATGAATAATTGCGAATGTCATGGTGAAAGGGTGGTTTGCCGTCTTCGTTGATGAGAATCATTGATGTTGGTTCATTATAGCAACATTGATCAGATTGATGATCGCGCCGCTTCATAATAATATTTATATACAACAATGGCGTCTGCTTAAAGTCGTGTGGGGGGGGGGGGGGGGGGAGGAAATTTCATCTCAACACCAATCGCTTTGATTAGATCTC
This sequence comes from Meghimatium bilineatum, assembly GCA_034231615.1. Lineage (NCBI taxonomy): Eukaryota > Metazoa > Mollusca > Gastropoda > Stylommatophora > Philomycidae > Meghimatium > Meghimatium bilineatum. The sequence continues at coordinate 25,554,772 of CM067302.1, forward strand.
ACGTGGAATTCCGTAGTGTAAATGCGCTATTTATAGAGCATTCCGGAGAGAATGACAGAACACTGCTATTATATTATAGATTCTATGTGGGATGCAAGGGTACCACACTGTTCTTGGCAGACCAAGGGTTAACAGATAACTAAGATCCCAAAAGTACCTCCTAGTGGTGCACCCTGCAAACAGAAATCCAGCTGCTTGTGCTGATTCTGGCTAAACCTTTTGGGGATCGTGTCCATGAATGTGGAGGCAGCAGATGGAAAGAGAACTGACTGCATAAGAGGAAGTAAATATCTCCAACACCACTGCATCAACACATGCAGTGGCACAGTCGACACAGTAACGCTAATCAGTCCAGCCTGATTAACGAAAGGGCGGCCAATGAAAATGACACAAAAAGGTAAATGAATGATCAGAAACGAAAAGATAACATACTGAGTACAATGAGAGGGCAGCACTGCGCCAGAGGTCAGCGCTAAGCGCAAGTAGAAAGGGAAAACGTTCCAAGGAAATCGGAACTGCAAGTTCTGTTAGCTCGAGACTGGCTTCTAGTTACCGGTGCTCCGTACGGCCAGAGACCAAATCATGGGCAACCAGCAAAGAAAGCAGCCCAGGCCCAATTCTACTGTTGAGCATTCCTATACTGGATACATGTATGCAGAGAGAAATGGTTTCATACCCAATGGGCTCTGGCACAAAAGGGACAATGAAGGCAGCCCTGAACCAACTCTACTGTCAAGCTTTCCTACAGTAGAAACATGCTTGCAGAGAGAAAGGATTCAGTACTCAATGGGCTCAGGCCCTCCTGGGAGCGAAAGACCAGAGTATAATCTTCAGACTGCGCACATAACATGTACAGCTTAACAATCACCTGAACAGAACTGTTGACCACCACATTTTTGAATTCCCTAGCGCTGGATGACATCAGGAAAATGATTCTCCCTCCAGGTCCAGATAAATGGAACACATTATATGGAACAAAACAAAAGCTCACAAACACATGCATATATCACACAATGGCATTGGGTCAAAGGGCATGAGCCCATGGACCGCTGGATCAGCAACCAACCAACCAAACAACCAATGGGCTCAGGCACCAATGGAACAAGGTCATTCAGCTTGAGAACACATCTTGCTCCCAAACACATGGTGAGACTTGGACTTGGGATTCACGATATTGGTGAACGACTCCTTGGCTGCGAAGGAGAAAGAGCCTGGGTCCAACTCTTCTGTCGAGTTCTTTCTTAGCCATAATCAGGCTCACGGATAAGAAAAGGTTCATTACCCGATGGACACAGGTACAGAACATCTAATTAGACAAGGCAAATTGAATTCACTGTGCGGAACACCTCGTGCGAGATAGACGGGAATGACAATCGTCTCTGCGAAGAGTCATTACACACCCACGTGCCCGTCGACAGATACACAGTCTGTTACAGGCTAGGGAAGCCTACTACCCAAATTAAAGGCATGACCAAAAGCGATGTGCTGGGCCTCTGATATCCTGGCCACAAAGTGAGCCAACCGAGGCGCAAATAACACAGTTCAACTGTGAAACTTGCAGCACAACATACTTCCCGCTTCCCGGTGGAAATCACACGATATATTCGTTGTGGTCATAAGAGAGCGAACGCAGAAGAAGATTATATGTATTATATATTATACCACATGTACCCATATATTAGCTCTTACTGGAAGTAGGATGTATGCAGAATTAGGGAATATTGATAGTCCTCTGCTGTAACAGGAATGTGTCTAACCACAATTCCATCGTAACAATTTGTCTACTCACAATTACATCACAACAGTTTCTCTGCCTACACTTCCATCATAACAATTTGTCTACTCACACTTCCATCATAACATTTTGTCTATCTACAGTTCCATCAGAACAGTTTGTCTACCTACATGTCCATCATAACAGTTTGTCTACCTACACGTCCATCATAACATTTTGTCTATCTACAATTCCATCATAACAGTTTGTCTACCTACAATTCCATCATAACAGTTTGTCTACCTACAATTACATCATAACAGTTTATCTACTCACACTTCCATCATAACAATTTGTCTACTCACACTTCCATCATAACAATTTGTCTACTCACACTTCCATCATAACAATTTGTCTACTCACACTTCCATCATAATATAACCATATGATTATCCACTTTCAACATAACAATGTGCCTACACACTCTTCCATCACAACAATGTTCCTATACACACTTCCATCATAAACATGTGATTACCCACACTTCCATCATAAACATGTGATTACCCACACTTCCACCATAACAATGTATCTATCCACACTTCCATCATAATGTGTTACCCACACTTTAAACAAGATCAGAATACTTCTGATATAATTCTGATATAAATATAATTGTGGGCCCCCCCCCAGCCCCACTGTTAGAGGTGATATGGTAGCTCAATTGTTAAAAAACTGGCTTTCCTGTTTGTGTGATCCAAGAATCAATTTGCAGTTCAACTGGAAATAATATTATTAAAATTCCAAACTGCTTCTAGGTGGTCTAAGACTAAGGAATATGGTACCAGATTTTCTGAGAAAGTAAAAGCACCAAGGTTAAAGCTGAACACATCATCCATGGGTATGTCATTGGTCCATGATAAACACAGACTTAACACTATATTATTTCCCAAAACATCTTAATGGTCATGATAATCACAGGCCTAACACCATAATATTCCCCAATACACCTCAATGGTCATGATAAACACCTGACTAACACCATAATATTCCCCAATACACTTCAATGGCCATGATAAACACCTGACTAACACCATACTATTCCCCAATACACTTCAATGGTCATGATAAACACCTGACTAACACCATACTATTCCCCAATACACCTGAATGGTGTAGAAAATATGACATTGTTTGTCTCCATTTACCTGAACTGTTTACCTAACTAAAACTGAAGTATCATAAGTGTTACTTTAGTTATTTCTGATATTATTACACACATGCACGAACACATGCACACATACAGACACAGGTGCATATGGATGTATGTACGTACACAGGTATATATGCATGTATGTACACAGGTGTATATGCATGCACGTACATATACATGTGCATATGCATGTATGTACGTATACAGGTACATATGCATGTGTGTAAATGCTAATACCAATATAAGAGGTACACACATGTGATATAGCTTCTTGTATTGATCCAAGACGTATAATAGCACTCTTATCTCTTGTGTCACCTTGAGCAGTAGATTTATCTATTTCTGTGGAGAGATTACATGGAATATAAAAAACATGAACATGTCACAAATAAATGAGCAAGTTTGTGGAGATATGATGAATAAATTTGTGGAGATATGATGAGTTAGTTTGTGGAGATATGATGAGTAAATTTGTGGAGATATGATGAGTTACTTTGTGGAGATATGATGAGCTAGTTTGTGGAGATATGATGAGCTAGTTTGTGGAGATATGATGAGCTAGTTTGTGGAGATATGATGAGTTAGTTTGTGGAGATATGATGAGTTAGTTTGTGGAGATATGATGAGTTAGTTTGTGGAGATATGATGAGTTAGTTTGTGGAGATATGATGAGTTAGTTTGTGGAGATATGATGAGTAAATTTGTGGAGATATGATGAGTTAGTTTGTGGAGATATGAGTTAGTTTGTGGAGATATGATGAGTTAGTTTGTGGAGATATGATGAGTAAATTTGTAGAGATATGATGAGTTAGTTTGTGGAGATATGATGAGTAAATTTGTGGAGATATGATGAGTTAGTTTGTGGAGATATGAGTTAGTTTGTGGAGATATGATGAGTTAGTTTGTGGAGATATGATGAGTAAATTTGTAGAGATATGATGAGTTAGTTTGTGGAGATATGATGAGTTAGTTTGTGGAGATATGATGAGTTAGTTTGTGGAGATATGATGAGTTAGTTTGTGGAGATATGATGAGTTAGTTTGTGGAGATATGATGAGTTAGTTTGTGGAGATATGATAAGTAAGCTTATGGACATAGTTTGAGTAATTGTGTACATATATTATGAGTATATTTGTGAAGATATGAGTGTGTGGAGAGATGATGACAATGTTTGTAGATATATGATGATTAAGTTTGTAGAGATATGATGAGTAAGATAGTTGACATATCATAAAAAAGCTTGTAGAGATATTACAAATTTGTAAAGATATGATGAGTAAGTTTATTGATATATGATGAGTAAGTTTGTGGAAAAAATGTCAGTAATTTTGGAGAGATATGATGAGTACTTTCGTGAAGATATGATGAGTAATTTTGGGGAGACATGATGAGTAAGTTTGTGGAGGTATCATGTGTGTATAGATATGATGAGTTTGTGGAGATATGATGAGTAAGTTTGTAGAGATATGATGAGTGTGGAGATATGATGAGTTTGTGGAGATATGATGAGTTTGTGGAGATATGATGAGTGTGTGGAGATATGATGAGTAAGTGTGTAGAGATATGATGAGTGTGTGGAGATATGATGAGTTTGTGGAGATATGATGAGTTTGTGGATATATGATGAGTTTGTGGAGATATGATGAGTTTGTGGAGATATGATTAGTTAGTTTGTGGAGATATGATGAGTAAATTTGTGGAGATATGATGAGTTAGTTTGTGGAGATATGATGAGTTAGTTTGTGGAGATATGATGAGTAAATTTGTAGAGATATGATGAGTTAGTTTGTGGAGATATGATGAGTTAGTTTGTGGAGATATGATGAGTTAGTTTGTGGAGATATGATGAGTTAGTTTGTGGAGATATGATGAGTTAGTTTGTGGAGATATGATGAGTTAGTTTGTGGAGATATGATGAGTAAGCTTATGGACATAGTTTGAGTAATTGTGTACATATATTATGAGTATATTTGTGAAGATATGAGTGTGTGGAGAGATGATGACAATGTTTGTAGATATATGATGATTAAGTTTGTAGAGATATGATGAGTAAGATAGTTGACATATCATAAAAAAGCTTGTAGAGATATTACAAATTTGTAGAGATATGATGAGTAAGTTTATTGATATATGATGAGTAAGTTTGTGGAAAAAATGTCAGTAATTTTGGAGAGATATGATGAGTACTTTCGTGAAGATATGATGAGTAATTTTGGGGAGACATGATGAGTAAGTTTGTGGAGGTATCATGAGTGTGTATAGATATGATGAGTTTGTGGAGATATGATGAGTAAGTTTGTAGAGATATGATGAGTGTGGAGATATGATGAGTTTGTGGAGATATGATGAGTTTGTGGAGATATGATGAGTGTGTGGAGATATGATGAGTAAGTGTGTAGAGATATGATGAGTGTGTGGAGATATGATGAGTTTGTGGAGATATGATGAGTTTGTGGATATATGATGAGTTTGTGGAGATATGATGAGTTTGTGGAGATATGATGAGTAAGTGTGTAGAGATATGATGAGTTTGTGGAGATATGATGAGTTTGTGGAGATATGATGAGTTTGTGGAGATATGATGAGTAAGTGTGTAGAGATATGATGAGTTTGTGGAGATATGATGAGTAAATTTGTAGAGATATGATGAGTTTGTGGAGAGATATGATGAGTTTGTGGAGATATGATGAGTAAGTGTGTAGAGATATGATGAGTTTGTGGAGATATGATGAGTAAGTGTGTAGAGATATGATGAGTTTGTGGAGATATGATGAGTAAATTTGTAGAGATATGATGAGTTTGTAGAAATATGATGATTAAGTGTGTAGAGATATGATGAGCAATTATGTAGAGATATGATGAGTTTGTGGAGATATGATGAGTTTGTGGAGATATGATGAGTAAATTTGTAGAGATATGATTAGTTTGTGGAAATATGATGAGTTTGTGGAGATATGATGAGTAAATTTGTAGAGATATGATGAGCAATTATGTAGAGATATGATGAGTTTGTGGAGATATGATGAGTAAGATAGTTGACATATCATAAAAAAGCTTGTAGAGATATTACAAATTTGTAAAGATATGATGAGTAAGTTTATTGATATATGATGAGTAAGTTTGTGGAAAAAATGTCAGTAATTTTGGAGCGATATGATGAGTACTTTCGTGAAGATATGATGAGTAATTTTGGGGAGACATGATGAGTAAGTTTGTGGAGGTATCATGTGTGTATAGATATGATGAGTTTGTGGAGATATGATGAGTAAGTTTGTAGAGATATGATGAGTGTGGAGATATGATGAGTTTGTGGAGATATGATGAGTTTGTGGAGATATGATGAGTGTGTGGAGATATGATGAGTAAGTGTGTAGAGATATGATGAGTGTGTGGAGATATGATGAGTTTGTGGAGATATGATGAGTTTGTGGATATATGATGAGTTTGTGGAGATATGATGAGTTTGTGGAGATATGATGAGTTAGTTTGTGGAGATATGATGAGTAAATTTGTGGAGATATGATGAGTTAGTTTGTGGAGATATGATGAGTTAGTTTGTGGAGATATGATGAGTTAGTTTGTGGAGATATGATGAGTTAGTTTGTGGAGATATGATGAGTTAGTTTGTGGAGATATGATGAGTTAGTTTGTGGAGATATGATGAGTTAGTTTGTGGAGATATGATGAGTAAGCTTATGGACATAGTTTGAGTAATTGTGTACATATATTATGAGTATATTTGTGAAGATATGAGTGTGTGGAGAGATGATGACAATGTTTGTAGATATATGATGATTAAGTTTGTAGAGATATGATGAGTAAGATAGTTGACATATCATAAAAAAGCTTGTAGAGATATTACAAATTTGTAGAGATATGATGAGTAAGTTTATTGATATATGATGAGTAAGTTTGTGGAAAAAATGTCAGTAATTTTGGAGAGATATGATGAGTACTTTCGTGAAGATATGATGAGTAATTTTGGGGAGAAATGATGAGTAAGTTTGTGGAGGTATCATGAGTGTGTATAGATATGATGAGTTTGTGGAGATATGATGAGTAAGTTTGTAGAGATATGATGAGTGTGGAGATATGATGAGTTTGTGGAGATATGATGAGTTTGTGGAGATATGATGAGTGTGTGGAGATATGATGAGTAAGTGTGTAGAGATATGATGAGTGTGTGGAGATATGATGAGTTTGTGGAGATATGATGAGTTTGTGGATATATGATGAGTTTGTGGAGATATGATGAGTTTGTGGAGATATGATGAGTAAGTGTGTAGAGATATGATGAGTTTGTGGAGATATGATGAGTTTGTGGAGATATGATGAGTTTGTGGAGATATGATGAGTAAGTGTGTAGAGATATGATGAGTTTGTGGAGATATGATGAGTAAATTTGTAGAGATATGATGAGTTTGTGGAGAGATATGATGAGTTTGAGGAGATATGATGAGTAAGTGTGTAGAGATATGATGAGTTTGTGGAGATATGATGAGTAAGTGTGTAGAGATATGATGAGTTTGTGGAGATATGATGAGTAAATTTGTAGAGATATGATGAGTTTGTAGAAATATGATGATTAAGTGTGTAGAGATATGATGAGCAATTATGTAGAGATATGATGAGTTTGTGGAGATATGATGAGTTTGTGGAGATATGATGAGTAAATTTGTAGAGATATGATGAGTTTGTGGAAATATGATGAGTTTGTGGAGATATGATGAGTAAATTTGTAGAGATATGATGAGCAATTATGTATAGATATGATGAGTTTGTGGAGATATGATGAGTAAATTTTTAGAGATATGATGAGTTTGTGGAGATATGATGAGTTTGTGGAGATATGATGAGTAAATTTGTAGAGATATGATGAGTTTGTGGAAATATGATGATTAAGTGTGTAGAGATATGATGAGTAAGTGTGTAGAGATATGATGAGTAAGTGTGTAGAGATATGATGAGTAAGTGCATAGTGATATGATGAGTAATGACAAGATAGAACTGATGCAAACGAATGACTCGAGTTGCACCATTAAGTCATGTGTACGACTGATATCCAATAATGGCTCGAGATGCACCATTAAGTCATGTGTACGACTGATATCCAATAATGGCTCGAGTTGCACCATTAAGTAATACATATTAATGATTTAAGGAATGGCTCAAGTAGTACTATTAAGCCATACACACAACTGATGTCAAAGAATGACTGGAGTGGTGCCATTTTGTCATACAAACAACTGATGTCAAAAGAATGACTGGAGTGGTGTCATTATGTCATACAAACAACTGATGTCAAAGAATGACTGGAGTGGTCCCATTTTGTCATACAAACAACTGATGTCAAAAGAATGACTGGAGTGGTGTCATTATGTCATACAAACAACTGATGTCAAAAGAATGACTGGAGTGGTGTCATTATGTCATACAAACAACTGATGTCAAAAGAATGACTGGAGTGGTGCCATTATGTCATACAAACAACTGATGTCAAAAGAATGACTGGAGTGGTGCCATTATGTCATACAAACAACTGATGTCAAAAGAATGACTGGAGTGGTGTCATTATGTCATACAAACAATTGATGTCAAAAGAATGACTGGAGTGGTGCCATTATGTCATACAAACAACTGATGTCAAAAGAATGACTGGAGTGGTGCCATTATGTCATACAAACAACTGATGTCAAAAGAATGACTGGAGTGGTGCCATTATGTCATACAAACAACTGATGTCAAAAGAATTACTGGAGTGGTGCCATTATGTCATACAAACAACTGATGTCAAAAGAATGACTGGAGTGGTGCCATTATGTCATACAAACAACTGATGTCAAAAGAATGACTGTAGTGGTGCCATTTTGTCATACAAACAACTGATGTCAAAAGAATGGCTGGACTGGAGTGGTGCCATTTTGTCATACAAACAACTGATGTCAAAAGAATGACTGGAGTGGTGCCATTATGTCATAAAAACAACTGATGTCAAAAGAATGACTGGAGTGGCGCCATTATGTCATACAAACAACTAATGTCAAAAGAATGAGTGGAGTGGTGCCATTATGTAATACAAACAACTGATGTCAAAAGAATTACTGGAGTGGTGTCATTATGTCATACAAACAACTGATGTCAAAAGAATGACTGGAGTGGTGCCATTATGTCATACAAACAACTGATGTCAAAAGAATGACTGGAGTGGTGCCATTATGTCATACAAACAACTGATGTCAAAAGAATGACTGGAGTGGTGCCATTATGTCATACAAACAACTGATGTCAAAAGAATGACTGAGTGGCATGTGGCTCCCACAGAATTTTCTCAGGATGAATAATTTACTCTTGGTACTTGTTACAGCTTCATCTATGTGCTGCTCTGTCTTAAATCTATCACAGAATCTTGCAACTAGAGTAGTATTTTTTTATCACAGAATCTTGCAACTAGAGTAGTATTTTTTTAATCACAGAATCTTGCAACTAAAGTAGTATTTTTTAATCACAGAATCTTGCAACAAGAGTAGTATTTTTTTATCACAGAATCATGCAACTAGAGTAGTATTTTTTTATCACAGAATCTTGCAACTAGAGTAGTATTTTTTATCACAGAATCTTGCAACTAAAGTAGTATTTTTTTATCACAGAATCTTGCAACTAGAGTAGTATTTATTTAGTCTATCACAAAATCTACCAAATCATAGTAGTATTTCTTAAGTCTCTCACAGAATCTTGCAACTATTGTAGTATTTCTTAGTCTATCACAGAATCTTGCAACTATAGTAGTATTTCTTAGTCTCTCACAGAATCTTGCAACTATAGTAGTATTTCTTAGTCTCTCACAGAATCTTGCAACTATAGTAGTATTTCTTAGTCTCTCACAGAATCTTGCAACTATAGTAGTATTTCTTAGTCTCTCACAGAATCTTGCAACTATAGTAGTATTTCTTAGTCTCTCACAGAATCTTGCAACTTAAGTAGGATTTCTTATCTATCACAGAATCTTGCAACTTAAGTAGGATTTCTTATCTATCACAGAATCTTGCAACTTAAGTAGGATTTCTTAGTCTATAACTGAATCTTGCAACTATTGTAGTATTTCTTAGTCTATCACAGAATCTTGCAACTATAGTAGTATTTCTTAGTCTCTCACAGAATCTTGCAACTATAGTAGTATTTCTTAGTCTCTCACAGAATCTTGCAACTATAGTAGTATTTCTTAGTCTCTCACAGAATCTTGCAACTTAAGTAGGATTTCTTATCTATCACAGAATCTTGCAACTTAAGTAGGATTTCTTATCTATCACAGAATCTTTCTAAGTAGTATTTCTTAGTCTATCACTGAATCTTGCAACTTAAGTAGGATTTCTTATCTATCACAGAATCTTGCAACTTAAGTAGGATTTCTTAGTCTATCACTGAATCTTGCAACTTAAGTAGGATTTCTTAGTCTATCACTGAATCTTGCAACTATAGTAGTATTTCTCACCCTCTGCGAGACCAAAGTCTGCACAAAAATTTTGATAAGACCAGAGACCAATCCCAAAAAATTATATATAAATAGCTCTGTGATTCAAGAAGCTCTGCTTGTGACCTGTAGATATGTTGTCTCATCCTGACGGTTGAGAAGCACTGCACAAGAGACTGTTATTTGTTAACTGTGCATGGCTTACCCTATGACCGTTCATAAAAACATTGAATGATAGTATAGAGCCTGGTTACATAGATTGTGAATAAGGTTGATCTACTTGCACTAATAAATTCTTAGATATAATAATGTAAAAATGTGACAGGCTAAAGAAAAGAAATTGAATAGAATAGAATATGATTTCAGGAACAGAGCACAGTGAAATGGTAAAGCAGACACAGAAAATAAAAATTATGCTGAAACACTTACGGGGAAAAACAAATCTGTCAGGGTATTCTGCCAGCAGTCTCTCCCTAGCGATATCAGCAACTGCTCCAAATATAACAACAGGTCGAACAAATCCAGCTAGGAAATGACACATGAGACAACAAATAGGTAAGTATGATATCCAAGCAAAAACAATGTTCTTTACTTGACACGAGATAGCAAATAGGTAAGTATGAGATCCAAGAAAGACTATGTACTTTACTTGACATATGAGACCAGAAATAGGTAAGTATGAGATCCAAGCAAGACTATGTACTTCATTTGACATCAATCAATAATCAATCAATAAACCCGTAACCCTTCAGGGTCGTAGGGGTACCACATTGGATGCCTCAGCACACAGTCCTCCAGTGAATTCTATCCTCAGTGATGAGGATGAGTGTGGAAATATCTTGCCCTGTCCATTCCTTGATGTTGTCTGTCCATGCCTTTATTTTCTCTCCTCTGCTTCTTCCACTCTCGATAGTTCCCTGCAGTACTGTTTTTGACAAGGAATCGTGTCTGCATACTTGTCCAAACATGCTAGTTTTCGTTTCACTATTGAAAGCAATGGCTTCTGAACACCTGCACACATCTCTACTTTATTTCTTACGTACACATTGGTATATGAGACAACAAATAGGTAAGTATGAGATTCAAGCAAGAACAATGTTATTTACTTGACATATGAGACAAGAAATTTGTAAATGAATAATATAATATAGAAGCATTAAGGATTTACCACTAAAGAATAATCATGCAGCAAATGGAATTTGAACCAGGTCCACTCAGATGGCACCCAATTGTCTTACAACTTTAGTCAAAACTCAAAGAAATGTATATAATGTATATTACATATATATAAACATATATTATATACACATTGAAAGTCTTGACTAAAACTGACATCTTTATTAAGGGATGAGGTAGTTGATCAAAAACTTGCCTTTCAAAAAACTTGCAGTAATGAAAAGAACTAGCAGGCAGATACTCGGGCTAGAGCTCATAAATACTAAATCAATTACATACGGACAATCAGAACAGCTATGGAATACACCTATAACTGTTGGACTTCTGCATCCAAAACGTGCACAAAAACACTCTATAGAATTCAAAAAAGGGACTTCAAATAATACTTTAATTATGCACTGAAAATACACAATTATCTTACAATATGAAAAATCCAGAAGACTGAAAGGACACCCTCCAGACACAGCATTTCAAGAAACAATAACGACAAAATCATTCATGCAATCCATCCAAAATACCAAACAAGACACACATTCACATCATAAAATCTGTGAATTATCCAGAAAAACTTCATTAGTTCTACAATGGATACCAGTTCACTGTTGCGTCCCTGGCAATGAAAAAGCAGATAAATTAGAAAAAACAGGAGGTAACCTCCCTCTGACCTACATAACTCAAAGCTTCAAGGATGCACAGTCTCTGCTAATACAATATCAACCCTATGTGTTTTCAATGGAGATAACTCAAAGGAAAATATAGCTTCGAGCAAGACAACTTGAACAAATTGAACATAAATGAACAAGTCATGATATTTCAACTGAGAACAGAAGACTTCCATCTAAAAGGCACACTTACATAGAAACAGTATTATCAACTCTGCAACCTGCATTTGTTCAGCAGCAACACGGAAACCAGAACACATACTACAGAATTGTGACCTAATTTGGTTTTTCACAGAAGGACAATCTGGCCAACAAGAGCTTCTCTGAAAAACAAGATGTGGGGAGTCCAAGATGGTCTAAAACAAACTACTCTATACATGATCAATAATGGACTGGGTTTTTAACAACTGATTGCAGAAGAAGTAAGAAAAGATATAAATATATAAAATAGAACAACCCTCAGATATAATATATAGCCATGGTTGAAAGTGGCTGCAAACGCAAGTTAAATCAATTGTGACAGGAGGGATTTCACAAACAAGTTCAATCAATCATGACAAGTGGGGCATCTACACAAGTTCAATCAATTAATTGTGACAGGAGGGCATCAAACACAAGTTCAATCAATCAGTTGTGATAGGATTACCTGATCCATGATCTACACTATTTTTTTATATTAAGTAATCTCTGATATAACCAAATTGGATGACATATGCGGTTTGAAAGAGCCTACCTCAATCATGTTCAGTCATTGGTTCTTATAAGAAATAATAGTAAATTTTATTGTCAAATTAAATACCCATGTAAGTATTAAAATAACTCACGATCTCTGTAAAGTACACGTTCGTACGCTGGAAACTTGGTGCTCAACCCTGCTGTGGACACAAAATAATAAATATCAACAGTAGACAATGGCAGGTCTTGCTGAAACAATATCAATGCTTTGGCCACACCTTCAATATTATTCAAATTACACTGTTACTATATATGCAACAACCTCAGTGCTTTCATCAAACATTCAATATTACTGAAATTACACTATTACTATATATATATATATATATATGAAAAATATATGAAAAATATATGAAAAATATATATGACAAATATATATGAAAAAATAAGAAAATATATATATGTAACTTCTTCTTTCATTCACTTGAAACATGTCTATATCTGTAATTCTGTCTCCTGAATAAAACTCACTGTCTTTTGTAGTTCATGCAGTGGCCCATAGAGCTTTGATTCAAGTGTTGTTTCCTCTGGCAAATATATCTGCCTCAGCGTTTCATACTCAGAACACTCTTGAAATATATGTTTGGCACTCTGTGCTGCCTATCCCCATGGCCATGTTGTCAATCTTGAACTTTGTGCACATGTGACTGTGGAGTCGGTTGTGTCCCGTTCTGAGACGTAGAATTACAACTTGTTCTGATCTGTTTATAATGTGATAGTCGTCTTGTGTTGGTCTTTGTGGCTTTCTTATTGACTTGATCATCTGTTTTTTTCTGATGATAGGTAATTGGTACATGTGGTTGGTCTTCGGCAGTACCTTCCTTATCCAGTTGATCTGCTTTTTCATTTCCTGGTATTCCACAATGAGAGGGTATCCACTGCATAGTTACCCTATATTGGAAAGACAGTTGATTTAGGTTTTGTAAGTCTGTTAGTTTTCCAAACTGGAGAGCTTGAAGCACTGACCCTGTATCTTTCAGGAATACCACGGGCTGTGGGTCAGGGTTGGAGTTCAGCAGTTTTTCAGTTGACACCTTAATTGCCTGGATTTCTACATCATAATTATTGCAGAATTTCCCAGTTGGTGTTCTAATCATGTCTCTAGGATTGTGTGGATATTCTATATATACAAATGTACCTCCATTCCTCATTGCATTCTGTGCTGACCCATCTGTGTCTACTCCGACCCATATGTCTTGTGAATATTCCTCATCCAGGACACTGAAGGTGATTGTCCTTCGCTGCACACCAATATCATTCTGTTCAACCTCTCTTAGTGTTCCTTTCACATGGGTCTGAATGTATATTGGTATTCCATACCTTTCACTCCAAGGGGTTTGTTCTGGTACAGACCGTAAGAGTCTGTCAACTTCAGGTAGGTATGTAAGTTGTCTACGGAGTCATCTAGCTTGGTGGATATTGCTTCTTTTCAGTCACTCCATTGCTAGATTTTGAAACTTTTCCTTCACTGGATGACTTGGCATAAGCTGTCTTGAAAATATACCTCAGCATTTTGGATGGTGCCAAGTACCCAAAATTCAGGATTTTATTGGAACTTATCTGCTTGTATTAGTACCTTTGTGTCTCTGCATTCGCCAAGTGTTTGCCTTCTCCCCATTTTCTGCATCTCTACTATGTGTGTTGATTTCATTGATCCAAACATTATCCTAAGTGCCTGGTTTTGCACTTTATCTTTATCCTGTAATATGGTGTTTGATGCAGGACAACACGCAGCTGAAGCATATTCCTGGTGTGGTCTTATGCCTTGCTGGTACACTTTACAGAGTTTATTTCCACTGTCTCCCCATGTGGTTCCACTTAGTTTTCTCAGGATAACTAACTTCCTCCTGGCTTTTGTTGTTGCTTTGTTTATGTGCTGCATCCATGTCAGCTTATCATCAAAAGTAACTCTGAGGTATGTGGGTTGTTTGTCTTCTTTAAAAAGCTCTCCATCTATCTTGTTAACACCAGCTTTTTTGTTTTGGTGAGAGTGTAAAGAGTGTAGTGCTGCACTTATCTGTGTTAATGTTGACACACCATATATTTGCCCATAAGGTTAGGGCATCAATAGCTCTTCGTATTTGTTTAGTGGCCACTGTCACATGTTCTTCTGTGCACCAGATCACCAGGTCGTCAGCATACATTGCCACTTTGATCCTGTGTGGTAGTTCTGGAACTAGGTCATTGATGTAAACCAAGAAAAGTGAGGGTGATAGGACTCCTCCCTGGGGGACTCCATGATACAGTAGGACTTTCTTGCTTTTGTGACCATCCAATTGTACCCAGGCTCTTCTATTATGCAGGTATGCTTTCACCCATTTGTACATTCTTGAGATAACCCTGCAATTTCGCAATTTCTTTAAGAGTCCTTCTTTCCAAACCTTGACAAATGCTTTCCTGAGATCTATCCATGCTGCTAGTCCCAGTTTCTTATCTTGGAAGGGGTCCTTAATCTCTTGGGAGAGGTAAGTTGACTATCTTCAGTAGAGTAGCAGTCTGAAGCATGCTTGCTGTGATACCAGAAGGCTTTCACTTTCAAGGTACCAGTGCATCTTAAGATTGAATTTGCATTCCACTGTTTTCCATAAACAGCTTGTTAGGCTGATGGGCCTGTAATTGAACTGTGTTGCCATCTTTTCCTGATTTGAGGAGAAGTATCACTATTGCTTCCTTCCATGCCTGTGGAGATTACCTGTGATCCAGCTTGTGTTGAAGATCCGCAGTAGCTTTGTTCTTGTGCAGTTTCCAGGTCTTTAATCATTTCATTGAACATCAGTTGTTGAGGACTTTTTCATTTTCAATTTGGATATTGCATGCTCCAGTTCTTTCATTGTGATTGGTGCCTCCATGACTTCCAGGTATAGATTCGCCTTGACCAATGTTTTGCTGGTTCTCTTGAGCCTTCTGTTGTTTGTCTGGGCTAACTTTGATGCTGTTTGTCTACTACAAAGTAATCAGCTGCATGTTTACTTGTTAAAATGTTTATCTCTATAAAGTGTGATCCTTGTATTCTCCCTGTTCCTTCATCAGTTAGTTGTTTTACCAGTTTCCATACTTTCGTATTGTCTCTTTCAAGGTTCAGTGCTCCGTCTGGCTTGTAACTTGGCTCTTTGAAATTTAGCCTTTGTATGCTGATATTTGTTGTGGTGTTCTTGGCGAGGTCTGTTCTCTGTCTGCTGTCTAGATGTTTCATCTCATTTTGTAGCTTCTCCAGTTCATCATTCCAGTAGGGTTTGTAGTTTATGCGTGTCCCCTGGGTATGGTTTTACTAGCAGCATGTAGTATGCATCTATTAAATTCACTCACTGCTCTATTGATGTCTTTGTCCACATTCATGTCCCTAGCTAGAACACTGGAAAAATGCTGGTACATTTTCCAGTCTGCCCTCTTATAGTTCCACATAGTGAGTGTGCTGCTGTCCTTGATAAATTCATTGTGGATTTCCAAAAATACTGGAGTGTGGTCACTATTCCCAAGCTGCTTTCCAATGACGTGTGATATTCCATTCAAGGTCTGGTGAGCAGAATGCCAGGTCTGGTGTAGAGGTGGTGTGCCATGCTCTCAAGTAAACGGTTGGTGAGTCTACTGGCTGGTTAATAACTATGAGATTATTTTCATCCTACCAGCTCTCACATTCCTCACCTCTCTTGTCCATGTGATTATAGCCCCAGTTCTGAGAGTGGCTGTTCAAGTCACCACATACCATAAGTCTCTCTTTTTCTGGGATTGTGTCTAGTGCCAATGGTCTATCATTTGGGCAGTAGTAGTTCAGGAGATGGAATTCTGTACTGTCTGTCTTTAGGTGGAGCATCTGGTATACCTCCATATACACTTCTAGCTGATATGCATTGCTATTGTTTTTAACAAGTGTTAGAATTTTATGCTTTCGTCTGTTCTTTCGGTCTGAATGGTAGCAATGGTAGCCTCTGATTTTATAACCTATTGCTACTGAGGTGTGTTTCTTGACTACTGCATATATTTTGTTATTCACAAAGGATATTTTCAAGCTCCAATATTTTACTGCATCCATATCTTTTGCTGCAGATAGCCTCAGCATTCCAGTGCATTATTTTTATTGGTCATTGGTTTATTTGGTCAGTAGCTCTATTCCCTTGAGAAGGACTTCCAGTAATTGGGGTTGGGCCCTTTCGAGGTGTAGGACCTGGCACCGTCCCTGCCTGAAAATCCGCCACAGGGTAGGCACCATAACTATTATTAGATATAGACATGTTCCTATTGTGTTATTTACATGGCATCCTAATTAATTATGCGCCTTCTAGCTGGTTGCTTCCGTCATTCCTCCCCCCACCCCCGCTTACTTGTGCAGGACTGTGGTCCTGCTTGATTGGGACTGCCAAGCAGTCTTAGTTTCCAGTCCAGAATGGCTGAACTAAGCTCCATCACCACTTCAAGGTGCTGATCTCAATGGGGAAATATATGTAACAACCTCAGTTCTTTCATCAAACATTCAATATTACTCAAGTTACACTGTTACTATATATGTAACAACCTAAGTGCTTTCATCAAACATT
Organism: Meghimatium bilineatum; assembly: GCA_034231615.1. Lineage (NCBI taxonomy): Eukaryota > Metazoa > Mollusca > Gastropoda > Stylommatophora > Philomycidae > Meghimatium > Meghimatium bilineatum. The sequence continues at coordinate 25,572,272 of CM067302.1, forward strand.
AAATATTATTAAAGTTCTGACAGTACTTTCTGAAAGAAATAACTATCTTACTAGTATCATTCAATGTAAATACTCTGCATTAGATTACCTAAAATTGTTGGATCATGTGCAAAGACTGAAAACTGTATCGTGCCAAACTTTCAGAAGATATCGTGTAAACTTTCAGGAGATATTGTGAGTCAAACTTTCTGGAGATATTGTGTATCAAACTTTCAGGAAATATTGTGTGTTAAACTTTCAGGAAATATTGTGTGTCAAACTTTCCGGAGATATTGTATGCCAAACGCTCAGAGGAGAAAAGATTTAGAGATAGACCACTTCTAAGATATCAAGATATATATGCAAAGTCACAATGAGACTTTTTCTAGTGACTATAGCTGGGAAAATGTGGCAGAAGACTGAGGTGCTTGGAAGACGATATTACATAATGATGTAGATAATTTTGAAACACTTCTGAGATACAGACATGAACACAAATGACACATGCATACAGCAACGTTCATTGCAGATTTGCAGTGATTGATTCATTCTACAACTCAACCTAAATCATCTAAATGACAAAATGTGCCATATATACACATGTGCACATATACTAATGTGGCCATAAATATATATCAATTATTAATGCATACATATGTGTGTATCTTTACATGTGAAAAGTCTACAAGCAAAATACTACTTTCATCCCCTTCAAAATGGTACCTGCAGTTCTGGCAAACATAAATGAAATAACATCAATGAATTTTGCTTTATCAATGTCTTGATTTTGTCATAGAAATGGTCTTCAGTACTTGCACAGTCTCTAAATGACATGATATCTTGTGGTGACTCATCAATTATGGACTACTTATTTATAAAATAGAGGGATTATAGAGTGAAATAAATAACAATCCCTGAGAAAATATCCAATGGATTGCTTCCTTCTATTGCTAAATGACATATGCCATCTTGTGGTGTTTTCAGACAGCCAGTGTGGCAACTGGGGCCTGAACTTCTACTTTTAGTTCAGGGTGATAAGTATAATCCTCTTGCTGAATGTCTATTTCTAGTTCAGGGTGATAAGTATAATGTTTTTGCTGAACTTCTACTTTTAGTTCAGGTTAGTAAGTATAATCCTCTTGCTGAACTTCTACTTTTAGTTCAGGTTAGTAAGTATAATCCTCTTGCTGAACTTCTACTTTTAGTTCAGGGTGGTAAGTATAATCCTCTTACTGAACTTCTACTTTTAGTTCAGGGTGGTAAGTATAATCCTCTTACTGAACTTCTACTTTTAGTTCAGGGTGGTAAGTATAATCTTCTTGCTGAATGTCTATTTCTAGTTCAGGGTGGTAAAAACAACTAGTTTAGTGTAAAAACAACTGATTTTACCAACACATGACATTATTTCTATGGTTTAGTCTTGACATATATAATGAGTTGTAGTAGATGTTACAGATTATAATGCTAATAAAATGGACTATAAAGCATGTGAAATAATGATTACAGCATGTGTAAATAATGATTACAGTGTGTGCTAATAATGATTACATCATGTGTAAATAATGAGTACAGCATGTGTAAATAAAGAGTACAGCCCATGTGTAAATAATTATTACATCACATGAAAATCATGATTACAGCACATGTGTAAATCATGATTAGATTACAGCACATGTGTAAATCATGATTAGATTACAGCAAATGTGTAAATCATGATTCTTTATTAGAAACTGACTTCACAGCATGTGGGTCATTCCAATAAGTGTTCCACCCTCCATTCCAGCAGCCGCCCCAGTGTATATAGACTCAGAGTCCCGGTCAGGTGTTGATTGCGTGATCTTCGGGACTTTCCAAAAAATTTACTTTTCCTTCCCTCCCCTCTAGATAATTCCATTTCTGAAATTCTCTGTATGTGCACATTTTCAACTTCGTTGACATCATCTTCATCTTGAAATGATGAAATGACATCATGTGTAAATAATGATTACACCACTTGTAAATAATAATTACTTCACATGTGTAAATCATGATTAGATTACAGCAGATGTGTAAATCATGATTAGATTACAGCACATGTGTAAATCATGATTAGATTACAGCACATGTGTAAATAATGATTACACCACTTGTAAATAATAATTACTTCACATGTGTAAATCATGATTAGATTACAGCACATGTGTAAATCATGATTACAGTATATTAGTGAATGAGCAAAAAGAGCACTCACCTTCATCATTATCACCATCTTTAATGTTTGTGTAAACAGAACATACATGATTATCATAGAAGATTTATGATATGAGGCTGAATGTGTGTGTGTGTGTGTGTGAATAAGTGAGAGTAAGAACAATGAGATTTGTGTGATAGTGTGTGATAAGATTTGCTTGTCAATGCTAAAAACAGAGAGAATAAAGATGACTAAACTGCAAGGTAGTACCATTTTATCACTTGTTCCTCATGCCAGGTACAACAATAATGGTGAAACTTTTTTATAACTATACATGTTCCTGATGACTGACTCAATGTGTGATTACAGGATAAATAGTCACAAGCCCGGCAGTCTTGTAATCTAGGGACTTTATAGTCTTACAACTTGTACATGTTCCTGATGACTGACTCAATGTGTGATTACAGGAAAAATAATCATAAGCTAGGCAGTTTTCTTACTCAAACAATTTTACTATCTCTCTATCATACACTTTGTGTCATTTAATCAATTTTACTGTCTCTCTATCATACACTTTGTGTCATTTAATCAAGTTTACTGTCTCTATCATACACTTTGTGTCATTTAATCAAGTTTACTGTCTCTATCATACACTTTGTGTCATTTAATCAAGTTTACTGTCTCTATCATACACTTTGTGTCATTTAATCAAGTTTACTGTCTCTATCATACACTTTGTGTCATTTAATCAAGTTTACTGTCTCTATCATACACTTTGTGTCATTTAATCAAGTTTACTGTCTCTATCATACACTTTTCTTCTTCTTCTGCATTCGCTCTCATATAACGACAACGAATATATCATGTGATTTCCACTGGGGAGCGTGAAGTTTTTTCTGCTGCAAGTTCCACAGTAAAACTGTGTTATTTGCACCTCGGTTAGCCATTCTGTGGTCTGGACGTCCAAGGTCCAGCACATCCGTTTTCGTCATGCCTTTAATTCAGGTAGGCTTCCCTAGTCTGTGACAGCCTGTCTATCGCGGGTATGTAGTGACTCTTCGCCTAGATGATTGTTGTTCCCGTCTATCTCTCCCGAGGTGTTCCACCGTCTATGAACTTCCTTGTGTAATTGGACATACTGTGCCTGTGCCCATCAGGTACTGAACCATTTCTCATCCGCGAGCCTGGTTCTGTATGAGGAAGAAATCAACAGAAGAGTTGGACCCTGGCTCTTTCACCTTCTTAGCCGAGGTGCTGCTCACCAACACCGTGAACCCCTCGCCCAAGTTCGAGTCTTACACCAGGCGTTTGAGAGCAAGGCGTTCTCGAGCTGAGCGTCTTTGTCCCAATAGCGCCTGAGCCCATCGGGTACTGAACCCTTTCTCTCTGCAAGTGTATTTTCGGTATAGAAAAGCTTGACAGTAGAGTTGGGCAGGGCTAAATTCGTTGTCCCTTTTTTGCCTGAGCCCATCGGGTACGTAACCCTTTCTCTTCGCGAGCATGTTTCCGGTATAGGAAGGCTCGACGTTAGAGTTAGGCCAGGTCTTCTTGCTTTGCCAGACGCCCATGAATGGGTCTGGGTTTCTGCCTTAAGGAGCATAGGTAACTAGAAACTCGTCTCGAGCTGACAGAGCTTGTAGTTCCCATTCCCTTAGAGCGTTTTCCCTTTCTATTTGCAGTTGGCGTTGCCCTCTAGGGCTGTTCTGTCGTTTCGTTGTACTCAGTATGAGATCTATTCATCTCTCACCATGCATCTACCTTTTTTGGTGCCTTTTTCATTGGCCGCCTCTCCAATGTTTGGACTAGACTGACTAGCATCACTGTATGTCGACAGTGTCGCTGAATGTGTTGGTGCTGGTGGTGTCAGAGATATTGCCTGTCAAATCTCTTTCCATTTGCTACATCCAGATTCTCGGACACGATCCCCAAATGATTTGGCCACAATCAGCACGAGCCGCTGTATTTCTGTTTCCAGGGTGCACCTCAAGGAGGTGCATTTGGGATCTTGGTTATCTGCTAACCCTGGGTCCGCCGAGAGCATTGCGTTCCCTTTGCACCCCTATCATACATTCTATGACAATCAATTTTACTATCTTTCTAGCATGCTCTTTCTGTCACTCAACCAATTTTAGTCTCTGTATCATACACTATCTGTCATTTAATCAATATTACAGTAGCTCTAGTATACACTGTCTGTCAATCAATTTTAGTCTCTCTATCATACATTCTATGAAACTCAATCGATTTCACTATCTCTCTATCATACACTCTCTGTCACTCAATCAATTTTAGTCTTTCTAATCAAATCACTGTCATAATCAATTTTACTGTCTATCTGATGTTTAATCAATGTTACTGTCACAACATTCATGTTGATAAGCTTACCAAAAATAACTTCATCCCAATGATCCTTCCCCAGAGACTTGACCCGACGTGAGGATGACTTCCTTTTGAACAAACTACCTCTTCCTCTATTTGGAAAGTTTTCTTTGTCACTATCTTCATTTTGCTGGTTCTTCAGGACATCGGCACTGGATAAGACGAAATGAAAAATCAATCCAGAAATATTCTCTAAAAACCACACAATCTGCTCAAATTAAGATATATATACGAGGTAGCTTCAAAAAGTTCCAGGAATTCATTAATTATACAGAAATAATTAACAATAGAATTATCTACACTACATTGCCTTCAAAGTAGCTCCCTTCTGCAACTACACACCTTTTTCCAATATGCATACAGCTGCTGGAAACATTCATGGAACCCACTCTTTGACAGCTCTCTCAGAAGTTTCCTCACATTCGTGATAACATCATCTGTATTCCTGAATTGCTGTCCTTTTGGTGCTGATTTCATTTGAGGGAACAAGAAATAATCTGCTAGTGCCATGTTAGGAGAATATGGAGGATGCTTCAAGACTGCTTTACCAGTTAGGGATTGATGTGCCATCACACTGTCATGCAGCATAATCCAACTATTTCTTCTCCATTTTTGGAGTCGTTTTCTTCTTATTGCCTCTCCTAGATGATGAAGGATATCAATGTGAATTTCCTTGTTAACTGTTCCACCTTCAGGAATGAAATCATGGTAAACAATACCCTGGGAATAAAAATAAACTTTCAACACAACTTTTCCTGTGTTCTTATTCAAAAACAATTTATGTGTCCAAAGAGATGAAGGAGATTTCCATTCAGATGACTAACATTTTATTTGAGCATCATACAAAAAACACCAGGTCTCAACTCCTGTGATTATGTTGTTGAAAAAATTGCTATCTTGATTAGGGTTCCCACCAGGGTAAATCTTGTTTCTTTTTATTTGGGAAATAGCACTTTGGGAACCATGTGTTGGCAAACATAGTACATGTGCAGTTCATTGTAAAGAACACTATGACAACTTCCAACTGATATTCCAATTTCTGAGTCAGAATGAAATATGGAACAATGCAGCTGTTTTCGCCTATGACATACTTGAGGGCTTCCATGCAAGTCTGGAAACATGTGCTATCGCGATTGTCTTGAAGGAGATGTATAAAAGAGTGCTGTTCGAGAACCTCATCAACACACTCTTGCTCTTTAATATTGACCCTTTCATTGTCAGATAGATATCAGTGGTATTGCTTGAGAGGAAGGTGGCTCTCAGGTGCAGTTGTTGGACATCTAAACCCATAACAATACACCCAGGCCTTCCACAATGATCTGCCCTCTCACCCGTATTATTCAATGTCTACACCGTGGCAATCACACAGCAGCAGCTCGGCAGAAGAGGTATAACAATGTCTTTTGCAGATGATATCCTGATATACAGATAGGGAAGGGATAGAACAAAAACTGTCTGATCACTGCAGAATGACCGTATAGCCTCCTGGTGTAATGATTCAGGGGCACTGATCAACCAAGAGAAGGCATGGTTCTCTCTTAACAATCACATTGTAAAGTTTGCAACACCGACAATAGAGATGAGAGGGTAAGGTGTAATCAGGACCTCATCCTTACAATACCTGGGTGTGTGATTTGATCATAGTCTGTGTTTCTGGGAACACAATAATCATGTTATTGCACAGGCTCACAAAGGACTTTTAGCTCTGAAAGTGATGGCAGTGGCTGACACTAAACAACCACAGCTCGTAATCTTATATGAGGCTCTTGTCCTCCCTGTCATTGAATATGCAAGCACAATTATCACTTCCAGTCATACAAAGATTGAGAGGCTGGAGAGAATTCAAAACGAAGCGATGCGGATCATCCTTGGTTGCACAAGGGACACACCCTGTGTGGCTATGAGATTTCTCCTTGATTTTCCTAGCATATCTCATAAAACTAATATGTGACGTGCCCATGCATACCTCAGAGCGAGTTCTGACATAGACCTCCCACAGAGCTACACAGTGAGCTCCCTCGTGTGAAGGGAAGCAGGCTCAAGAGAAGCAAATCGTGGATGGGTCGGACCGGAGATACCGTTAAACATATCTACGCCCCAGAAGACATAACTCCTGACAAGGAATGGATACCTATTCCTACGGTCTTTCAAGTGACAGTGAAGACTGTCATTACACTCAATAGAGAGTGCAGGGAACACAGCCCCATGAGTGTGGATGATGAGGTCAAGGCACTAATCTGCAAGAATACTGATGACACAGATGTGATTTACACGGATGGATCGGTCATCCGTCACTACCGATGCGCATGAGTCTTTACTGCCAGATCTTCTCTTCTTCTTCTTCTTTCGTTCACTTGAAACATGTCTATATCTGTAATTCTGTCTCCTTAATAAAACTCACTGTCTTTTGTAGTTCATACAGTGTCCCATAGAGTTTTGATTCCAGTGTTGTTTCCTCTGACCAATATGTCTGCCTCAGTGTTTCATGCTCAGAACACTCTTGAAGTATATGTTTGGCACTCTGTGCTGCCTGTCCACATGTACACATGGCTGTATTGCCAATCTTGAACTTTGTATACATGTGACTGCGGAGTCGGTTGTGTCCTGTTCTGAGACGTAGAATTATAACTTGTTCTGGTCTGTTCATAATATGATAGTCATCTTGTGTTGTTGTTTGTGGCACTGACCTTGCATCTGTCAGGAATACCACAGGCTGTAGGTCAGAGTTGGAGTTCAGCAGTTTTTTAGCTGCCACACTAATTGCCTGGATTTCTGCATCATAATTATTGCAGAATTTTCCTGTCGGTGTTCTGATTGTATCTCTAGGCTTGTGTGGATATTCTATATATACACCTGCACCTCCAACTGCCAGATCAAAAGGAAGAACAGTACACAAAGTCAGAGGTAGCTTTACAGCAACAACAAGCAGTCTAACAATGGAAGTATTTGCCATAACACACGCACTTAACTGGCTAGAATCGCAAACCTTTCTCCGTGCATGCATACTAAGTGACTCACTGAATATAATTCAAAAAGTCAAAACAGGTGATATGTCAAGTCATTAGAGAGAGCTAAAATGCAAGCATCATTATGAAAACTCACGTTTATCTTTGTCCCTGATACGCGGACGTGGAGGGAAATGAACGGGCCGACCAATTAGCTATAGTCTTGTCACCACAACAGATGGTCAGCCTATGGATCAAGCAGACATACTCCTGCTCTTCGTGAGTCCTCAGAGGATTTTGAGATGTATGAGTATGAGTCAATATCGAGAATGCACGAATTGGAAGTGAGGAAGGGCATGGCCCATAGAGAACCCCTGACAAAGATTTAAAAAAGAGCAGTGAACCAACATAGAACAGGAACCATTAGCCATTATACCCTGAGAGATTTATGAAGCAGAGATCTGAGCACCTATTGACGTGTCCAGTGTGCGAAGAGGATAATCAACAGACCTAATACCTAATTCCAATTTCTGAGACTATTTTCTCTCAACATTAAGTCTTCTGTCAGCACAAACACTATTCTGAACGCACTTAATGTTTTCAATATTGATCAAGCTTCATAGTCATCCACTACTTGTATCATTATCGACACTAACATGATCTTCATGAAAATGCATGTGCCACACAAATACTTGCGATTTCTTTACTGCTGTTTCATGTTTTATTAAGCAATGTTAGTGTATCTGAGAGTGACTTACCCAAACAAACAAAAAACAACACAGAATTTGACATTTGTTCAATTAAGGACATTTTCAACTCCGATGATGCAACTAGCACAACGCACAAACATATATCTGTATCTTCTTTTTTGAGGACATTTTTAACTCCGATGATGCAACTAGCACAACACACAAACATATATCTGTATCTTCTTTTTTGAGAGGTTATGTGAAGATCATATCTGGCATGTGCTTTCATCAAGACCATCGCAACTTTTAAACATATAATCCCCATAATTCACACACTAGTCGTCTATGCCAGGAACTTTTCAACTACCTCTGGCTCAAAATCATTTACAAAATGTAAAGAATATGAAAAGAGCCCATAAGAATGTTGAGTACAGATCAGAAGATGAAAATAGTCCATGCTACAGAAACAGAATGTATACGCCAATAGTCAAAATGCACAGTAAGAATGAGCACAGATACATCTTATAATTTCCAAATTCACTCAGGTGTGAGACAGGGATGTGTACTATCCCCTCCATTGTTCATAACATACATAGATCACAACTGCAAAGCAGTAAAGGCAATAAAGGCAATGGAAGAAAACAATCTGAAGGATAACTTAAACGAATTGCTATTTGCAGACGACCAAGCACTTGAAGCATCATCAGAAGAGCAACTACAAAGACAAATAGACAGATTACATCAAACATGCCATACCTTATATATATATATATAAAGATAAATATAGAAAATACCAAAGCAATGAAGATAAGAACAGAAAGAAACAACAGACTTAACCAAGTGACAGAATTCACATACCTAGGAAGTAATATAACAACAGACTTAACCAAGTGACAGAATTCACATACCTAGGAAGTAATATAACAACAGACTTAACCAAGTGACAATTCACATACCTAGGAAGTAATATAACAACAGACTGCAAGAGCAGCAAAGAAATACACAATAGATGTAGTAAAGCATACCAAGCCCTAGGGCATATGACACCAATCTTCGGAAACAAGTACATAAATTTAAACACCAAATTAGCACTATTCAAAACGATTATTATGCCAATGCTGTGCTACCAATGCCAAACATCGACAACGACAGCGCAAGACAAACATAAACTTGTGACAGCTGAAATGGCGTGCTTACACAGAATCCTAGGAATATCGTTAAGAGACAGGGTGAGTGAGAAATGAGGATATCCAACAAAAAATTGGTACCACCCCTATCTTAGAATACATCAAGAGACAACAAATCAAATGGTTTGCATACATCAGCAGACTACCATCAGAAAGTATACTACAGCAAGCTATGCTACACAGATACAGTGAAGGCAGACCTAGAGGCCAACCATGAAAACGATGGACCATGGATGGAAAACGATGGAAATAAAAGAGGCGACAAATTCCACAATATACTCAGCACATAAGAGGGCAGTCTCCAGAAAACTCTTATACCCCTGACGCCAAAAGGCAACAACGGGTTTCAGCGAATAGATAGATAGATAGACTCAGCATGTACGAGGGCCATCTCCGGAAAACTCTTCTACCCTCTGACCATAAAAGGCAACAAAAGGTTTAGCGAATAGATAGATAGATATCTCCATTTTATGTTCATCAGTTTTCAGAGATATTTGTTTTCGAAGCTGTTTAATTTTTGATCTGTTGCTTGAGTTGATTTCCAGTTTTCATTTCCATACGTTAATACTGAGACAATATATGAGTTGAATAGCTTTAGCATGGTGTTTCTTCCTAGATTTTTTTATTTCCAGATATTAGTTTAGTGAATTTTCTAGCTGCAACTGCTATGCATGTATTTATCTCTTTCATTGAGTCTCTGTCAACAAACATTCAGTTGCCCAAGTAATTGAAGTTGGTTACTTTTTCCAGTATTTGGTTGTTTACTGAGTTATTATTTGTTGAACTGGTAAGTTCCATGATTTTTATTTGGATGTGTTGATCTGGAGGCCAATCTGCTCTGCGAGCGTGCATAGTCTGTTGGTTATATCTTGTGTTTGCTCATAAGTAAAGTTTAAGATTGCGATGTCATCTACAAAAACAAGGTCAGTTAAAGTGTTTTCGAGCCACTGGTTGCCAGCTATTTCATCTTGAATGATTTTATGCATGATCCAATCAATGTCTATACCAAAAAGCATTGGTGAAAATACACATTGAACTAGCAGTACAATTAACTTCACGCTCCATGGCAGAAATCATGCAATTTATTCTTTGTGGTTATAAGAAAGCAAATGTAGAGAAGAAAAAAATTAGGTAGCATATCCTGAACAGGATGTAGCTGCCGTCACAGCCTTTCTAAACTACTGTCAATCTTAAGCCAGTCTTCTTGCTTCTGTTACTTTCATGTTTAGGTAATCTTTGATGTCTTGCATCCATTTTCTTCTTAGTCTACCTCTTGTTAATCTCCCTGGCATCATCCCCTCCATTATCGCCTTCTCTAGTAGTCATGGTGTTTGATATTTGTCAAAATATTGTAGTTTTCTTGAGCCTTTCTTGAGCCTGCTGTTTAGCCAGTTTTCTTTTACATTAATTTCTGATAGGATGTCTATATTGCTTATCTTTTTTGCCCCATTGTATTCTGAGGATTTGTCTGTAACATTTTGTTTCAAATGCTGCTATTTTATTTTTCACTTTGTTGGTGATTGTCCAAGATTCACACCTATATATTGCCACTGGGAATATGCAAGTTATTAGGAGTGTTAGTTATGTTATTTTGCAACAGCTCAGCCATATGTTTTTCATTTGTATCAGCTACACGAGAGACAAAATAAAGTACTGGTAGATACACACCATACCAAATGATACAACATCAGAACCTACAAACACAGACAATTACTGGAACTTCTTTAAAAACTCATTTAAAAATGCAGCAGTTGAAACTGTGGGTTACTCAAGAAAAGACACAAAAAGATGGCTAAGCGATGAAATATGGCATAAATTCAAGAAATAAAATTATCCAAACTCAAAATGCTATCAACTAGAAACAAATTATCAACGCAAACATACACGAAGCTAGATGCAGTAGTAAAAACAAGCACAAGCAAGGATAAATCTGACCTCATACAAAAGTTATCTTCAGAAGGAGAAATAGCAGCTAACACAGGAAACATCTCCAGTCTCTTGATTTATCTTGCCACTGGAACACTGTAGGATCAGGAAGAGAGTGTGGTAGACAAATGGTGCAACTTCTCCACACTTTAAACAAAATTCAGCGCTAGTCATTACTCAACTATCATATAAATTCATGGGAGAATCTTGCCAAAGGCAGATCCGACTGGCATCGCAGAATCAAGAGTGCTGCATCAGCTGCAAAGAACCTCCGACATAATGATGTGCAACAGAAATGTGCCAGAAGAAAGGCAAGAACAGCTCAATGGCCCAAAGACTTCTTATACACATGCCCAGAGTATGGTAGACAATTCCACGCATGCATAGGACCATTAGTCACAATCAGGCATGCTGCAGACATCATCATTTTCATGATCATCCCAGTTGAGCTGAATGGTCATCACTGACTTCGACGGGCAAACAGCAACATCTTATCTCTCATGTTTTATGTATCTATTAGTACTTTATCTCTTATGTTTTGCATATCTAGCAGTACCTTATTTTATTTATTGTGTTTTGTGTATTTACGAGTACTGTATTTTATTGCTCATGTTTTGTGTATCTACCAGTACTTTATTTTATCTCTTGTGATTTATGTATCTACCAGTACTTTATTTTATCTCTTGTGATATATGTATCAACCAGTACTTTATTTTATCTCTTGTGATATATTTATCTACCAGTACTTTATTTTATCTCGTGATTTATGTATCTACCAGTACTTTATTTTATCTCTTGTGATTTATGTATCAACCAGTACTTTATTTTATCTCTTGTGATATATTTATCTACCAGTACTTTATTTTATTTCTTGTGATTTATGTATCTACAGTACTTTATTTTATCTCGTGATTTATGTATCTACCAGTACTTTATTTTATTTCTTGTGATTTATGTATCTATCAGTACTTTATTTTATCTCTTGTGATTTATGTATCTACCAGTACTTTATTTTATCTCTTGTGATTTATGTATCTACCAGTACTTTATTTTATCTCTTGTGATTTATGTATCTACCAGTACTTTATTTTATCTCTTGTGATTTATGTACCTACCAGTACTTTATTTTATCTCTTGTGATATATGTATCTACAGTACTTTATTTTATCTCTTGTGATTTATGTATCAACCAGTACTTTATTTTATCTCTTGTGATATATTTATCTACCAGTACTTTATTTTATTTCTTGTGATTTATGTATCTACCAGTACTTTATTTTATTTCTTGTGATTTATGTATCTATCAGTACTTTATTTTATCTCTTGTGATTTATGTGTCTATCAGTACTTTATTTTATCTCTTGTGATTTATGTGTCTATCAGTACTTTATTTTATCTCTTGTGATTTATGTGTCTATCAGTACTTTATTTTATCTCTTGTGATATATTTATCTACCAGTACTTTATTTTATCTCTTGTGATTTATTTATCTATCAGTACTTTATTTCTTTTGATTTATGTATCTACCAGTACTTTATTTTATCTCTTGTGATTTATGTATCAACCAGTACTTTATTTTATCTCTTGTGATATATTTATCTACCAGTACTTTATTTTATCTCTTGTGATTTATGTATCTATCAGTACTTTATTTATCTCTTGTGGTATCTACAAAATGTGAAATTCTTTACACTCACATTTTACTGTTAGGAATTGTCCCTTTATTCTTTTCTGTAAAGTCTTCAGAAACCCTAAGAGCCAACCAGGAGCCACCAATCCCACGAAACAATGTGTCTTTGATGTGGAAAACATCTCCAACTTTAAATGAATGTTCATTCAAATCTGTGGAGCTTTTGTTGAAGTGGACTCTGCAATCAGATACAGTGAGAATGCAAGACTACATATGGCATTAAGTCATTAATTAAACATTGTTTGAAAACATTTGACTATTCACACTTGAGAACCGCTATATATATATATATATACACGAACTTGCCACTCTTAAACCTTTATGGATCAATGAGCGCCAGACATATGCATGATTTCAAGTTGTTCTGTCATTATTCTGTTTGTCTTGTTTTCACATTTATTTTGGTGCATTTTTGAATATTTCCTATTTTTGTACATTTCCTGTTTGTAATGCACCTCTGACCTAATTTCTATCCTTCCGGCCACCTCGTGTGAGCACTAGTTTTGTTATCCCTTCTTGATATTTTTTTATGTATACATGTATGTAACCTTGATAAAGGCATTTTGGTCGAAACATCGATTTGTGTGTGTGTGATTATGTGTGTTTCTAGTTATTAGCAAAACTCATTACCCTGTTTCAAGCACTACCTGTTGGATTTCAGTTTTGTGCAGTGAGTACATATTCTCAATTTTCTACAGTATCTGGTCAGCAGGAAGAAGGTTGTTGCTTGTTATTTTCACAATAAATACCATATTAAAAACTAAGGTTACTGTTAAAGTCTAACCATCGCAGTAACACATAAATAAATAACAATAAACAAAAGAACAAGGATATTTATTTGGTCAAACAGGGACCTATCTCAAGAAAAAACATAAACATCAAACAAGAAAAATGTGTATGTGTTTTTGAGAAAGAACCAATGATTCCTTCATCTATGGCCACTTTTCCTAGATCCGCTTGAGATAGAAAATCATCATCTATGAATATGCTTCAATAGAGGGAAAATTACAAACAATCTCAATTACCTTCTACCTTCTCAACTGTTGTAACAGTTCCTTCTACCTTCTACCTTCTCAACTGTTGTAACAGTTCTTTCTACCTTCTACCTTCTGAACTGTTGTAACAGTTCCTTCTACTTTCTACCTTCTCAACTGTTGTAAAAGTTCCTTCTACCTTCTACCTTCTCAACTGTTGTAACAGTTCCTTCTACCTTCTCAACTGTTGTAACAGTTCCTTCTACCTTCTCAACTGTTGTAACAGTTCTTTCTACCTTCTACCTTCTCAACTGTTGTAACAGTTCCTTCTACCTTCTCAACTGTTGTAACAGTTCCTTCTACCTTCTACCTTCTCAACTGTTGTAACAGTTCTTTCTACCTTCTACCTTCTCAACTGTTGTAACAGTTCCTTCTACCTTCTACCTTCTCAACTGTTGTAACAGTTCCTTCTACCTTCTACCTTCTCAACTGTTGTAACAGTTCCTTCTACCTTCTACCTTCTCAACTGTTGTAACAGTTCCTTCTACCTTCTACCTTCTCAACTGTTGTAACAGTTCTTTCTACCTTCTACCTTCTCAACTGTTGTAACAGTTCCTTCTACCTTCTACCTTCTCAACTGTTGTAACAGTTCTTTCTACCTTCTACCTTCTCAACTGTTGCAACAGTTCCTTCTACCTTCTACCTTCTCAACTGTTGTAACAGTTCCTTCTACCTTCTACCTTCTCAACTGTTGTAACAGTTCCTTCTACCTTCTACCTTCTCAACTGTTGTAACAGTTCCTTCTACCTTCTACCTTCTCAACTGTTGTAACAGTTCTTTCTACCTTCTACCTTCTCAACTGTTGTAACAGTTCTTTCTACCTTCTACCTTCTCAACTGTTGTAACAGTTCCTTCTACCTTCTCAACTGTTGTAACAGTTCCTTCTACCTTCTGAACTGTTGTAACAGTTCTTTCTACCTTCTACCTTCTCAACTGTTGTAACAGTTCCTTCTACCTTCTACCTTCTCAACTGTTGTAACAGTTCCTTCTACCTTCTACCTTCTCAACTGTTGTAACAGTTCTTTCTACCTTCTACCTTCTCAACTGTTGTAACAGTTCTTTCTACCTTCTACCTTCTCAACTGTTGTAACAGTTCCTTCTACCTTCTACCTTCTCAACTGTTGTAACAGTTCCTTCTACCTTCTACCTTCTCAACTGTTGTAACAGTTCTTTCTACCTTCTACCTTCTGAACTGTTGTAACAGTTCTTTCTACCTTCTACCTTCTCAACTGTTGTAACAGTTCCTTCTACCTTCTCAACTGTTGTAACAGTTCTTTCTACCTTCTACCTTCTCAACTGTTGTAACAGTTCCTTCTACCTTCTACCTTCTCAACTGTTGTAACAGTTCCTTCTACCTTCTCAACTGTTGTAACAGTTCTTTCTACCTTCTACCTTCTCAACTGTTGTAACAGTTCTTTCTACCTTCTACCTTCTGAACTGTTGTAACAGTTGACTTTTTGACAGAATGCGCAAGCATTTGAGATACACAGTCAATTCTTCAGACTTTTAGATAGTTTCATATCCAATGCTCATTCACGGGCAAAGACCTGCGTGTTGATGTTTGCCCCATCATACCTGAGGATTTTTGCCTTACTTGACCATAGGTCACTCACTATTCATCACTTCTCATTTTTTTTAAATAGCCCAACCTTGATAGTTTATCTACCTTTCTTCAGTTAAGACATTCTATCTTTGATGTCTGCTGTGAATAAATGTTTACTGTAAAAATTTGTTAGCTAGTGTACACCTACAAATTTCACAATATTTTATCAAAAGATGTTAACAGTAATTTATCTAATTTTGTTTCTACTAGTAGCAGTACAATTTTAATGACCTTCTATAAATGAATGGACTAGGTATGATAGACCCCTCCAGGACCAGATAAATGGAACACATTATATGGAACAAAATAACAGCTCACAAACACATGCATATATTACACAATGGCATTGGGTCAAAGGGCATAAACCCATGGACTGCTGGATCAGCAACCAGGTATGATAGAAATTTGTCATATGATCAGCCCCCATAAAAACAATACATGGGGGATTGAAAGCAAAACTGTGCCGCTCTTTACCCATGTCAACAGCACTTATCTGCTCATCAGGGGGCACAAAAATTATCTCATGGGAAAAAATTACATGATATAGCAGGTCTCAGATGATGGAATATGCACAGGTAGTGAAAAACACAAAGGTATCATGACAGCAGGTCTCAGGTGATGGATGACAAATAAGCATTGCAATATTAAAGGTCACATGACATATCTGCTATATATGACAGTATAACAGCTCAAGTTAATTGTCATTAAAAAATATACTTCTGATATACCATACAACATGATACACCATACATGATACCCATACAACATGATACACCATACAACATGATACAACATTGTACACCATACAACATGGTACATGATATACCATACAACATGATAAAACATGATACACCACACAACATGATACACCATATAACATTAAACAACATTGTACACCATACAACATGATACACCATACATGATAAAACATGATACACCATACATGATACACCATACAACATGATACAATATACAACATGGTACACCATACAGGATACATCATACAATATGATACACTATACAATATGGTACACCATACAACATGATACAACTTGGTACAACATACATGATACACCATACAACATGATACAACATGGTACAACATACAGATACAAACCTTATATAAAACGAATCTCCTGCTTCATGACTTGCCATGATTTGATCATAATCTGGAAATAAATACCAACAAGTGATATACAGTCATATTTTAGAAATAAATACCAACAAGTGATATACAGTCATACTTTAGAAATAAATACCAACAGGTGATGTACAGTCATACTTTAGAAATACATACCAACAGGTGATATACAATCATACTTTAGAAATAAATACCAACAGGTGATATACAGTCATACTTTAGAAATAAATACCAACAGGTGATATACAGTCACACTTTAGAAATAAATACCAACAGGTGATATACAGTCATACTTTAGAAATAAATACCAACAGGTGATATACAGTCACACTTTAGAAATAAATACCAACAGGTGATATACAGTCATACTTTAGAAATAAATACCAACAGGTGATATACGGTCATACTTTAGAAATAAATACGAACAGGTGATATACAGTCATACTTTAGAAATAAATACCAACAGGTGATATACAGTCACACTTTAGAAATAAATACCAACAGGTGATATACGGTCATACTTTAGAAAAAAATACCAACAAGTGATATACAGTCATACTTTAGAAATACATACCAACAAGTGATATACAGTCATACTTTAGAAATAAACAAGAACAGGTGATATGATCATAGTCTAGAAATAAACAAGAACAAGTAATATATGGTCATACTTTAGAAATAAACAAGAACAGGTGATATGATCCTAGTCTAGAAATGAACAAGTGATATGATCATAGTCTAGAAATTAAGAAGATCAAGTGATAAGGTCATTAGAAATGATCAAAAACTAGTTTTATGATCATAGTCTAGAAATGAACAATAAGAATAGGTTATATGCTTATAGTTTGGACATTATTAGCACATGCGGTTGGCTGTGGGTCTCACCAGTGGCTCACTAGACAAACCAACTATGCAACAGAAAACCTTAGTAGATGACATGCCTTTATATTGAGGTTATCTTCTTATAGAAGCTTCATGGCATGTCATCTATACAATCTCATAGTCGTAACTTTTGATAAAAGTTACCATGTTGTTTCGACAGGCCGACGTTGTGCTTGAACTAGTTACAGGCATGGCGTAGGTGGGCTGAACAACAAAGAAACCTGTCGCAAGGGCCAAAGTTGTGCCCTGATGTCAACGTCTGTTTTGGCAACCTTAGACTAGAAACACCATTGAGTCGGATGTCTGCAGGAACAGAGGGCGGAGCACTTATGAGAATGCCCCACATGATGTGAGGCCAGTTTTTAATCAAGAAGTTTGGACATCATCATCAAGTGCCATCTCTGCAACGAAGGTTGGCTGCAACAGATATACAACATCCCGTCTCTTGCTTTGGTGGTGCACTCTGCTAGACTGTAACCTATTCATCTTGTGATGTTACTCTCCCATTTGTAATAGTTTGGACACAAAGTATTTAATAACACATTTAAGCACACAACAAAGTAATCTTAGAACTAACCAACCTTCTTTTCTATATTGTACCACTAAAGTTACTTGTCCTTCCAGGCTGGTTAGATATGAAACAGATTCCTCTCGAGTAAGACCAGTAATCTCTGTTCCATTTGCCTGCAGCACAACAGTTTATCTATCACTTATCTTGAAAGCATAAACTTGAAAAATATCACAAGTAATCAGTGGTAAATCTAAGGATATCTTCATTATAATTGCACATAGGTCAAGAAAGTAGTGGTCAATCTTAGGATATTTCATTGTTAATATGTCCAGAAAGTAGTGGTCAATATAAAGATATCTCCATTGTAAACATGTCTTGAAAGTAGTGGTCAATCTAAGGATATCTCCATTGTAAATATGTCCAGAAAGTAATGATCAATCTAAATATATCTCCATTGTAAATATGTCCAGAAAGCAGTGGGTAAGGATATCTTCATTATGTTTGCAAATATATCAAATAAATAATGGTCAATCTAAGGATATCTCCATTATGCTGTATATATGCTTATAAAGCAGTGTTCAATCTAAGGATATCTTTATTATGTTCATAAATATTTATAGTAAGTAATGGTCAATCCATTATGTTTGTAAATATACGAATAGAGCAATGATCAATCTAATGATTTCATAAAATCTGTAAATGTGTCCAGAACTTGCTGGTCAAAATAAAGGATATATTCACTGTAAATATGTCCAGAAAGCAGTGGTCAATATAAGGGTACCTCCATTGTAAATATGCCCATTATAAAAAATGTTTTTTGTTTCGTTGTTAGATTTACGGTATAATAAATATAATTTCTCAATGAAGAACATTGAGGAACAACGGGCCCAGGAAAAGTTGCGTAATTTTAATATGAGGTCCTAAAGATTCATACAGATATATTTAAAAGTTGTATAATGAATTTATGTTTTTTTTTCTATGCTAATTAACTAACATTTTTTATATTAATTAGTTGTGCACGCTTCTGAAAGTTACAGAAATGAGATCAACAGATGCGTCTTGTCTTCGCAAAAAAAAAATATATATAGCGTGTGTTGTATTATTGAAAATAACAAAGATAATTTAGAAATTATCAGTTCTGCTACATTTTGTGGTCACAAGTTTTATTTATATTTTCCAATATGTTTCATGTAAATTATTTTGATGTCAAATTAATTCGAAAACAATTCATAACGTTTTTCAGAATTGATATACAGACTTGGTTGAATTTATCATTGAATTACAGTTTTCACGGGCTATCTAACTACAGTATTTTTAATGCTGTAGCATTATTTTGAATGACAAATACCATACCTTTACCATGACAGATATCATCCCATAATGATTCATAAAATTCTAGAAAAAAGATGACAAGCACTCATAGAACCACAGTTTAGCAACACTCAAATGGGATTCAGTAAGAACAAAAGATGTACAGATGCCATTTTTACACTCCAACAAATGGCAGAAAAAAAACAACTGAAAACAACAAATAATTGTATGTCACATTTGTCAAGCAAGAAAAAGCTTTTGACAAGTAGACAGACAACAAATTTAGAAAATACTATCAAAATATGGGGTTCCACAACATCTAATCAACTTGTGTTGAAGTAGTTACACAAGCAGTCAATGTAGTTAGAATGAGTGTTGGATTTTCAGATAAATTCCATATACACTTTGGAATGCGACAAGGATGTGCTCTATCTCCATCGTTATTCATCACATATATCGATTACATATGTAAAATTGCCAACACTAATGAAGAAGACAACCTAAACAAGTTCTTGAGAGAATTTTTGTGTGCAGACAATCAAGCAATAATATCAACAAAAGAACCACTACAATAACATATACATAGACTTCACACAACATGTAAGGACTTTAACATGAAGATAATACAGAAAAAACTAATGTCAATTGCAAAAACAGAATGAAACACCACTATTCTAATCGATGATCAACAACTTAAACAGGTGAAATAATTCACTTATTTTGGAAGCATCATATCATTGAATGGAAAAAACACAAAATAAATCCAACATAGATGCAACATAACATACCGCATCTTGGGGCAGATGTCTCCTATTTTAAAAAACAAACATGTGAGCATGAACACCAAAACTGCTCTATATAAAACGATCATCATACCATAACTATGCTACCAATGTAAAACATGGACACTAACAACAGAATCCAAAAGAAAACTTGTTACAACAGAAATGACTTGTCTAGGTAGGATCCTCTGAGTAACAATAAGAGACAAAATCAGGAATGAAAACATTAGAAGACAACAGATAAATTTGCTTTCATATGCTTCCAGACTACCATGAGACAAGTGTCCCTCAAAAAGCATGGTATCTCAAAGACATGGTGGAAAATAAAAATTACAGAAGTAAAAGAATCAATGAAAACAAACATATATGACAAAAAAAAACTATCTTCATAGAACTCTTCTACCACTGACACTGCAAGGCAGATGGGGAAAAGCGAAAAGAAAGAAGAAAAAGAGTGATTCATAAGCCAGCTTACCACTACCATGACAAATATCATCCCATAATGATTCATTACTCATCTTACAATTACCATGACAAATATTATCCTATAATTATTAATAACTCTGCTTACCTTTATCATCACAAATATCATCACATAATGATTCACAACTCTGCTTACCTTTACCATGAGTCCTACATTTGCCTTTTCGAATTCTGCTTACAGCATCCGCTCCTCTGCGATTATACTTAAAAGACCTTACCCTTGGCCTGATTTGCTTACTTTTATCATTTTTCACAAGCACAACACATGGGAGGTGCTCACTGCCATGATGCCCCGTTTGCAGATAGCCATAGAAGCCAATGACACCAATGCCAGGTCAATAGCACTATCATTAATGCCATCCCTGCTTGTCATTCTTGTTCTATGACCATTATTAGACCTTCGTAGAACTCAAGAGGAGGAAATCAGGTTTGGGATAAGCCCCACTGGTAGAACGGAGAGGTGCAAAGGGTATGGAGCGAGAAAAGGAAAGCAGTAGCACTATGGCAGAGAGCAAGGAAAAGTATGACTTCTCAGCCCATGGAGGTCACACAATGGAAACGGATGAAATAGAAAATAATTTAAACAGTCAAAGAGATTGCAATGGTGACACAATGGGACGAATTTAGTCAGGAGATCACATGTGAAAAGTTACTAAAATTGTTCAGGCATTTACACAAATCCATGAATGGCACAAATTGGTCAGAGAATTGTGGAGGCATATCAAGACATCATGAAAAAGATTACAGAGCATGGAAAAACATATGATAATTAAAGTTGAAGAAATTAGGAAGGCGCTGAAAAGTACAAAAAACACAGCTCCTAAATCAGATGGCATTAGTCGGAGAACAGATGAGGAGAGGAGAGTTGGTGGATATGTTCAATAATAGCCCACTACCCAAACCTGACAAGGATCCCACCAGGATACAAGGCTACAGAATAATAACAATGCAGAATACAATAGGCAAGCTTTTGAAAAAAATTGTGGCCTGGAAGGTATCAGGTCATCTTAAGAGAAATAAGTGTTTATCAACGTTGTAGGTGGGTATCGTCCAGGAAAGAAGACATGGCCGAATGTAGCCATCTTTACGCAGGATGTTTTTGAGGAGTTCGATTCATGCATGGTGACATGCAGTCACAATAGATCTTGAGGATGCTTACAATAGGGTATCCTTGGATGTCTTGATGGACCAACTGTTAAATCTTGCAGTAAATCCTTTTGTCATGCAGTGGGATGGTACGGCACTGGTGGTAATTGTGTATCAGCACCAATGGTTATTAGCTGGGTCTGCCACAGGGATAGCCTCTATCAATCAAATCATAAGTGCTGGCAGAACAATGTTGTACGCCGATTACATCCTATAGTGTATAGTGTATAGCCAGGGCAGAACTTGAGAAGAATGTGTCGTGGAACTACAGGGAGACCTGGACAGACTGACAAATTGGTGTAGAGATACAACAGCAGTGGTAAATCCTTCTAAGGCATTCGTAACTTGGTTTTCCTTGAACAGTCACATGGTAAAAACGCCCATGTGACATGTTTTGACACCCATGCCACAACCAGCACAATGAGATACCTGGGTGTGTTTTTTACAGAAGTCAAAGTTTTTGGGAACATTTTGACCATGTTATCATAAGGTCTGGCAAAGGCTTAGCAGAAATGAAGGTTATTGCTACTGCACAGTGTGAGCAGAGGTTGCTATTTCTTTTGTACCAGGGTTTGGTGGTGGCTGTGGTGGAAGATGCATTGGCTATTCTGACTCTTAGCCAAATTCAGATAGAAAGACTGGATATAATCTAGAATGCAGCAATGCACATCATTCTTGGTTGCACAAGCGCTACATTGACAAAAGCTATGTGGTACCTACTCGACTGTCCTAAGGCAGAGCACAGATAACAGTACTATCGTGCATGGACGTCCTTCGGATACATGCAGATAAGGAACATCCAATGCTATTCGAAATACAGAAAGTTAAAGGTAGCAGACTTAAGAGAGGGAAGTCATGGATGGGACGTGCTGAGGATGTCATACAAAGCGTGTGCAGATTGCAAGATGTGGCAGCAGGTGCGGAATGGATAGGTCTACCCCACAGATTTCAAAACTTGTTTGAGAGTAGTAATAACACTTAACAGGGAATGCAGAGAATGGTGTCCCACTGCAGTGGAGCAAGAGCTGCAGGCTTTGGTCAATTAGTTAGTTAGTTAGTCATTGGATCATCGTCACTGCACTCCAGACAAGTCCATAGGTGCTCAGATCTCTCCTTGAGTGTATCCATCATAGCATGTTGGCTGACGGTCCCAGTACGCTGTTGATTGACCATCATTCTTTCTCGCCCACAAAACCATTCCTTTCTAGCGACACCAAATTTCAAACCAAGCTCCCTTATTCTAGTCACGAACAAGAGTCATCATCACTTATATAGTCATTTGCTCGTGCGTTTTCCTGTAAGATGTTCAAAATGCCTGCCCGATCCATCGCTCCACCAACAGTCGTAGTAGTAGCATGTGTAGCCAACCCATCTGTACTCTCATTAACCACGACTCCTGCATGTCCTGGCACAAACATAAAAGTCACTTTACACACACAGGAATTTTTCCCTGCATCCAGCCACTGTTCCAGAATGTGCCCCGCCTGAACTTTCACAATCATACTCAAGGAGTCACTGAGTATACAGGCATGCTCACAAACAGTCTCCAAGCACACCCATTTTTGGTTACTGCCAAAATTTCCATTGTCATACTGCTTGTCATCTAAGTGAATGCACCACTTTCCTCTATGATGGTCTTCCCCCCATCCCCACCTTTGAACTGTGAAGGACCAGGCACTTCTTAGTGTCTCTCAACCAACCCATCTGTATATATAATCATATCACCTTTCCTGGAATTCTCACTGATCAGAGTGAGCATCTCCGACTCCACCACTGTTGGATAGCATTCCCTGCATTCTCTATTGATTGTTATTATTACTTTGTAGGCTGTCGGACAAAGTAAGGGCACCTGACTCCATGTCAGTGAGAATGCCAAAGAGGGGGATGTGACTATATACACCGATGGATCTGTGATGAGACATGTTCGCAGTGCTTTGGCCTTCACAGTTCATTGCACAGTTAAAACGATCAGGGAGGAGAGTGGAGCCTTTGCTGTTACTACAAGTAGCATGACCATGGAGATTATGGAGATTTGGACCAGGGCATTTGAGTGGGTAGGCACACAGAAGGCAACAGGTCTGCATCATGAGTGACTCTATGAGTATGATTAGGAAGGTACAAGTGGATCTCGTTCACGGACAGTGGATTGAGGTCTTGATAAGGAGACTGAAAGTGCCTACATTTATTTTCGTGCTGGGACATGTGGGTGTTCGAGGCAATGAAAGAGCTGATCAACTGGCATCATGCGCGTTTGCGGCACAGAGCGATAATGGGGCAATGGATCTAGCTGACGTTTTGAACTCCTTAAGATGAGAGTGATATCTACATGAGAATAGAATGGATGATGATTCCTTTTCAATGGCCAGGATTCTTCTTCTTCTTCTTCAGCGTTCATTCTCAAATTCCCCCTGGATTTCTCTTGTAACAGAACAATGGTCCTACAAGATTTCCAGTTGGATGTAGTCCAGAGAATGGAAATGCGTTGTGTTGCCGTTTTATTTGCGCCAATGGCCCAACACATCCGTCTTCGGCGGGAATGGCCAGGATTAAAGATCAGGGTTTGAAATGCTGTGTTGCTAGAAGTGAACATTTTGGAAGACGCAGAAGAATGATGGTCAACCAGCAGAGGATGGAACTGTCAGCAGAAGTGTAATGGCAGATAAACTCTGTGGTGATTGGACCAACAATGGGCATGTCCAGTTTGCAGTGATGATGATCTTTAAGATTAACTAACTAACCTTTACATGACAAATATCATTCTTTAATGATTCATAACTCTGCTTACCTTTACCATGACAAATATCATCCCATAATTATTCATTACTCATCTTACCTTACCATGACAAATATTATCCTATAATGATTCATCTTACCTTTGCTATGACATTTATCGAATAATTTGCACTCTGGTAGAAGAATTTCTTACCAAAATAATCTGGTCACCCTCAACAAGGCCCTCTTGTTCCCCTGCACTCCCAGGTTGAACACTGGCAATAAATATTCCAGTAGCATTTCCACCGGCAAGTCTTAAACCTAGTCCTGTCTGCCTGTCCTTGAGGAAAGTCACTTCATGAGGATTCAAACTGTAAATTTCAAAATCCAAATTGTATAAATGTACACTACACTAAATGAATATGGAAATATTAAACAAATCAGAACAACCTTGTGAGAAGAGCTCCGAGAACTTTACAACAAACATATATGAATATAACTTAGAATTGTATAGAGAAATGACATAAACACTTCAAAGAGACTGTCACTAAGTCTTGATTAGAAACTAGTATCATAGCACATGGGACACTCCCATAAGTGCTTCACTCTCCATTCTAGCAGTCATTCAAGAGCATGTAGACTCAAAGTCCCTTCAGGTGTTGACTGTAATCTTTGATTTTTTTCCTAAAAAGGTACAGTTTCATCCCTTACCTCTACTACCCGCATTTCTGTCATTTTTTGTATGTTTACATTTTCAGTTCCATTGTCATAATTTTCAGTTTGCAATTAATTCATGCCTGCTTTAATCAAGTCATGTCTCTAAGTCATGAGTGTTGAAGGATTATTAAAAATGTGTCCCAATGACTGCCCAGATTTCAGATTTTATGAAGATTCAAAATCTACTTGTGGTGAACGAAATGACTTACAAAATTTAACATTCACAACAGCAAGTAAATTCTTCTTCAAATAAAGAATGATTGCTGCTAAAGTCTCTGCCTCAATCAACAGAGCAGCACACCCCATGCTGAGAGTATTATTAAGAGCATGCAATTTCATAATTTCAGATTATAATATGGAGGTACAACCTTGTAAACACAAGGTAAGTGCTTTAACCTTTAGCACACTGCATTCAAATGATACAAATTCCCCACCATGCAGCTGGATTATTTTTCAACAATTTGCTTTATTTTGGTGGGTGTTTGGAAAATGCAATAACTTATGTGTTTTTGGAGGTTTTTCAATAATATGTGTACATGAAAATAAAGAATTGAATACTGAATATAACGGTGAAAGTTTTGTTGGTGTATGTATGTATGTATATGTGATACATTTTGTTGGTGTATGTATGATATGTGATCAGTGTTGTTGGTGTATGTATGATATGTGATACATTTTATTGGTGTATGTATGATATGTGATAAGTTTTGTTGGTGTATGTATGATATGTGATAAGTTTTGTTGGTGTATGTATGTATATGTGATAAGTTTTGTTGGTGTATGTATATGTGATAAGTTTTGTTGGTGTATGTATATGTGATAAGTTTTATTGGTGTATGTATATGTGATAAGTTTTGTTGGTGTATGTATGATATGTGATAAGTTTTGTTGGTGTATGTATGATATGTGATAAGTTTTGTTGGTGTATGTATGTATATGTGATACATTTTGTTGGTGTATGTATGATATGTGATAAGTTTTGTTGGTGTATGTATGATATGTGATAAGTTTTGTTGGTGTATGTATGATATGTGATACATTTTATTGGTGTATGTATATGTGATAAGTTTTGTTGGTGTATGTATGATATGTGATAAGTTTTGTTGGTGTATGTATATGTGATAAGTTTCGTTGGTGTATGTATGATATGTGATAAGTTTTGTTGGTGTATGTATGATATGTGATAAGTTTTGTTGCAGTATGTATGATATGTGATAAGTTTTGTTGGTGTATGTATGTATATGTGATAAGTTTTGTTGGTGTATGTATGTATATGTGATAAGTTTTGTTGGTGTATGTATGTATATGTGATAAGTTTTGTTGCAGTATGTATGATATGTGATAAGTTTTGTTGCAGTATGTATGATATGTGATAAGTTTTGTTGGTGTATGTATGATATGTGATAAGTGTTGTTGGTGTATGTATATGTGATAAGTTTTGTTGGTGTATGTATGTATATGTGATACGTTTTGTTGGTGTATGTATGTATATGTGATAAGTTTTGTTGCAGTATGTATGATATGTGATAAGTTTTGTTGGTGTATGTATGTATGTATGTATGTATATGTGATAAGTTTTGTTGGTGTATGTATGTATATGTGATAAGTTTTGTTGGTGTATGTATGTATATGTGATAAGTTTTGTTGCTGTATGTATATGTATGTCATAAGGAAGATCCAAATTGGTAAAACAAATCTAAAAATAAGAATAATGACTCACCTGTACTTGTCCGATGTGTGATTTCTCTGATAAATTTTTTCTGCATACCAAGGCGTGTTGTATTTGTTATTTCATAACCAAACTAATGTTTTCAAAATTATATTGTATGTGAAAAGAAATAAGACACAGAGTTTAGTGAGCTTGTTGATCCGTTCATCACTAAGTCTAGAAGTTAGTAATCCACCAATCAATGTATACGATATATTAGACCTATTCTTTTTCGATGTCATTTCATAATGAAAATAATGTGTCCATATCATCTGGCATAAACAAACGCAGCATTGTCGTTCTCCCTAATGTTATCAGCTAGGTCTAACGATCTTATAACCTCGGGAAAAATTGCAACACCAGATATGAAACCTGATGGCAGCAATCACTGACAACACAAACAACATTTGCTGTGACATGTCACTCTGGACATTCATAATGAGCTAGTATCTCTATCACCTGTCGTATCAACTAATGGAGCAAGATCTACATCTGTACATTTCAAGAATTCCTCATCGCAGTCATAATCCATAAACATTTCACTAATAACGATGTCCTTTCAACAGGTTGCTTTCAGAAAATTATAACAGACAAGTTGAAATTAGATCTACTATTCCAATATACTGCCTCCTTCAAAAGGAATTGTCAAAAAAGGAAGTTCAATAAGATTACAAATAGGTGGAGCCATTATTGGTCACATGAACGTTAATCATCTTATAGTTCCACGTTGATAAATGTGTGCATAGCAATGGGAGCACGGTGGAGATGTTACTCATCATGTGAATCTTATTCATCTTGTAGTTCCACAATGATAAATGATTGCATAGCAACAGGAGCATAGATGCACTGACAGTATGCTAAAGATTAACCACTATACCATGGACATATTATTGTGGTCCTCTTACTTAATGAACTAACCACTATACCAGTGAGATCCCCTTATTTTGGTCACCTCCTCCATTAGGATACAATTCAAGACAACTTACTCATGAACTATTCTATTAGATGAGACATCTTCTTCAATATGATCCGCTGTTTTTGGTATCAGCCGGTAATCTCCTTGCTCAGCCAATCCACTATTTTGATCAGCAAAGTAATCATTACACAAATTGTTGCCATCATATGATTTCACATCTTCTCTGTGTTGATCAATGTCTGTTGAAATGAGAAAGTTATCAAGAAAGAGATAAAAAAAACATGAACTCAGGATGTGTGATCAATTTCATCTTGTCGTCTATGCATTGAAGGTTGCCTACAACAAGCCTCCAACACTCATTCTCTTGCCTTGGTGGTGCATTATGAAAGACTATATCCAGTCCATCTCATGAGTTTTCCCTCCATAACATATTTCTGTCCACCTCTTTCTAACCTTCCCCCAAATCTACCTTTAAGTTAGGTTGTCAGCAAGTTGCCATATCCTTTAATATGCCCAAAACATTTAATTATTTTGATTACTGGTAATAGTTTTTTTTTATATGCAGTGTCTTAGAACATCATTATTTATTTTCTTCTCTGTCCATGAAGTTCTCTCTATTATTTTATATATCAAAAAAATACATTTGCAGAATATCAAAAACCATTTTTGGCAGTTGGGAAATGACGCAAACTTTGGTTTGGATATGTAACAAGATATAACCCACTTTCTAAAGCTGATTTGAAAGGAAATCCAGGAATGATTTGATCAAGGAATGTTCTGAGCAGGATTTTCTACACTCCTCCAAATGACTATGGATGGCTGAGTACAGAGATGTTTGGAGGGCTTTCTGTGTTGATCTAGTGTGACACTCCTACGACCCTGACGGGTTATTGGTTTTATTATTATTATTTTATATCCACATCTCAAATGTATCAATTCTGTTTTCTAGTTGTTTGTTTATCCTCTATGTTTCTGAGACATACATTAACATAGAGTGGTAGCATTTTATCATTATCTTTTAGCATGCTTGTGATTTGTGTGGATGTTCACAGTTTCTTCATAAAAAATGTTATTTCTAGTATAAAATACGCTTATGCCATATTCATAGTTAGCAATACACAGGTTGCCCCAGACTGGGCAAGATTCAGAGTGTGCCCATCTGCATCATCATTTGGATGTACCAAAGATACACCCTTTGTGGCAATGAGATATCTCTGTGACTGACCAACCATATCATCAGGAAGTCTCATACACTGATGACAACATGCAGTCATAACTCAGTTTGCTCATGTCATTGAAATTACTTTTAGCCTTTCCTATTCTCCTCATATCTTCCATCATTTGTGATATTATGTGTCCAAGATATAATATATGTTGCAGTATCTCTGCATACATTTTTTCGTCCATACGTTTGTTCCTCTGCAATTTTGCCGATTATTATCGTTGATCCTTTTTTTATGTTAATATCTAATCTGTATTCTTTACTTGATTCATCGACTTGATCTATTAGTCTTTGTAGTTCCTATTTACTTTCTGCTAAGAGAACTATGTCATCTGCACATCATTATTATTTTCTTTGATCTGGAGTCCTGGCATTTATTTGATATCTTAAAGATTTTCTGTAAGATGTTAGACTTGGTGATAAAATAAACCACTTGCTACATTTTGATGGCTTATTATAACTGTTTATAATTATATCATATTAAGAGACACGACGGCATGGAGAGAGTGTTAATGGAGGGGATGATAGAATGCAACAGGGGCAAAGGCCGACCAAGACGCCATTGGACAAAAGACATTCAAGAATGCCTGCGCATGTCACTGGGAGATGCAGGGCAACTTGCTCAAGACCACGGAGAATTCAAGAGATCCATAGGAAAGACTACGTTCTGGAAAGAATATGTCACTTGATGATGATTATAACTGTTAATTAGTGTAGTCATTCTTTGTGAATTATTGTATAGTCATTCTCTTTGAATTATTATATAGTCATTCTCTGTGAATTATTGTATAATTATTATCTGTGAATTACTGTATGATCATAATCTGTGAATTATTGTATAGTCATTCTCCATGAATTACATTGTAGTCATTCTCTGTAAATTATTCTATAGTCATTCACTGTGAATTATTATTTAGTAATTCTCTGTGAATTACTGTAGTTACTGTGAATTGTTGTTGTTGCTGTAATTATTATATAATAATTCTATGTGAATACTTGTGTATAGTCACTGTGCATTATTGTATAAAAATGGCTATTTATTGTATAGTCACAATGAATTTTTGTTGTCACTATGAATATTTGTTTGTAATCATTGCCTTTGAATTATTATACAAATGATTCTCTTTGATTTATTGTATAATAATTCTCTGTGAAGTATTGTGTGGTCAACCTCTGTGGATTATTGTATAATCACTGATAATTATTTTAGTCACACTGAGAATTATTGTATAGTCCCTGTGAATTATTGTAGCCATTATCTGTGATTATTGTATAGTCACTGTGAATTATTGTAGTCATTCACTGTGAATTACTGTATAGTAATTCACAGTGAATTATTGTATATACACTGTGAATTATTGTATAATCACTGAATTATTGTAGTCTCTGTTAATTATTGTATAGGCACTGAATTATTGCATAATCATTGTGAATTATTGTATAATAATTCTCTGTTAATTATATTTTATAGTCACTGTGAATTATTGTATAGTCATTCACTGTGAATTATATTTTATAGTCACTGTGAATTATTGTATAGTCATTCACTGTGAATTATATTTTATAGTCACTGTGAATTATTGTATAGTCATTCTCTGTGAATTATATTTTATAGTCACTGTGAATTATTGTATAGTCATTCTCTGTGAATTATATTTTATAGTCACTGTGAATTATTGTATAGTCATTCTCTGTGAATTATATTTTATAGTCACTGTGAATTATTGTATAGTCATTCTCTGTGAATTATATTTTATAGTCACTGTGAATTATTGTATAGTCATTCTCTGTGAATTATATTTTATAGTCACTGTGAATTATTGTAGTCATTCACTGTGAATTATATTTTATAGTCACTGTGAATTATTGCATAGTCATTCACTGTGAATTATATTTTATAGTCACTGTGAATTATTGCATAGCTATTCTCATATATTTATGACAGGACCTTTATCTGTAAGCTTTTATCACAGATAATTATAATAGGAAACATTGAAGAAACTCACGGTTTTCCAAACTCTGTGGCAACGTTGGGAGATCATTATCTAACACATAATGACCATCATATCTTGTGTTATCTGAGTTAGGATAT
Source organism: Meghimatium bilineatum (assembly GCA_034231615.1). Lineage (NCBI taxonomy): Eukaryota > Metazoa > Mollusca > Gastropoda > Stylommatophora > Philomycidae > Meghimatium > Meghimatium bilineatum. Next base: position 25,603,497 of record CM067302.1, read on the forward strand.
GCACCTGGTGGAACAGCATGTCGCTGTGCAGAAGGATCTTTAGCATACAAGTCTTCTACTGAATGTTGGTCAGGTTGATGTACATTGAGATCATCTTTATTTGAGACTGTTGTTGGGAATAGAGTTGTTATCAGGTGAAGACAGAAAAACTAACATACAATGACATGCTTGCAACAGCAGATTCAAGATTATTCATCATCATCATGATGGCGTCTTTACAAATGTTCTGGAAGCAGGACCGTGTAATGTTTCAACTGGACGATGTGGATCTCAAATTTTGTTAATTGCAGACATATATAGTCCCTAAGTTTCACAAGCATATTCATTATACTACACATATAGTCCCTAAGTTTGATGAGAATATTCATTATACTACATATGTTTGATGAACATATTCATTATACTACATATGTTTGATGAACATATTCACTATACTACATATGTTTGATGAACATATTCACTATACTACATATGTTTGATGAACATATTCATTATACTACATATGTTTGATGAGAATATTCATTATACTACATATGTTTGATGAGAATATATGGGAGCACTTATGGGAATGCCCCACGTGCTGTGAGGCCAGTTTCTAATCAAGAATTAAGATGAGCATATTCATTATACTATATATATTTGATGAACATATTTATTATACTAAATATATAATCCTTAAGTTTGATGACATATATTCTTCCACTGTTGATCAATGTGGCATGTTCAATTATCTGACATTGAAGATGAGAATCTTCAGAAGATTGTTTGCCCAAATCCCACAAATTATGAACAACTGAGCTCTTGTATCATTTTTGCATATAAATCAAATTATGAACAGATCAAAGCAAGTTGCATTCTCAGTTTCGAGCAGAACACAACCAAGTCAGTAGTCAAACGTGTACGGAAAATTGAAAATTGGCAACACAAGTAATGTATAAATGTGGACACTTCCAACCATGATATATCTGCAGAATAAAATAGCAAGATAAATTACCAGTTACTTAAGTCCTCACTAGAGCCAATGTCCCAAGTATTGATACAATGCTGAAGTCCTCACTACAGCCAATGTCCCAAGTATTGATACAATGCTGAAGTCCTCACTAGAGCCAATGTCCCAAGTATTGATACAATGCTGAAGTCCTCATTAGAGCCAATGTCCCAAGTATTGACACAATGCTGAAGTCCTCACTAGAGCCAACGTCCCAAGTATTGATACAATGCTGAAGTCCTCACTAGAGCCAATGTCCCAAGTATTGATACAATGCTGAAGTCCTCACTAGAGCCAATGTCCCAAGTATTGATACAATGGTAAAGTCCTCACTAGAGCCAATGTCCCAAGTATTGATACAATGCTGAAGTCCTCACTAGAGCCAACGTCCCAAGTATTGATACAATGCTGAAGTCCTCACTAGAGCCAATGTCCCAAGTATTGATACAATGCTGAAGTCCTCACTAGAGCCAATGTCTCAAGTATTCATACATCCTGAAGAGTGCTCAACTGAGTTGGGCAGGACATGTGTGTGCATGCCTTACAAACACATATCAAAATAGCTGATTTGTGGTATGATCTTATGTGTAAACAACTGGATGAAGAAATGCTTCAAAGACTCATTCAAAGTGGCTCAGGACATTGATGTCACTCCATGGGAATCTGTCATTCAGGATTACCCAATGTGGTATAGGAACACCATCAAAGGTGCCTGCATCACTGAGAAGTTACTGTGTTTGTATTATTTATTGCTACATTGTGTACACAACTGTACAGAGGTAATGTAAGACTTTCACAAGATGATAGTCTCACTATAACTGTACAGAAGTGATTTGGGCCTTTCACAAGATGATAGTCTTGAAACTTTCTAAATGAGGGCAGGAAAAGAATAGCACATTCAGATCTCTATATGAAAACTTTCTAAATGAGGGCAGGAAAGGAATAGCATATTCAGATCTCTACATGACAACTTTCTAAATGAGGGCAGGAAAAGAATAGCACATTCAGATCTCTACATGAAAACTTTCTAAATGAGGGCAGGAAAAGAATAGCACATTCAGATCTCTATATGAAAACTTTCTAAATGAGGGCAGGAAAGGAATAGCATATTCAGATCTCTACATGACAACTTTCTAAATGAGGGCAGGAAAAGAATAGCACATTCAGATCTCTATATGAAAACTTTCTAAATGAGGGCAGGAAAGGAATAGCATATTCAGATCTCTACATGACAACTTTCTAAATGAGGGCAGGAAAAGAATAGCACATTCAGATCTCTACATGAAAACTTTCTAAATGAGGGCAGGAAAAGAATAGCACATTCAGATCTCTATATGAAAACTTTCTAAATGAGGGCAGGAAAGGAATAGCATATTCAGATCTCTACATGACAACTTTCTAAATGAGGGAAGGAAAAGAATAGCACATTCAGATCTCTATATGAAAACTTTCTAAATGAGGGCAGGAAAGGAATAGCATATTCAGATCTCTATATGAAAACTTTCTAAATGAGGGCAGGAAAGGAATAGCATATTCAGATCTCTACATGACAACTTTCTAAATGAGGGAAGGAAAAGAATAGCACATTCAGATCTCTACATGACAACTTTCTAAATGAGGGAAGGAAAAGAATAGCACATTCAGATCTCTACATGAAAACTTTCTAAATGAGGACACTAGACTGGAAGATGCTATGATATTGTGATTTAATTAATTTATAATTACCCCCTCTCCCTTCCTGGGGGGAGCACAACAGGAAGTTAAGAGGTATCTAAGGTGTGTGTGACTTACCTACATCATTTTTCACAACAGTCGAAGTCATTGAAACAGAACCTGCATATTCTCTATCTTTGTTGATAATCAGCTGAACCTTGTCCCTGCTCTTTTCAATCAGTTTCTTGGCTTCTGCTAAGGAGATATTTTCCACAAGAGTATTGTTGATCTGGAACATACAAATCATATCATTATTGTTTAGATATTTCTGGCTAAACAAATGCGATACAAGTAACCAATGACTACTCACATACCAATCATATCATTATTGTTTAGATAATTCTGGCTAAACAAATGCGATACAAGTAACCAGTGATTAGTCAATTAACACAAAGTGGGTCAGTTGCTACATTCTGAGGGGTATCTTGAGAGGGAAATCCAAGCACTTATCGACTGATCGTTTGATGTGCTGGAAGGGTAATCTATTCACTAGTTTAACAAGCACACTAAACTGACACTCTACAAACATCATTTATTTGAATGAACTTTGAACAATGCATGTGTCTTCATGGACTGATGGTTTGATGTGCAGTGAGAGTAATCTATTCACTAGTTTAACAACCACACTAAATTAACACTCTACAAACATCATTGATGTGCAGTGAGAGTAATCTATTCACTAGTTTAACAACCACACTAAATTAACACTCTACAAACATCATTTATTTGAATGAATTTTCAACGATGCATGTGCCTTCATTTATTTTATATTATTCATATAAAGGTAAAGCTATGTCCCATGGCAGCAACCTGCAATCAGGAATGAAAGATAACTCTTCGTGTACTAAGCAGCAGCAACTATTAGGTGGGCTGGCAAGAACCCTTCCTCGCTGTCTATACCTCCCCTAACTCATGCGTCAGGTACTCATATGCAGCTGAGTCGACTGGAGAAGTAGGCGTGTCAAGAGAAAAATCACAACTTTGATTTTTTATTTATCTTCAAACTTGGCACGCTTTAACGCGGTACTCACTATCAACTAGGCTATCGTGCTCACATATTATTCATACAAATGTTTGAACAAATTCTGTGAATCTCCTATAGAGATCATAAAACAAAGTGTTCATAAGAAATTAATTTTATCAGATGTATTCAGGTCCACAAGAACCATTACTTTCAGTAATGAAATATAGAAGTAGTTAAACAGCCAGTCAATGGTAGTTAGAATGAGTGTTGGGCTTTCTAATAAATTACACATACACTCTGGAGTGCAAAACAGATGTGTTCTATCTTCCTTGTTATCACATATATCGATTGCATATGTAAAATTGCCAACACTAATGAAGAGGACATCATAAACAACCTCCTGAGCGAACTTCTTTTTGATACGATCAAGCAATAATATCAACAACAAAAGAACAACTACAAGAACATATAAATAGCCCCACACAACATGTAGGAACTTTTAACATGAAGATAAACACAGAAAGAACTAATGTCAATCGCAAAAACAGAATGAAACACCACTATTCTAATTGATGACCAACAACTTAAACAGGTGAAATAATTCACTTATTTTGGAAGCATTGTATTATCGAATGGGAAAACAATCAAAGAAATCCAACATAGATGCAATATAGCATACGGCATCTTGGGGCAGATGTCTCCTATTTTCAAATACAAATATGTGAGCATGAACACCAAAACTGCTCTGTATAAAACGATCATCATACCATCACTATGCTACCAATGTCAAACATGGACACTAACAACAAAATCTAAACGAAAACTTGTTACAACAGAAATGACATGTCTATTTAGAATCCACTAAGTAACAATAAGAGACAGAATCAGAAATGGGATACAAATGTAAGGGCAAACATTGCAAATGATGGATTACAGAAATAAAAGAGTCAATTAAAACAAATATATTAAGCACACACAAAAATCATCTCCAGAGAACTCTTCTACCACAGACGCTGCAAGGCATAAATGGGTATAAAGCAAAAAGAAAAAGAAATAATGAAATGATGAAAACTTGCATATATCGTTTGGACATATATACCACCATGATTATTTAACCCCTTGACTGAGGAGGTATTATTAAGGATTCGATAAAAAGTCACTGCCATTTTGTGGAGATTTTCCTATTCTTAGCTTCCCAGGGAAAAAATCTGTCTGGAAACTTATAAAGCATCCAGATCAATTGTTTCCCTGGGAAACAAGAATATCTCAGAAAAATAGCAGCAACCCCTCATCATATCCTTAAGGATACCTCTGCAGTTAAATTGTTAACAAAAAAGACACAATAAGGAACAGTCAAAGGTGGAAGAAACAGGAGGAAAAAGAAAATCATGGACAGACAACATCAAAGCCTAGACAGATCTGGATTTTTCCTCATTCACATCATTGAAGGTAGAAATTGATGGAGGACTCTGTGTCGATACATCCAATGTGATGCCCCTATGACTCTGACGGGTTATTTTTTTTAGCTTTTCTGAAAGTTGTTATGACTAAAGCTCCCAAAATGAACAGGGAAGAATGGAATTACTACAACCTACAAAGCATACAAAGAACGATAACTAAGTTGAGCTGTTTCAACAATACCATCATGTTCAGCAGATCCCTACAGTTGTTGTTGTTGTTGATATCCAAATGCTGAGTATTTTTACTCTTGTTAGCACAATACAATTCTTAAAATAACTAAGATAGATCTATCTTAGTACCACATTTCACTCGGATAGCATTCATTTTTACTTGTGGTTTTTTTATGTTTGTATGTTATGTCCGTGTCTTGAAAAAGGCCTATTGGTCCGAAACGTCGACTTTGTCCTGTGTACTGTCATCTGTAGATTATATTCTGTGTTTTGTTTTGTTATATGTATCATATTTACATCCGTTAGTGATAGTGTGTAGTGTTTTAGTCATCATTCAGTAGGACTTCATTACCTGTTTTACACGTGAGTACTATTTTCCATTATGTTCTACTAGCAGTACCACCTTCTATTGAATCCATACAGTAAGTTAGTGACTGTTAAGGGTGTCTGTAGAAGTTTTTTCTTTTTTTCCTGGCAGTTGAAAGGTAACGGCAGTCAATAAGGAAGTGTTTACTGTTATTTGGGATGAAAGCAGTTTCTACAAGTGAATACTTTCTGAGGTTTGTTATGGTTTAAATGACTATTGATCCTTGCATGTTCTGTTCGAAACTGAAAGATAAGGGATTGTTTTCTCCTGCAGAGTTTGTTTATGTTGTTATTGTCCTTTGGATGGGTTATTTCACTAAATACATTTCAACAAGTCACCCCATTTGTCCATCTGTTCAGCCAGATTTCCCTGGTTTTGTTTCTGAGAATCAGTTTGACTGGTCCCACACTACAAGGTATTTGCTCTTGTTGTTTCTGGTGCCTCTTTTTGCAAGTCTGTCTGTTATTTAATTTCTTGCTAGATTACTATGTCCAGGTTTCCATTGCATGGACACACTGAATAGATATATTTAGATAAGATTGTGCATGCCATAGTGGACATATTCCCAACAAATGGCCCCGTTCTTTAGCGCTATGGGCGGATTTATTCATCAACCACAATGACCATTTTTTATGAAATTAAAATCATACATACAGCCCATGTGACTGAAAACTGTGAATCATTTAACAATTGATTTAAAATTGTTTACCAGCAAGATATGAGACATTATGGACTTAATCGAAACAAAAATTATCAAAATTGGGGAACATCACGTGCGGAATCCATTGTCAAGTTTCAATCGCTGGCCGACAATATGTATAATTGATGTACAATCATTATGTGTTGTGACATAGGCCTAGATATCAGTAGATACATACCTAGTACAGTAGATATAGGCCTATATATCAGTAGATACATACCTAGTACAGTAGATACATACCTAGTACAGTAGATATATGCCTAGTATAACATTGGTTTTTGGTATAAGGCATTATTAAACAAGTATGGAACTAACAGACTAATGTTACTGATCAAGACATGGTCTATATTTTTTGACACTTTTCTTTCTTGCGCAGCATGCTTTGAGAGTCTGTGAGTATTACCGAGTGTGTTGATGTATCAGTTATGAACCAATTTAGTGCTGCTGTAATTCCCTCTATCTCCATCCTCATGCTCAATGTGACAGTAAAGTATGCAGATGATTTCTCAACCAAATTCATGCCATTTCTGTAGGCAACAATAACCCAAAAATCCATTACTGATTTCACATAGCTAAGTTTCAGTTAGAGAGTCTATCCGCTCCCCAGTTTGTACTAGCTAGTTTCTTAATGAGGTTTAGGCATTTACTTGTTTTTCCTCTGAGATTTTCTATGTGGTCTTTTAGCTGTCTGTCTAGTTTTACTCCAATATATACGGGGAACACTTCCGTCATTAGTATTTCCCCACTCATTTTGATGTTGACAAATCTTTTGTCTGTTCTGTGAGAAAATAATGTCAGCAGTTGTCTGTGTATTGATTTTTAGTTTCCATAATTCACAGTATACTGAGATTATCAGGAGAGCTCTGTTGATCTTTGCTTTTACCAGGATGGGATATTTATCAGTGGTTTAGATGGCAAGGTCATCAGTAAACAATGTTTTCTACACATTGAGATGTTTCACTAGCTCATCAATGAAAATAAGGAAAAGTGTGCAGCTTTGAGGCAGTCTCTCCTACAGTGTTCTTTTACGGGATAGTGTAACGGCATAGCTGGTGGCTATGGTTCTGTTTGTCAGGAAGGCATGTAACCATTTCAACATCTTCCCATCAATTCCCATTCTGTTCAACTTCAGCAAAAGTCCCTTTTCTCCAGATTTTGTGGTAGGCTCATTCAAGGTCAATCAATACTAATATGCTTTTTTCCTTCTTGGACACCATCCATCACATTGTGTGTGAATCTGAAGAGAGGGTCATCTGCATGACATTTGTGCCTGAAGCCTGCATGGTTATTATCTAGACAGTCATGGTATTCCAGCCACCAGTATATTCTGTTGTTTATCCATTCTCTCAACCAGCTTGTCTATGCATGAGGTGAGGGATATGGGCCTATAACTTCTTGATGTTCCTGCTGGTTTTCCTTTTTTAATAATGAAGTTGATAGTTGCTGTGAGCCATGCTGATGCAACTGTCCCTTCATCCATGTTCTATGTCCACTATAAGATCACATGAGTCAGACATATGACTACAGAAACTACCACTGCAAGGTCACATGAATCAAACAGACCACTACAGGAACTACCACTGCAAGGTCACATGAATCAAACAGACCACTACAGGAACTACCATTATAAGATGAAACGAGCACTTTAACATTAAAAAAGAAAAGAGAAAATCTTTACCTTGAGAACAGTGTCTCCTTCTTGTAAAGCAGGTTCTTTTGAAGCTAAAGTATGTGACACTATCTCCTTGATGTACATTTTGCACCCGAGCACAATACCAAAGTCTGAGGACAGCACAAATATTCAAGACTGGAGTAACAACTTAGTTGGCACATTGTGCATGTCACATGCAAGACTGTAGTAACAACTTGTCACATTCAAGACTGGAGTAACAATTAGGTTGTCACATTGTGGATGCCACATTCAAGACTGGAGTAACAACTAGGTTGTCAAATTGTGGATGCCACATTCAAGACTGGAGTAGCAACTTAGTTGTCACATTGCAGATGTCACATTCAAGACTGGAGTAACAACTAGGTTGTCACATTGTGGATGCCACATTCAAGACTGGAGTAACAACTACGTTGTCACATTGTGGATGACACATTCAAGACTGGAGTAACAACTAGGTTGTCACATTGTAGATGTCACATTCAAGACTGGAGTAACAGCTAGGTTGTCACATTGTGGATGTCACATTCAAGACTGGAGTAAAAACTAGGTTGTCACATTGTGGATGCCACATTCAAGACTGGCGTAACAACTAGGTTGTCACATTGTGGATGCCACATTCAAGACTGGAGTAACAACTAGGTTGTCACATTGTGGATGCCACATTCAAGAATGGAGTAACAACTTGTCACATTCAAGACTGGAGTAACAACTAGGTTGTCACATTGTGGATGCCACATTCAAGACTGGAGTAGCAACTTAGTTGTCACATTGTGGATGCCACATTCAATACTGGAGTAACAACTAGGTTGTCACACTGTGGATGCCACATTCAAGACTGTAGTAACAACTTGTCACATTCAAGACTGGAGTAACAACTAGGTAGTCACATTGTGGATGTCACATTCGAGACTGGAGTAATAACTAGGTTGTCACATTATGGATGTCACATTCGAGACTGGAGTAACAACTAGGTTGTCACATTGTGGATGCCACATTCAAGACTGGAGTAACAACTAGGTTGTCACATTGTGGATGCCACATTCAAGACTGGTGTAACAACTTGTCACATTCGAGACTGGAGTAACAACTAGGTTGTCACATTGTGGATGTCACATTCGAGACTGGAGTAACAACTAGGTTGTCACATTGTGGATGCCACATTCAAGACTGGAGTAAAAACTTAGTTGTCACATTGTGGATGTCACATTCGAGACTGGAGTAAAAACTAGGTTGTCACATTGTGGATGCCACTTTCAAGACTGTAGTAACAACTAGGTTGTCACATTCTGGATAGTATTTGACTTTACAACTTAAGCACAGATTGAATTGAGATCAATGGGAATGTACAAAGTAAATTAGAACAACTGTCAATATGGTGCACTACCCACAATGTTGTTGCTAACCCTCAATAGCAAATGGGTAACAAGACAAAATATCCCTGGCAAAATAACCCCAGACAAAATATCCCCAGACAAAGTATTCCAACATATTCCCAGCCAGAATATTCCCATACAAAATATCTATAAGACAAAATAACCCCAGACAACAATTAGCTAGTCTCGCCACCACAACAGATGGTCAGTCTATGGACTGATCAGACAAATTCACTGCTCTTCGTGAGTCCTCATGATCAGAGGATTTTGAAATGAATGATGAGTCAATATCAAGAATGTGAGAATTGGGAGTGAGGATGAGCATGGCCCGTAGAGAAGACCTGACAAAGACTTCAAAAAGAGCAGTGAACCAACATAGAACTGGAACCATCAGCCGTTACACCCTGAGAGATTTACTGAAGCAGAGATCGAAGCACCTATGGACGTGCCCGGTGTGCGAAGTGATAATCAACAGAACTAATACCTAATCCCAGACAAAATATTCCCTGACAAAATATCTCCAGATGAAATATTTCCAAATTAAATTACTAAGGTAATATATTACTCAAAAAGGCTGCAGGAAATTAGTTTTATGAGAGTTTATGGTTATGAAGCACTACTCTGGAGCTGGTGGGAAAGAGATGTGGAAGTGTTATGTACGAACATGTTATGCTAGTGTTCACACTCTTAACGATAATGTAGATTTGAGCATGGTGAACATGATCATGCACCTATTCATGGTAAAGTTGCTGTAGCAGCTGCTCGAGAAAACATCAGGCAACATGCTGAAAACACAGAAGAAGGTACTGGGCACATTATGCAACAAGCTTAAGACAAGTATCAATCCAGCATGCATATCTTCCACCTTAACAAAAATCTTTAACTAGAGATGTTTGCAGACATCATCAGCAAAATTGAATCAATGATCAACACATTGAAGAATGTAGAAACATAGTCGGCGGCAGTCTCTTTCTGCACATGAAAGAACCAGATGTCATTTTGTTTGCAACACATGATGATGTTGATTTTCATTTTCAGAGCAGACATTGGTTTGCTGATGGAACATTCCAAGTCACCCAGATGGATTTCATCAACTGTATCTGATCCATGCATTTGAGAATTGTCAAATAATCCCATGTGGTGTGCACTTTTGTCTGGGTGTAGTGAAGTAATATACTGCCGACTGCTTCAGCATATCATCAAACTTGGAAATAACGGAAATTCAGTTCCATCTTCAATAGTTACTGATTTCGAATTAGCTGCAATTAGAGCTTTTAAAAGTGCATTTCCATGAGCTCAAGTATCAGAATGTTATTGTCACTTTGAAGAGAACGTTTGATTAAAAACTACACTACAATCTGACGGTAAAACAGCATTGTACATCTCTGATGAAAAATATGCAATTAAAGATAAAAAACTGATAGCTTTGTCACACAAACAAGAAACTGCTGTCATTACTGTTTTCAAACAAACCAATACTGATAGTTTCTCAGACCTGGATTTCCTCATCAATTACATTTTACATTAATTTCTACATTTGATGGGTTTATTATGGACACCGATCACAGCCTCAATTTCCAGTGGCACTTTGGAGTCAACACTACCATATCATGAATAAACTGCCAAGAAACAACAATGCTGTAGAAGGTTGGCACAATGCATTTAATTCAATGGTGAATGTACCACATCCAACAGCAGCAAGACTTGCCCAGAAGTTACAACAACAACAACATACATCTGCATTGTGGAGAAGTCAGACTGCCACTGGTCAACCAACAACAAAGAAACGAAATGTTGTTGATACTACTGAAACAATGGTTGAATGGTATGATCCATCAGAGCCTATCAACAACTTGAAAAACATGTTTGCTTGCATTAATACTTGACTGCAGGGACAAGTGATCTAGTTATTCCATGTCCAAACCATCTTACAGAGACAAGCGATCTAGCTATTCCATGTCCAAACCATCTTACAGAGACAAGCGATCTAGCTATTTCATGTCCAAACCATCTTACAGAGACAAGTGATCTTGCTATTTCATGTCCAAACCATCTTACAGAGACAAGTGATTTAGTTATTCCATATCCAAACCATCTTGCAGAGACAAGCGATCTAGCTATTTCATGTCCAAACCATCTTACAGAGACAAGTGATTTAGTTATTCCATATTCAAACCATCTTACAGAAACAAGCGATCTAGCATTTCATGTCCAAACCATCTTACAAAGACAAGTGATTTAGTTATTCCATATCCAAACCATCTTACAGAGACAAGTGATTTAATTACTCCAAATCCAAACTATCTTGATCTGTTTGCTTGCATCCAAACGTGACTGCAGAGACAAGTGATTTAGTTATTCCATATCCAAACTATCTTACAAAGACAAGTGATCTAGTTATTTCATGTCCAAACCATCTTACAGAGACAAGTGATTTAGTTATTCCATATCCAAACATTCTTACAAAGACAAGTGATCTAGTTATTTCATGTCCAAACCATCTTACAGAGACAAGTGATTTAGTTATTCCATATCCAAACTATCTTACAAAGACAAATGATCTAGTTATTTCATGTTCAAATGATCTTACAGAGACAAGTGATCTAGTTATTCCATATCCAAACTATCTTACAGACAAGTGATCCAGTTATTGTATTCTTTCTACATGTCCAATAGATAGATAGTTGTCAGATCATCATCACTGCAAACTGGACACTTCCATAGTTACTCCGATCTCTCTCTGAGTGTACCTGCCACTACACTCTTGTTGACAGTACCAGTCCTCTGCTGGTTGACCATCATTCTTCTGTGCCCTCAAAAATGTTCACTTTTAGAAATACCACATTTCAAACCCTGATTTTCACTCCTGGACTGAACAGGAATCATCATTCACACTAGTCTCACGCTTGTGTGCTATATATCTTATGGAGTTCAAAATGTCAGCTAGATCCATTACCCCATTGCCCTGTACCACAAATGCGCATGACACCAGTTTATCTGCTCTTTCATTGCATCAAACATCCACATGTCCTGATATGAAAATAAATGTAGCTATTTTCAAACTCGCCTTTATCAAAGTCTCAATCCACTGTTCATGAACGAGTCCCACTTGTACTTTCCTAATCATACTCAACAGAATCATAGATGCAGGCCGTGTTACCCTCTGTGTGCCTACCCACTTAAATGCTCTGGTCACTGCCATAATCATGATCTTGCTACTTGTAGTCATAGCAATGGCCCCACTCTCCTCCCTGATCATTTTACCTGCGCACTGAGCTGTGAAAGCCCACACACTGTGAAGATGTCTAATCACAGAGATCCATCAGTGTATACAATAACATCCCCCTCTTTGGCTTGCATCTCTTGCTCCAGAGTCATAGGACACCATTCTCTGCATTCCCTGCTAAGTGTTATTACTTACTATCAAACAAATTTCGAAATCTATCCATTCCGCACGTGCTGCTACATCTTGCAATCTGCACACGCTTTGTATAACATCCTCAGTACGTTTCATCCACGACTTCTCTCTCTTAAGTCTGCTACCTTTACCTTTGGATGTTCCTCATCTGCATGTATCTGAAGGTATGACCATGCACGGCAATACTGTAACCTGTGCTCTGCCATAGGACATTCAAGTAGGTACCGCATAGCTATTATCCATGTGTCTCTTGTGCACCCAAGAATGATGCACATTGCTGAATTCTATATTCTATCCGGTCTTTCTATTTCAGTTTGACTAAGAGTCAGAATTGCCAATGCATATTCCACCACCAAACCCTGATACAAAATAAATAACCTCTGCTCACACTGTGCAACAGCCATAACCTTCATTGCTGCTAAGCTTTTGCCTGCCCTTATGATAAGGTGGTCAACATATTCCCTGAACCTCAGACGTCTGTCAAAAAACACACCCAGGTATCTCATTGTGTTGGCTCTTTCTAACCTATTCCTGGCCAACAAAACATGAGGGATGGATGTCTTTACCATGTGATTGTTCAAGGAAAACCAAGTTACGAATTCCTTAGAAGGATTTACCACTGCTTCCATATCTCTTCACCAGTTCATCAGTCTGTCATGCTCCCAAGATAGGAGTCTGAATGTCTTTATTGTTGTAAATTTGCTATTTAATGTTTAACTTTGTCAGAGCCTCAAAAGATGAAGGGGATCGACCTCATTATACTAGAGTTACACCATATGTACTACATCTCTCTCAACGAAGCAGCACGCCACCTGCCAAGAGTACAACTCATTGTATGTAACTTCATAGCTTCAAGCAATAATCTCCATGTAAATTCATAGCTTCAAGCAATAATCTCCATGTAACTTCATAGTTTCAAGCAATAATCTCCATGGAACTTCATTGCTTGAAGAAATAATCTCCATGTAACTTCATAGGTTAAAGCAATACTCTCCATGTAACTTCATTGCTTCAAGCAATAATCTCCATGTAACTTCATTGCTTCAAGCAATAATCTCCATGTAACTTTATTGCTTCAAGCAATAATCTCCATGTAACTTCATTGCTTCAAGCAATAATCTCTATGTAACTTCATAGCATCAAGCAATAATATCCATGTAACTTCATTGCTTCAAGCAATAATCTCCATGTAAATTCATAGCTTCAAGCAATAATCTCCATGTAAATTCATAGCTTCAAGCAATAACCTCCATGTAACACCATTGCTTCAAGCAATAATCTCCATGTAACTTCATTGCTTCAAGCAATAATCTCCATGTAACTTCATTGCTTCAAGCAATAATCTCCAGGATCCCTGAAAACAATCCAATGTATAAACAAAATGTCATGCATGGGATACGAACCTCATGAGCACAAAGAAAGCGGCTTAATCACAATGCCAGGGAGGTCTATATTTAAAAAAAATTATTTTCCAAGTTTTGTCAAAGATCCTACATATTGATTTTCATGTATTGTGTGTCATTGACTTCTACCTTATCGATTTTGATGTATTGAATGTTACTGACTTCTACCTTATTGATTTTGATGTATTGAATGTTACTGACTTCTACCTTATTGATTTTGATGTATTGAATGTTACTGACTTCTATCTTATTGATTTTGATGTATTGAATGTTACTGACTTCTACCTTATTGATTTTGATGTATTGAATGTTACTGACTTCTACCTTATTGATTTTGATGTATTGAATGTTACTGACTTCTACCTTATTGATTTTGATGTATTGAATGTTACTGACTTCTATCTTGATGCTGGACAAATAGAGATCACAACTAAATGTCTATTATATCTATTATAGCAGAAATCTGTTATATCTGTTATAGTTGCTAGCAAAAAAATGGATTTTGTGATACAATGAACCTACCATCTTTTTTGCCCTTTTTGCTTAAAGAGATCTTCAATGGAGGACTGGATCCGCCTGCTTGTGTGGCTGGCAGCACAACTCTTCGTCTCACAACCTATGTACCATAAATATATTATTGTGACAACATACTTCTTATATGAAACATACAAATCTCATAGAAATAGACAAACATCTCATGAAATATCAATCTCATGAAACATATTAATCTCATAGAATTGGATGAACATCTCATGAAATATTAATCTCATGTAGTATATTAATGAAATATCAATCTCATGAAGTACATTTATTTCATAGAAACAGACACCATATCTCTCGAAATATAAATCTAATAAACTACATTATTCTCATAGAGATACATGAACATCTCAATATCAATCTCACGAAGTACATTTATTTCATAGAAATAGACACATTTCTCATGAAATATCAAAATTATAAAGCACTTTAAACTCATAGAAATAGACACATTTCTCATGAAATATCAATCTTATAAAGCACTTTAATCTCATAGAATTGGATGAACATCTCATGAAATATTAATCTCATGTAGTATACTAATCTCATGAAATGTGAATCTCATAAAGCACATAAATCTCATAAATATATGAATATATAATCTCACAAAACATCAATCTCATGAAGCACATTAATCTCATACATAAACATCTCATGAAATATGAATCTCATAAAGCACATTTATTTCATAGAAATATATGAGCATCTCATGAAATATTAAGCTTATGTAACATATTAATCTCATGAAATATGAATCTCGTGAAGCATAGGCAATCATGACTCTCCACAGCTCTTTGTCTCCAGTATTATGTATCAGAATCATTGTAGTCACATTGTGGTGTTTTGTTTCTTTGAGATAACCATTACTTCTGTTTCATTGATGTTTACGAAGAGGCCCATATCTTTAATTTCTGTCACTACTACATTAATTAATTCTCGGAGATCTTCCGTCACTTTTAGCAATGAGAACAGTGTCATCAGCATATCTTAAATTACTTATGTTATGTCCTCCCACCGATATTTCCGGGATATTTTATTACTCTCATGAAGCACATTAAACTCATGAAATATGAATCTCGTGAAGCACATGAATCTCATAGAATATGAACATCTCATCATAAAATATGAATCTCATGAAGCACATAAATCTCATAGAATATATGAATCTCATGAATCATATTAATCTCATGAAATATATGAACTCATGAAATATGAATCTCGTGAAGCACATTAATCTCATGAAATATGAATCTCATGAAGCACATTAATCTCATGAAATATGAATCTCATGAAGCACATTAAGCTCATGAAATATGAATCTCGTGAAGCACATTAATCTCATAAAATATATGAACATCTCATAAAATATGAAGCACATTAATCTCATTGAAAATGAATCTATGAAGCTTTATTAATCTCCATCATAAACAACAATGAACATTTTGTGTGGTTTGTCCATCATAAACAACAATGAACATTTTGTGTGGTTTGTCCATCATAAACAACAATGAACATTTTGTGTGGTTTGTCCATCATAAACAACAATGAACATTTTGTGATGTTTGTCCATAAACAATAATGAACTTTTTGTGTGGTTTGTCCATAAACAACAATGAACATTTTGTGATGTTTGTCCATAAACAACAATGAACATTTTGTGATGTTTGTCCATAAACAACAATGAACATTTTGTGATGTTTGTCCATAAACAACAATGAACATTTTGTGATGTTTGTCCATAAACAACAATGAACATTTTGTGATGTTTGTCCATAAACAACAATGAACATTTTGTGATGTTTGTCCATAAACAACAATGAACATTTTGTGATGTTTGTCCATAAACAACAATGAACATTTTGTTTGGTTTGTCCATAAACAACAATGAACATTTTGTGATGTTTGTCCATAAACAACAATGAACATTTTGTGATGTTTGTCCATAAACAACAATGAACATTTTGTGATGTTTGTCCATAAACAACAATGAACATTTTGTGATGTTTGTCCATAAACAACAATGAACATTTTGTGTGGTTTGTCCATAAACAACAATGAACATTTTGTGTGGTTTATTGGTTGGTCCATGGGCTCATATTCTTTGACCCAATGCCATTAAAATGGCATTATATTGCTGGGAAGTCTGTGAATTTTCGGCCCACCCCAGGACAGAGAATAACTATCACACCTCCAGAAAGGTAGGCTTCAACCTATGCACTGCTCCCAGCTACTGTAGCCAAGATAGGGTTCACTGTGCTTATTCCCCGCCACCAATTGACTACTGGTTATGCCGAACTTCTCTATTGCTCGATGGTGATAAAATAAATCAACATTGTTTATCTGGTGATAAGGTAATGCCATATTTTTAACAGGATATAAACAATTTCATCAAAAGGAAGAAAAATAAATACGGAGATCTGCTAGTGTTTTTGACGACAACGACAATGAGATGATGGTGATAGATACCCATGCCTACATGAGTTTGTCCGTTTTGTTTCCTTTGCCAGGTGATGGATTTTTACTTGGTCTTTCTCTGGAGTTCTTTTTCTTCTTCTTCTTCGTTCGTTCTCAAACTCCTGCAGATTAGCAGGATGTAGTCCGGAGAACGGAATGTGTTGTGTCATGGTTTACAGCATTGCTGCAATATCTTCCCTTTTCATCCTGACACATCCGACTTCATCATGGCTTTGGGTCACTGACCATATATGGGATGGGACAGCAAAATCCATCCCATAACCTCCTTAGTTGCCTTTTACGACATGCGTGGAAGGTAAACAGTGTTGCTATTCTTTGCTCCCCTTTCAGGCTCTGACAACACACGGGCGAGAGTTCTTTTTTGATGGGGATACTTTCTAGAGGTTTTTTTCCAGTCCCAAATGATTGTTGGACTTGAATGTTGCTTCTTCTTCTGCATATGTTTTCATACTCCTGCAGATTAACAGGATGTAGTCCGGAGAATGGAATGCGCTGTGTTGTGGTTTACAAAATTAACTTGCCCTTGTGTTGCCAGTGCTCGAAATGGGACATCGCCGAAATTGGATGTGCTGGGCGAAAATCTAGCAGGACAATTGCTATATTTTTCTCTATTTTGGCTCCGTCCCAACCACAGAGGGTGCATACATATATATTCAAGTAAACATGAAACACATTTCAACAACAAAATAAAAGCATAATTGAATAGATGACGTGCCATGAAGTTTCTATAAGATGATAACCTCAATATAACGGCATGTCATCCACTAAGGTTTTCTGTTGCATGGTTGGTTTGTTTAGTGGGCCATTGTTGAGACCCACAGATGCAACCACATGGGTGATTGTGTGGTTTGTCCATCAAAAAAACAATGAACATTTTGACAGACTGAGTCCTATTCATTTTTAACCTAGTGCCATGTGAGAACACCTTGTACATAATGCATGTAACAATCCAGAAGCCTGTAACTTTGTACTAGCTCTATGTGTAAAATCATTAACATTTAGCACACGCTACTAGCACAAATGTCTTAGACAACTACTGAACATCCTTTGGTCAGACTTTAAATCACACAGTTGTCAGGCAAGAAGCAAAACAAAAATATGTATCCACCCATATCATAAGTCGTCGCTGGAATTACATCAGACACGCGCTGAGAATGGATACCAAAAAACTTCCCTGTCAAGCTTTGATGTGGTCACCAAGGGGCAAGAGAAAATGAGGAAGGCCACAAGAAACTTTATGTAGAATTATTACAAGACAACGTCTCACCATCGGTATCAGAAATAATGAAGACCCAAAACAAATTGCAATGAAATGCGAGAAATGGAAATTTATGACATCCGTCTTTGGTCCTAGAGGAATAACTAACTAACCAGAAGATATTAGTCACCAATAAATATCTTTCAATATAATCCTGCCGGGAACTATTACTTGCCCGTTACTATGCGCCATTTATCGATACGGAACCAGAAACTTTTAGGCCTGCACTACCTGAATTAGTGAATAACTAGCTAGCAATAACTCCCTTTTCCTAGACTTGATTTAGAAGACGAATGTAGGACAAGTCATTTTTAATCTAGTCATCCCGACCAAAGCCCAATCATTGCAATTCTGCTTACAATTGAAGTCATTGGTAAAATCATCAAGAATTTGTGATTCTGATGAGGAATTGTTGAGAATTTCATTTTTTTTTTAAAGTAGAGATGAGTGACAGTAGTAACACATTATTAATGTTATGAATGAAATGACACCAGACAATTTATAGACTGAATACAGACTTCATCAACTGCCGCACTAGACCTAGAGAAAAATAAATCCGATCAGGTAAGTGACTACATGTTTTATTTGTTTTAACATATTTTGTTTTAACAGGTGATATTATGTTAGTTTGATGATGAAAAAACATAAATACATTAGGCCTAGATATGTAGAGTAATTTCATCAGCCAGACAATGAATAACTATGTCCATTTGGGTCAACTAATGTTACATAGGTGGGTTTGCGTGATACCATGGTTGCTGATGCACCTCTCTGCCTGCTATCTCTGATTTCAGCACCTGTGCTTGTTTGGCCAGGACTGTGATCCTGTTCATTTTATGAGATAGCTGGACCAGTCTTAGTTTTGGCTGAACAAAGCCCCATCTCCACTTCAAAGAGTTGATGGGGAATGTATAAACTAAGATTGTACAAAGTACAGACCAATTGATAAACTAGGAATATACAAAGTACAGACCAATTGATAAACTAGGAATATACAAAGTAAACATCAACTAATAAACTATTACTGAACAAAAGTCAAACAAAATTAAAATAGATAGCATGGTAAACTCACCAAGTTAACAATGTTCCCACAATCCTTCAAGACACTGATGGCTGTGTTGTGATCCACATTTTCTAATGGTATTCCATTGACACTTACAATTCTGTCATTAATTCTGAGGAGGAAATCTACAACTGTAATCTACAAATACAATGAATTTGTGTAAAACTAGCACGGGAAAAAAAAAATATCTCAATACCACATAGAGTGACATCTGTCATGGAACATACACAATAAATAAACAAGCAAGTAGGAAAAAAGCCATTGATATGTGATTCTTCAGATTACAGAGAATATCAATGGGCAAGTAGAAATAAAAAATTATTAGGGAGTACTGTGGACGATTGACAATCAAAATCAGAAAAAAAATTCACAATTATTGGTCACATTAAAAGAAGGAGAAATTTCTAATACAATGTAAACACTGCCAAAATTCAGGGGGAAAGAGGGAGAAGGCTTTAATATATTGGATATTTTGATATTACAGCATAGAAATCTATATTCTGCCTTAAGTTGTCTGGTGTCAATTTATTCGTAACGAAACTAACGTGTCACTACTGTCAATCATTTCTACTTTGAACATAATTCTCAAAACTTCATCCTCATCAGAATAGGAATCCATAATGATTTTACAGATGATCTCAACTACAATGGATTTGCGATGGTCGGGACAAATGACTACATTTAAAATTACCTGTCCAACATTGGCCTTTCTTCTAAACCAAATCCAAGAAAAGAAAGTTGAATGTTATTGCTAGCTAGAGATTCACTGAATCAGGTCACGTGTGCCTAACATTTTGAGATTTGCCGTACTGATAAGTCGGTGCATAGTAACGTGTGACTCGTAGTCGCCACCAGGGTTAAATGGAAAGTTATACATCGGACATCCTCTGACATATTGGTTATTTATACTGTGATGGATGCTATTGATTAAAGCATCAATAGACATGTGATCTTCACCTAAATTTCTATTTGAACATAATTTAGTCCACGTACCATTTTAGCAGTTTTGTGAATATTAGAAAAAATGGAAATCATGGAAAATGGAACTTTTATGGAAAAGTTCATCATGTTATAAGTGCTGGCTGCACAATTTTATGGAAAAGTTCATCATGTTATAAGTGCTGGCTGCAATAAGCACAGCACAATTTTATGGAAAAGTTCATCATGTTATAAGTGCTGGCTGCAATAAGCACAGCACAATTTTATGGAAAAGTTCATCATGTTATAAGTGCTGGCTGCACAATTTTATGACTATATTTCTCAATATAAGCCAACAATTTTGTGGGTTTTTTTTTTCATTTTTGATTTTATAGATGAGCACAATAAAAATGTTTTAAATAATTACCAGTAGAAATACAAAATGGTAACACAGAAAACAGTCAAATAGGCCTATGGGTAACAGAAAAAAACTAAACGGTGCCAAAAATCATTCAAATTCAGGATGGATATCATCAATCTCTTTCTCACTGTCAACTGGTACATTGTCATCATTGGCCTCACTTCCATCCATTGCATTACAGATTAAGCACTTTTTCAAAGATCGGGTGATCATTTCAGATGGAATATCCAACGACGATTTTTTGATCCACTTAGCAATTGTAATGTCAGCATCAGCTATTTTGACGATGACACCTTTTTCACAGCTAAATCAAATCTGATGACAGTATTCATTCTATTTTGCTTGAAGTCTGCCTTAAATGGTTAAGTTAAGAATGACATCTAGTGGCTACAGGAGAGAGGACCCTCCGGAATTAGATACAGATGGCCCCATCTCATTGAATTATTGTCCCGTCCACTTTCTCAGTGAGATGTGCACAAAATGATTTCTAGTTTCCTTTGGGTGCTAACAAACACCATACTTTAGAATATTGCCCGCTTATAAGTCTTGTGTTTTAAAAAACCTGGGCGGCAAACATGCTCCATCTGCCATGCAACCTAAAACAACAGTGGAACACATCTTCTCATGTCCAACTGAGTTCTAGTTATCCACTAATACAGTCACACATAGAGTTCAAAATATCCACTTATACAATCACACACAATGCTCTAGATATCCACTAATACAGTCACACACACAGCTCTAGATATCCTCTAATACAGTCACACACACAGCTCTAGATATCCACTAATACAGTCATACACACAGCTCTAGATATCCACTAATACAGTCATACATAGAGTTCAAAATATCCACTTATACAATCACACATACAGCTCTAGATATCCACTAATACAGTCATACACACAGCTCTAGATATCCACTAATACAGTCACACACACAGCTCTAGATATCCTCTAATAGTCACACACACAGCTCTAGATATCCACTAATACAGTCATACACACAGCTCTAGATATCCACTAATACAGTTACACACACAGCTCTAGATATCCTCTAATACAGTCATACACACAGCTCTAGATATCCACTAATACAGTCATACACACAGCTCTAGATATCCACTAATACAGTCAGACATAGAGTTCAAAATATCCACTTATACAATCACACACACAGCTCTAGATATCCACTAATACAGTTACACACACAGCTCTAGATATCCTCTAATACAGTCACACACACTCACACAGATAAATATATATATATATATATATATATATATATATATATATATATATATATATATATATGCACTACAACATACTGCAATTTTCCCTCAGCAGGACCAGCCTTAAGAACATCAGAAATGGCAATGGATGGATCCCCATTGGAAAAATGTGGGCTGTCTCGACCTCCACTGACAGCAATCCCAAATCCAAAAGTAGGAGCCTGTGATATTCATAAAACAATGTAGATTACAAAAGTATGTATCATAAATGAATTATATAAATACTCTATGTTCCTTTAGCAAAGAATATGTGATGAATAGGGCAGAAACCAATGCTCTCTTGTCAGTTTAAACTGTATTGGGAAGACATATGTTTAGACAATAGTAAATAATACCTGCAAGTTTAACAAGTATCTGTTAACAATAGTAAACAATATCTGGAAGTTTAAACTGTATTGGGAAGACATATGTTTAGACAATAGTAAATAATACCTGCAAGTTTAACAAGTATCTGTTAACAATAGTAAACAATATCTGGAAGTTTAAACTGTATTGGGAAGACATATGTTTAGACAATAGTAAATAATACCTGCAAGTTTAACAAGTATCTGTTAACAATAGTAAACAATATCTGGAAGTTTAAACTGTATTGGGAAGACATATGTTTAGACAATAGTAAATAATACCTGCAAGTTTAACAAGTATCTGTTAACAATAGTAAACAATATCTGGAAGTTTAAACTGTATTGGGGTAGAAATGTGTTAACCAAAAAAAAACATCAACAGGCAATAATGTCATTTCTTAAGATTTCAGTCTATAGTCTCTGCAGGATGGAATGATAAAGCTGTCAGCAGGATGGAATGATAAAGCTGTCAGCAGGATGGAATGATAAAGCTGTCAGCAGGATTGAATGATAAAGCTGTCAGCAGGATGGAATGATAAAGCTGTCAGCAGGATGGAATGATAAAGCTGTCAGCAGGATGGAATGATAAAGCTGTCAGCAGGATGGAATGATAAAGCTGTCAGCAGGATGGAATGACTATTAGTTTTTGGGCTATGGGACATTTGGTCACTTGATATGCAGTAATATTGAGACGTTTCAGAATAGACAATAGAATATAAATGATTTCAGTACATAGAAATGATCTGACATTCAATTTTGCTAACAGTACAAAACCATCAATCAGGTTGTATAGCCAGCTTCATATTAAGTCCTGCTATTTTGTCCTTTCGCTATTTCAGTCTCCTCCATCATCATCAACAAGTGCCATCTCCGCAACGAAGGTTAGCTGCAACATATCTCCAACATCCCCTGTCTTGGTGGTGAGCTCTGCCAGACTGTAACATGTCCATCTTGTGATGTTACTCTCCCACTTGTATCTCTGCTTACTTCTTGCTCGCTTCCCTTTGACTTTACCACAATCAATACAAAATAACTGTGTGAAATGTAACAACAATTAGACTTACGTAAAACACAGGTTTATATTTTGTTTCAATGGGACACGACAGACTATAGCTAAAACTAGTGGGTAATGATGGGCAATGATGAACACACAAGAAATCATAAAAATTACAATACACAAATCACATTCAATGTTTCAAAACAAAAAGGTCTTTATCAAGACACAAACAAAACATCAAAAGATGACGAATGGAAAAATTATCACAACGTCCAACGGAAATGATATGCCGGATGTCAGAAAGTACATCAAGTAATTTGACTTTACCCTCAAGTAAGGTCTTCAACAAGGTGTCATGTCTTTTAATGTGCCCAAAATATTTTGTTTGCCTGATCTTTATTTCTCTAAATAATTGTTTCTTCATATTAAGAGTTTTTAGAACCTCTTTGTTTGTTTTCTTCTATCTCTATGATGTTCTCCCTATTCTTCTGTATATCCACAGCTCCATGGCATCAATTCTGTCTTCTAATTGTGTTTAGCATCCATGTTTCTGAGCCATTAATATAGAATAGTTATAGCATTATATAATTCTAATTTTTAACTTGTTTGTAATTTGTTTAGATGTTACTATTTTTCTCATGTCATTGTAGGCACTTTTAGCCATTCCTCTTCTGTTTCACATCTGCTGTCATTTGTGATTATGTGTCCAAGATATTGATAATGTTCTACTTGTTATAATTTCTCTCCATGAATGTTTATGTTTTGCGCCTGTTCTCTGTGTCTATGGTTTTTTGTTTTTTTTAATATTTATATCCAGTCCATATTCTTTACTTAATTTATCAACTTGATCTATTAGTCTTTCAGTTCATGTTCACTTTCTGCTAAAAGAATAGTGTCATCTGCATATCTCAGGTTGTTTATTTTTCCATTGATCTTGAGTACTGGCATTTCTTCTATATTTTTAAAGATATTTCGTTTGTAGATATTAAATAGGCTTGGTGATAAAATACATCCTTGTCTTACCCCTCTTCTTATTTCTATGTATCCATCAGTGTCCAAATCCAGCAGGCACTAACTAAACAACTGCAGTACTTCTCTCTCAGGAAAGAATAACAGCCAAAGACTAGGAAAACACAAGAACTGGACATATATAAATATAATCCTACCTTATGTAACTGGACATTGAAACTCTCCCAAACCACATTAGGACCAGCCTGAAATGAAACCAAAATAAAAACATTTTATCACACTAATTATGCAATCCTGTCTTCATTGCACCACCATAACCGGTCAATGATATAGAATTCCAATGAAAGAGGACAAATACAGATTGTTCTATAAGTCAGGTCTGTAACACAGCTTAAAGACAGATTGCTAAATATGTTGGGTCTATACACAGCTTTAAGACATATTGTTCTATGTCAGGTTTATAACACAACTTGAAGATAGAGTGTTCTATATGCCAGGTCTATAACGTACATTGAAGACAGATTGCTCAATATGCCAGACGTATAACATCTTGAAAACAGATTGCTCTATATGTCAGGTCTATAACGCACCTTGAAGACTTCTATATGTTCAATATGTCAGATCTATAATACACATTGAAGAAAGATTGTTCAATATGTCCTGTATATAACACAACTTGAAGACTTATATATGTATATTTCACTCATATTGCTGTCAAACACTTCAGGCTCAATATGAAATCTTTAAAATTGAGAGGTGGAAATCATAACATGGCTAGATGGGCATCAGAAACTTGCATCTCAGCTGCAGTAATTGTGGAAAACTTCATTAGGCAAAACTTGGAACATGCTAAGGAAGTTTTGCTAATCACTGGTAACACAAAAAAGTACCTTTTGACCCCAATACCTTTAACAAGAACATATTCCCAACATAATATTACTAGAAAGAACTGTCCATGTTCATATGTCATTCTCATGTGAACGTGGAGAGTTCTTGCTCATCATATTATATTGTGAATGTTTTGTTTAAAAAAGGCCTTTTGGTCAAAATGTGTTACTGAGATTGGCAAAACTTCATTACACTGTTAAGTTTTGCCTGTTCGATTAGTTTTGTTGCAGTTATTATCTAGTACCAAACTTCATTAGTTTACTTATTTCAATAATAAATACACAATGTACACATTAGTTTACTCTAGCACACAATGTACACATTAGTATACTATAACATACCATGTACACATTAGTCTAACACACCATGCACACGTTAGTCTAACACATCAAGTACAGATTAGTTACTCTAACACACAGTATACCCCATTACACTACTCTAACACAGCAAGTATACATTAGTTTCGTCCCTCACGTGTTCAGATGATGGAGACATGTGTAGTTCTCCTACAGAAACAAATCACACTTGTTGAATACGGAAACCATGAACATCCATTCAAAAATTCTGGAGAACAGGAACATCTATAACATGCCACAGATATCAATGTTTCTCTAGAAACCAGGAAAATCTATAACAAACCACAGATGTTAATGTTTCTCTAGAAACCAGGAGCATCTATAACAAACCACAGATGTCAATGTTTCTCTAGAAACCAGGAACATCTATAACAAGGCACAGATGTCAATGTTTCTCTAGAAACCAGGAACATCTATAACAAGGCACAGATGTCAATGTTTTTCTAGAAACCAGGAACATCTATAACATGGCACAGATGTCAATGTTTCTCTAGAAACCAGGAACATCTATAACATGGCACAGATGTCAATGTTTCTGTAGAAACCAGGAACATCTATAACATGGCACAGATGTCAATGTTTCTGTACAAACCAGGAACATCTATAACATGGCACAGATGTCAATGTTTCTGTAGAAAGCAGGAACATCTATAACATGGCACAGATGTCAATGTTTCTCTAGAAACCAGGAACATCTATAACATGGCACAGATGTCAATGATTAAATTCCAGAAATTTCTCATTTGTATTTATTTTCTGAATTGTCTGGAACATCAGTTATTTCTTTCTAATCACATTCTGCAAGGGAGAGCAAACATGATGCCAAAGCAAAAGATACCAAGCAACTATTAGTGTAACATGAGGACTCTGATCAATGAATGACACTGTCCTTTATGATGACTACAATATGTTGGTTTGTAACAGACAAATACAAGATGGTTTATAGGAGACAGTAAGGCATTATCTGTAGTGTGTAGCAGAAACAACACATTTCTAGTTGATTCCAACCACAATCTGTAACATGATACCGTCAGTACCGCCCCTTTCTCTACAAATTTATCTTTCTTCCACCCCCAGTGCAACCCAAGCAAACAACACAGACATACAAAAGGAGAGCAAGAGTTACTAGACTTTCCATGGTTTATGATCTGTATAACATTGCACACCAAAATAGGAACACATTGGCTCAAGTTTATTGAGATGTGTTATATGTATATATTATAGTAAGCTAGTTTATACAACATGGGAACATGGTGGGGGGGGGGGGGAACAATTATAAAATATTACTAAATAGTCATGGGAACAGGGATACAAAAGACTTTCTGTTTGGATGTCCTAACCATAGATAGTCTTATTGGGCTCAAGTGTTCCATCTGTACTTGACATTTACTGTCTGATATGTGTTTGGATGTCTTAACCATAGATAGCTTGTCTTACTGACCACCACTGTCTGATATGTGTTTGGGTGTCTTAACCATAGATAGCTTGTCTTACTGACCTCCACTGTCAGATATGTGTATGGGTGTCTTAACCATAGTCTTACTGACCTCCACTGTCAGATATGTGTTTGGGTGTCTTAACCATAGATAGATTGTCTTACTGACCTCCACTGTCTGATATGTGTTTGGGTGTCTTAACCATAGATAGTCTTACTGACCTCCACTGTCAGATATGTGTTTGGGTGTCTTAACCATAGTCTTACTGACCTCCACTGTCAGATATGTGTTTGGGTGTCTTAACCGTAGTCTTACTGACCTCCACTGTTAGATATGTGTTTGGGTGTCTTAACCGTAGATAGATTGTCTTACTGACCTCCACTGTCTGATATGTGTTTGGGTGTCTTAACCGTAGATAGTCTTACTGACCTCCACTGTCAGATATGTGTTTGGGTGTCTTAACCGTAGATAGATTGTCTTACTGACCTCCACTGTCTGATATGTGTTTGGGTGTCTTAACTGTAGATAGTCGTACTGACCTCCACTGTCTGATATGTATTTTGGTGTCTTAACCATAGATAGAGTGTCTTACTGACCTCCACTGTCAGATATGTGTTTGAGTGTCTTAACCATAGTCTTACTGACCTCCACTGTCAGATATGTGTTTGGGTGTCTTAACCATAGATAAAGTGTCTTACTGGCCTCAACTGTCAGATATGTGTTTGGTTGTCTTAACCATAGATAGATTGTCTTATCCTCCGTAGTCGTAACCTTCGATAACAGTTACCATGTTGTTCCGGCAGGCCGACGTTGTGCTTGAACTAGTTACGGGCACGGTGTGGGTGGGCAGAACAACAAAGAAACCTGTCGCAAGGGCCAGAGTTGTGCCCTGATATCAACCTCTGTTTCAGCGGCTTTAGACTCAAAACGCCATCGAGTCGGATGGCTGCTGGAATAGAGGGCTGAGCACTTATGGGAATGCCCCATGTGCTATGAGGTCAGTTTCTAATCAAGAAAATCAAGATTGTCTTTTTGAACTCGAGTGTTCTATCTACACTTGACCACCACCTGAATTATCTGATATGCAGTTATGTATCTATCTTGTCTGCAGATTTCATCCCTGTATCTACTCCATAACCCACTGGTAGGTAGTCCTCGCCAATCACTGATCAGCTGTGGATGGTGTATTAGTTGTTTATTGGACCCCATTGCCTCCTATATTAGTGGGATCATCATGTCAAGGGAACCTGTGTTGCCACAGTGGTTCACAGTATGGTAATAGATCTGCCGACTAGGCCAGATGCATGCTGGTCAGAATGGCTGTGGTCATGTATGCAGTGACTTCTGGTCTAGGATATAAACGGTTAGATGCAGCTCTTCTAGGTCTCCATAGAGCTTCCTTTTGATCCGTGCATGCACAGGCCACATCTACCAGGTAGTTTTAGAGGTGATACAGATCATGTCAATCTTGTAGTATGTGGTGTGATGTCAGTGTGTCCTCTCGACATGGGAATAAAGAGATAGTTGCTATGTACATTCTGTGCATGTAGGCCGCTGTGGCCTGTTCTATGCCTATAGACATAGCTTAACCTTTAGGGCTCTGAATTAAAAATTAAGAAACATCTCCTGGGGCCTGAATTCTTTTTTGGAAAATTTGCGTTATTGATGGTGGGTGTTTTGAAAACGTGACTTTTTTATTTTAAAAGATATCAAAATTATTTTTGCATATCTAAATAAAGGAGTGAATAGTGAATATAGTCATGCTTTTTTGTTGTTGTATGTATGATATGACAGTTGTGAGCAAGTTGTGAAGTTGAAAATTCGGTGAAAAAATCGCAAAACGCCATTTTCAAATAGCACATATAACTTCTTGACGACCCTAATACTTGAGCAATGTGTGGAAACATTGATAAAATCCTCATAAATACCTATACTTATTGTATATATATATATTGTTTTATATCAAAACTAATATAATATGAACTAAAAAAACTAATAAAACGTGAAATTGCATATAACGTCCGTCCGGTCAACACTAGGTCTAGGCTGACACACAGCGTAATTATTGTCTATGCACACACGTGGCACCCCTGATACATATTATTTTTGTGTTTTTTAATGACTACACAAACATTCTTATCAAATAACAACATATTAAACACAAAAAACAACAATTAGAACATGTAGTCACGATCACTTACCCATGCCACCTGGTACTCAATTTGTTAGTAAAATACGGCCGAAAATGGCTAGTCACTCTAGAAATTCGTTGACAAAACATGCCGCTTTCTCCCTACTTGCAATTGTAATGAGTAAAGGAATTTGACCTTTAAACTGTGACATATTACTAGCTTCGTTTGGCGGGTTTTATACGTCACAGGATCATTACTTCATGAAGTTCCGTACTCTGGAATCTGGCGATGTCGTATGTAGCGGGATTGCGCCCACAGGCACAATGTAGCCGGTGCTCATAGGTGCAACATTGCGACTAT
Source organism: Meghimatium bilineatum (assembly GCA_034231615.1). Lineage (NCBI taxonomy): Eukaryota > Metazoa > Mollusca > Gastropoda > Stylommatophora > Philomycidae > Meghimatium > Meghimatium bilineatum. Next base: position 25,633,174 of record CM067302.1, read on the forward strand.
AGAGTCGTAAAGGTTAAGACATGAAGGTTCTCTGGTCTTTTATGTAAAGTTTGTGCATTGCATCTTGTTTATGGTCGTATTAATTGTGTTCCTATTTTCAATTTATATTGATTTTGATTATAATGTTCTGTGTTGAAATATGTCGTTCGCTAAGGTGTTCTGTCTTGAAGTATCTACTCATGTTTGCTGAGATGTACTGAAGTATCTATCTTGTTTGCTGATGTGTTCTTTATGAAAGTATATGTATCGTTTGCTGATGTGTTCTGTACTGAAGTCCTATTTGTTGAGATGTTCTGTATTGAAGTATCTATCTTGTTTGCTGATCTGCTCTGTATTTGAAGCATCTATCTTGTTTGCTGATCTGTTCTGTATTTGAAGCATCTATCTTGTTTACTGATGTTTTCTGTATTGAAGTATATATCTTTTTTGCTGAAGTGTTCTGTATTGAAGTATCTATCTTGTTTGCTGACCTGTTCTTTATGAAAGTATATGTATCGTTTGCTGATGTGTTCTGTATTGAAGTCTTATCTGTTGAGATGTTCTTTATTGAAGTATCTATCTTGTTTGTTGAGATGTTCTGTATTGAAGTATCTATCTTGTTTGCTGAGATGTTCTGTATTGAAGTATCTATCTTGTTTGTTGAGATGTTCTGTATTGAAGTATCTATCTTGTTTGCTGAGATGTTCTGTATTGAAGTATCTATCTTGTTTGTTGAGATGTTCTGTATTCAAATGTCTGTCTTTCTTGCTAATGTGTTCTTCTTCGTCTTCAAGATTCATTCTCAAACTCCCACAGGTTCTATCTTGAATCTCTACAATGGTCATACTAGATTTCCACCAGAATGTAGTCCTGAGAATGGAAATGTGTTGTGTAACGTTTTTATTTGTGCCAATGGACTGATACATCTGTCTTCGGTAGTTGATATGTTATATATATCTTGTTTGCTCATATTCTCTGTATTGAAGTATCTATCTTGTTTGTTGAGATGTTCTGTATTGAAGTATCTATCTTGTTTGTTGAGATGTTCTGTACTCAAGTATCTGCACATACTCAATGTTGTATTGTTTGAAGAAATGTAGAAAACAAGATAGATACTTCGAAATCTTCAAATATCTACTCATGTACTCAAGTATCTACTCATGTATTCAAGTATCTGCTCATGTATTCAAGTACCGTTAAATTCTGAATATAAACCCATCCGATTGTAGGCCGATAACCTAACTATCCCTTCCCAAAAGTGGAGAAAGTCGATAGTCCGACTATAGACCGACATCCCCAACTTAACAAAGCCGGCAATAATGAACTTCATCATCATAAGAAAGAACCGACATGCTAAATGGAAATTAACACAAACTTTTGCAACTCTAAGAAAATAGCATTCCTTTCATTTGCTTCACTCAAGTAACTTGAATGAATCAAGGAATGAAACCCGGGTGGCTACTGTATTCTGGATCAATATATCCGAAAATAATGAATACCCGGTAGGCTGACTTCCCTATCCATGACTATAGACGGTTTATGAGGTGGCGAGACTTTGGGGAACAAAGTTTTTCCTAAATGAATTGTCTGTGTTGGGTGTCTGGACGTTATGACGCAGAACAGCGCTAGTGAATAGTAATTACTACGTAACTATTATGTCACTGGCTTCTGACAGTGACGTTTAAGTGGGAAATGATGAAAGGCAAGACAGCAAGATCACGTTTGTTTTTATAAGATACAGAAGAGTTTGAACTTTGTTCCTGGTTATGTTTACCATGTGGGGAGAATACGGTAATAAAATAAACATAACAGAGGATTGTGAAATTGATCTCTTCTTCCACTAAATGTACAGTGGTTGGGGGAGGGAATCAATTACGGTGCAATTTTACTACAAAATGCCTATGATGTGTTGTGATTTGGAACCCGTTTCAAATCTTCTATAAAGAAAGATTACATTTTAGTCACTTATCTGAATGGCATCACATAATGTGAGGGAAACGTGGATTGGTTGAGCCGATTGAAATGGGTAGGGCCAGTAGTCCATCTTCAGCCTCAGTGGGCTGGACTAATTAACAGAATATACAGAGTACCAGTATGTAACTACCGGTATTTGCCACCGAGTTCTCACAAAAATATTGCAGACAGTCATTCCCCGGCTTTGTTTTTAAAAGATACAGAATCAACAGTTTGAACTTAACAATGAGTTTGAACTTTGTGTGACCTGTATGTTTACCTTATACAGTAATATAAACATGAGGCACAGCTCAGACTAGTTTCACTATTTATTTCTCTCCGCCATCCCCCCAACACTGCCTAAGTAGCAAAGTTTTGGATGTCAGTTACATGTTTGTGCAAGACTGTGTTTGTGCAAGACCGTGTTTGTGCAAGACCGTTGAATGTAGAAAAAGACCTCTGTACAGAATTAATTAGGACTTCATTCTTTATGTTTCTGATTATTGTCTTGGTCCCTATTTATATACTTGGAGTCGCATGTTAAAAATTGGCAAGGCCAACCAACACATGCACGGAAATACTCAAAATCTGCCTTTGATGTGTTTTTACATTTTCTGTACACAGGTCTTATAGCCTAGTAGACGGTCAGTAACTGTTGTAACATTTGCTTTACCCAAAATGAAAGTGTGTGACAGTGTTTAGACTACTGGTAGTCGGTGTTTCCCTACACAAACAAGACTGGGCCGTGATGATAAACATGTGTTACTGGTAGATCAGCTTAGGCTACCATATTTCGTTTTTTCACAGACCATTACCGTATTTTGGTCAATATATAAAAAACGGTAATACCCATTGCTAAAAATAGCATTTCCGGGGAAATTAAGCTCAGTAAAAATGGCGGGCATGGCATGTCGGAAATAACGATATAGACCTAGTAAGTGAGTTTTATCAAGAAATATCGGAGGTTTCGAAGGAAATATTGTATGATATATATAAATTAATGTAATTAGAGGCTTAGCAGTATGGTAGTACGCTCTAGATTGTTGGAGAGCCCTAGTCATTTTATCCTGGCTTAATATATCGGGACATGTGAGTTGTCACTGGCATTTTTTTTAAAGTGTTTTTCTCCTTTTTTACTGTGATTTGGACATAATTTTTTTTTTAAATTTGATGTTACTCGATTATAAGACGAAGAGTATGAAGACATCTCTGTTTATTGTCCAAAAATTCTCGGGTTATACACGGAATTTAACGGTATCTTCTCATGTATTCAAGTATCTACTCATGTATTAAAGTATCTTATCATGTATTCAAGTATCTACTCATGTATTCAAGTATCTGCTCATGTATTCACGTATCTGCTCATGTATTCAAGTATCTACTCATGTATTCAACTATCTACTCATGTATTCAAGTATCTACTCATGTACTCAAGTATCTACTCATGTATTCAAGTATCTACTCATGTATTCAAGTATCTACTCATGTATTCAAGTATCTACTCATGTTTTCAAGTATCTACTCATGTATTCAAGTATCTACTCATGTATTCAAGTATCTACTCATGTATTCAAGTATCTACTCATATACTCAAGTATCTACTCATGTATTCAAGTATCTACTCATGTATTCAAGTATCTACTCATGTATTCAAGTATCTACTCATGTACTCAAGTATCTACTCATGTATTCAAGTATCTACTCATGTACTCAAGTATCTACTCATGTATTCAAGTATCTACTCATGTATTCAAGTATCTACTCATGTATTCAAGTATCTACTCATGTTTTCAAGTATCTACTCATGTATTCAAGTATCTACTCATGTATTCAAGTATCTACTCATGTATTCAAGTATCTACTCATATACTCAAGTATCTACTCATGTATTCAAGTTACTCATGTATTCAAGTATCTACTCATGTATTCAAGTATCTTCTCATGTATTCAAGTATCTGCTGATGTTGTATTGTGAGTTTTCCTTCTCTCAACAATTCTTTTTTTTCTCACAAGATAACACAGAAAATTCAACTCCCTCACAACAAACACATCAGTGTAAACGGTTGCATCAACATCTCCAAAACAATCAAATATCAGTCATTTGATTTAAGGTCAGGGTTCACTCTACCAAACAATAAATCCTACCTCTTCATAAGCTTGTGTAGATTCTTTATAGAATGACTTTGTTTTTATGTTTCCGGTGCCAGTTCGTGAACTGGAGCTTATCTCCAAATTGTTGCTAGAGAAATAGAAAAAAAATGACAAGGCTTCAGCTCAAACATGATACCAAGTAAATGAAACTTTAGTTGCCTGTACAAAATACATTCACAAAATGCAAGTATGCTACTTCATTTGTCTACACATAAATATATGTTAATATTCAGTATGCTTCTTTGTTTGTCCATACATAAAACTTCTACAAAATTAAGTATTCTTGTCTGTACATAAAACCTACAAAATTAAGTATTCTTGTCTGTACATAAAACTTCTATACAATGGTAGTCTGAGGATGTGGTTTGGAGAACAGAATTTGTTGTGTCATGCTTTACAGCTTTGCTGTGATACCCTCTCTGTCTGACACATCTGACTTCAGAAGTGATTTCTAGTACCAAAAGTCATGTTATGATTTACTAAGAGGGTGGGAGGGGGTGTTGAAACCTAAACACCACCCACTTATCTACTAGCTTGATTATATAAAAACAGTTCACATGACAACTAATTAACAACAGTTCATGTCACATGACAACTAATTAACAATAGTTTATGTCACATGACAAGTAAGTAACAACAGTTCATGTCACATGACTACTAATTAACAATAGTTTATGTCACATGACAAGGAACAACAGTTTATGTCACATGACAACTAAGCAACAAAAGAAAAGTCTATATTCATATTTGTAGGTCAAGTCAAAATAGCTACACAAAGAAAATCCACCAGTATCAGCACACAGAAGCAGAAATTAGGCTTACAAACATGTATAATTACAAAATCTTAATTGTTAGATAACCTTTAGACAGCTTGAACTAGACAATCAGAGTATTTGAACACTTTGAGGTGATTTCAGGTATCAGTTATATAAATGCAAGGCCCATTGCTCCTTACTGAAACATCCACAAAATGAAGGCAAATTTTCAATTGTATCCTTAAGGATGCCTCCACAGTCAAGGGGTTAATCACTAAGCCAGTTATAAAGCAGTATAAAGACCGGAGTTTCCCTGTGAGGTTGAGCAAAGTTTGATTTCACTTAACCACTAAACTAGTAATAAAACAGTATAATGATGATCTTACTCTTTGAGTTTCCCTGTGAGGCTGAGCAAAGCTTGATCGCGCTCTCTAAGAATCTGTTCCAACTGTTTTAATGCCTGGTCTCTTTCTTCTTGAGCCTTGGCATTCTCACGAAGCATTGCATCTCTTTCTTTAAGAGCTATTTCAAACCCCAGCTGCAAAGCTTGCGTGGGTGGATTTTCTTCATCCTTATCTTTGAACACAAAGAATAAACATTTCAGAAAAAGAGACACTGCAACATTTCTCAAATTATTCACAACATTATTCACGACAGTTCGCACCTGATCTGTCTTTTGGTTGGACACTTCACACACACTCCAATGAAACACTCAAAATAAATATTATCCCACACTCTCCAATGACACACACTATAACATACACTCAAACATTACATACTATTACACATATTTCAACAAAATTTTACACACTCTAATGACACACACTATAACATACACTCCAACATTACATACTATTACACATATTTCAACATTTTACACACTCCAATTACTATCACATACACTACAATGATACACACTATCACATACACTACAATAATACACACTATCACATACACTACAATGATACACACTATCACATACAGTACAATGATACACACTATCACATACACTACAATGATACACACTATTACATGCAGTACAATGATACACACTATCACATACACTACAATGATACACACTATCACATACAGTACAATGATACACACTATCACATACACTACAATGATACACACTATCACATACAGTACAATGATACACACTATCACATACAGTACAATGATACACACTATCACATACAGTACAATGATACACACTATCACATACAGTACAGTGATACACACTATCACATACACCACAATGACACACACTATTACACACACTACAATGACACACACTATCACATACACTACAATGACACACACTATTACATACACTACAAAGATACACACACTATTACATACACTACAATGACACACACTATTACATACACTACTAAAGATACACACACTATTACATACACTACAAAGATACACACTATTACATACACTACAAAAATACACACACTATTACATACACTACAATGACACACACTATTACATACACTACAAAGATACACACACTATTACACACACTACAATGATAAACACTATCACATACACGCACTATTACACACACTACAATGACACACACTATTACATACACTACAATGACACACTATTACATACACTACAAAGATACACACACTACAATGACACACACTATTACATACACTACAAAGATACACACACTATTACACACACTACAATGATACACACTATCACATACACTACAAAGATACACACACTATCATACACTCAAATGACTATCACACACACTCCATACATATATTTACTTTCTCTTTATTCAAGATATTTTCCAGCTCCACTTTATTGTTGTTCACACTCTCTGCACTACAGTGCATTAATTTCAGTGGTTCTTTATGCTTTGTTGGCCAGTTTCTCTATTCTCATGTCTCCTGGATCCTTGGAGCAATTGAGAAAACTTCCACTTGTTGTGTTTGGACACATTCAAGGTATATTTCTTTTCTGTACAGTCTTATAAAGGTACAATATTACATATCACATTGAATTGGAATGTGGCATCCTGATTGCTCTGGTGCACCACTTGGCTGGTTGTCTCTAGCTTCAACAACTCTGCATACTAGGGCAGTTTGTGGTCTTTCTTGCATGTAGGAGGGTCTGGTAGAACTTACCTTTCTGCTGCTTGTGGCATACTTAATTTCCATCTCCACTGAATGGAACTGGCTTCAATGGGGATTGTTATATATCACTAGAATATATTAATAAAAATGGGGGTAGACTGCAATCATGTGATTGTGCCTAGTATTGTAGGGCAAAAATGCTCCACCCTCCGTTCCAGCAGCCATCCCAGTGCATGTAGACTCAGAGTCCCAGTCAGGTCTCCTCTCTAGATACTCATATTTCTGACATTCTCTGTATGTGTACGTTCTCAGCATTTATTACTGCCTTGATTAAGTATGCTTTATCTCTTCTCAACATTGTGCCATCTATCACCACATTGCCTGCCAATAAGTAGGCTCTCTTGTTTCCTCTGACCCCAGCATGACCAGGGTAGTATATCCATGTAATGCTCTGGACAAATGAGTTGTTCAATGAGTCCCACTATTCTTTTCTCAGCATGACTTTTCTATCTTGCGCAGCATGCTTTGAGAGTCTGTGAGCATTACCGAGTGTGTTGATGTATCATGTAAAGTGTCCAACATAAAGTGTCCTCCTACATCTAAAGTGTCCAAGGATATCTGACAAAGTGGTGAGTGCTGCAGTAACCAAAATATGCGACAACACTAAGGATAATGTCATTGTTAACAATAAAAACAATAAATAAGTAAAAATACTCAGCGTAATATATTGTTCATAAAAAAATATGAAAAACCTACCAAAAAAAACAAAGGAACAATGACCAATTGTGATCCAATAGTGACCTTTATCCAGAAACACATTAATGAATGATTAATCCAATAAAAACTGATATAATACACTAATCATTTTGCGCAATTGTACAGTCAATCTGAGTCATCACTATG